>OX451217.1:120187477-120619640 GCA_949628195.1 Phasia obesa
GCTCCAACTACAACTACCATAACTTCAAAAACTGATACTTCAAATGCCGCAACTCCATCTACAGTAGTTTTCACTACAACAGATTCTAGTTCTGCAGGATCAACTACGGAAGCATCAGCTTCTATAGCTCCAAGCACAACTACCACAGCTTCAACAGCTGATGCTTTATATGCCGCAACTCCATCTACCGTAGTTTCAACTACAACAGATTCTAGTTCTGCAGGATCAACTACGGAAGCATCACCTTCTATAGCTCCAAGTACAACTACAACAGCTTCAACAACTGATGCTTTAAATGCCACAACTCCATCTACGGTAGTTTCAACTACAACAGATTCTAGTTCTGCAGGATCAACTACGGAAGCGTCTTCTATAGCTCCAAGTACAACTAACACAGCTTCAACAACTGACGCTTCAAATGCCAAAACTCCATCTACCGTAGTTTCAACTACAACAGATTCTAGTTCTACAGGATCAACTACGGAAGCATCATCTTCTATAGCTTCAAGTACAACTACCACAGCTTCAACAACTGATGCTCCAAATGGCGCAACTCTATCTACCGTAGTTTCAACTACAACAGCTTCTAGTTCTGCAGGATCAACTACAGAAGCATCACCTTCTATAGCGCCAAGTACAACTAACACAGCTTCAACAACTGATGCTTCAAATGATAAAACTCCATCTACCGTAGTTTCAACTACAACAGATTCTAGTTCTGCAAGATCAACTTCAGAAGCATTATCTTCTATAGCTCCAAGTACAACTACCACAGCTTCAACAACTGATGCTTCTAATGCCACGACTCCATCTACGGTAGTTTCAACTACAACAGATTCTAGTTCTGCAGGATCAACTGCGGAAGCATCATCTTCTATAGCTCCAAGTACAACTACCACAGCTTCAACAACTGATGCTTCAAATGCCACAACTCCATCTACCGTAGTTTCAACTACAACAGATTCTAGTTCTGCAGGATCAACTACGGAAGCGTCATCTTCTATAGCTCCAAGTACAACTAACACAGCTTCAACAACTGATGCTTCAAATGCCGCAACTCCATCTACCGTATTTTCAACTACAACAGATTCTAGTTCTGCAGGATCAACTACGGCAGCATCATTTTCTATAGCTTCAAGTACAACTACCACAGCTTCAACAACTGATGCTTCAAATGCTGCAACTACATCTACCGTATTTTCAACTACAACAGATTCTAATTCTGCAGGATCAACTACTGAAGCATCACCTTCTATAGCTCCAAGTACAACTACCACAGCTTCAACAACTCATGCTGCAACTACATCTACCGTATTTTCAACTACAACAGATTCTTATTCTGCAGGATCAACTATGGAAGCATCATCTTCTATAGCTTCAAGTACAACTAACACAGCTTCAACAACTGATGCTTCAAATGGCGCAACTCCATCCACCGTAGTTTCAACTACAACAGATTCTAGTTCTGCAGGATCAACTACGGAAGCATCACCTTCTATAGCTCCAAGTACAACTAACACAGCTTCAACAACTGATGCTTCTAATGCCACGACTCCATCTACGGTAGTTTCAACTACAACAGATTCTAGTTCTGCAGGATCAACTGCGGAAGCATCATCTTCTATAGCTCCAAGTACAACTACCACAGCTTCAACAACTGATGCTTCAAATGCCACAACTCCATCTACCGTAGTTTCAACTACAACAGATTCTAGTTCTGCAGGATCAACTACGGAAGCATCATTTTCTATAGCTTCAAGTACAACTACCACAGCTTCAACAACTGATGCTTCAAATGCTGCAACTACATCTACCGTATTTTCAACTACAACAGATTCTAGTTCTGCAGGATCAACTACAGAAGCATCATCTTCTATAGCTTCAAGTACAACTACCACAGCTTCAACAACTGATGCTGCAACTCCATCTACCGTATTTTCAACTACAACAGATTCTAATTCTGCAGGATCAACTACTGAAGCATCACCTTCTATAGCTCCAAGTACAACTACCACAGCTTCAACAACTGATGCTGCAACTACATCTACCGTATTTTCAACTACAACAGATTCTTATTCTGCAGGATCAACTACGGAAGCATCATCTTCTATAGCTTCAAGTACAACTAACACAGCTTCAACAACTGATGCTTCAAATGGCGCAACTCCATCTACCGTAGTTTCAACTACAACAGATTCTAGTTCTGCAGGATCAACTACGGAAGCATCACCTTCTATAGCTCCAAGTACAACTAACACAGCTTCAACAACTGATGCTTCAAATGGCGCAACTCCATCCACCGTAGTTTCAAGTACAACAGATTTTAGTTCTGCAGGATCAACTACAGAAGCATCACCTTCTATAGCTTTAAGTACAACTACCACAGCTTTAATAACTGATGCTGCAAATGCTGTAACTACAACTACCGTATTTTCAACTACAACAGATTCTAGTTCTGCAGGATCAACTACGGAAGCATCATCTATAGATCCAAGTACAACTATCACAGCTTCAACAACTGGTGCTTCAAATGCCGCAACTCCATCTACCGTATTTTCAACTACAACAGATTCTAGTTCTGCAGGATTAACTACGGAAGCATCACCTTCTATAGCTCCAAGTACAACTACCACAGCTTCAACAACTGATGCTTCAAATGCCGCAACTCCATCTGCCGTAGTTTCAAGTACAACAGATTCTAGTTCTGCAGGATCAACTACGGAAAAATCATCTTCTGCAGCTCCAAGTACAACTACCACAGCTTCAACAACTGATGCTTCAAATGTCGCAACACCGTCTATCGTAGTTTCAACTACAACAGATTCTAATTCTGCAGGATCAACTACGGAAGCATCATCTATAGCTCCAAGTACAATTACCGCAACTTCAACAACTGTTGGTTCAAATACCGCAACAGGTTCTAGTTCTGCAGGATCATCTATGGAAGCATCATCTTCTATAGCTTCAAGTACAACTACCACAGCTTCAACAACTGATGCTTCAAATGCTGCAACTCCATCTACCGTATTTTCAACTACAAAAGATTCTACTTCTGTAGGATCAACTACGGAAGCATCATCTATAGCTCCAAGTACAATTACACCAACTTCAACAGCTTGTGGTTCAAATGCCGCAACAGGCTCTAGTTCTGCAGGATCAACTACGGAAGCATCATCTTCTATAGCTTCAAGTACAACTACCACAGCTTCAACAAGTGCTGCTTCATATGCCGCAACTCCATCTACCTTAGTTTCAAGTACAACAGATTCTACTTCTACAGGATCAACTACGGCAGCATCATTTTCTATAGCTTCAAGTACAACCATCACAGCTTCACTATCTGATGCTTCAAATGCCGCAACTCCAGCTACCTTAATTTCATCTAAAACAGATTCTAGTTCTGCAGGATCAACTACGGAAGCATCATCTTCTATGCCTCCAATTACAACTACCACACCTTCAACAATTGATGATTCAAATGAAACAGCTCCATCTACCGTAGTTTCAAATACAACAGACGCTAAGCCAGCAGGATTAACTACGGAAACATCATCTTCTATAGCTGCAAGTACAACTACCACAGCTTCAACAACTGATGCTTCAAATGCTACAACTCCATCTACCGTATTTTCAACTACAACAGATTCTAATTCTGCAGGATCAACTACGGAAACATCATCTATAGCTCCAAGTACAACTACTCCAAATTCAACAACTGGTGCTTCAAATGCCGCAACAGGTTCTAGTTCTGCAGGATCAATTACGGAAGTACCACCTTCTATAGCTCCAAGTAAAACTAACACAGCTTCAACAACTTATGCTTCAAATGCCGCAACTCCATATACCGTAGGTTCAGGTACAGCAGATTCTAGTTCTGTAGTATTAACTACGGAAGCATCATCTTCTATAGCTCCAAGTACAACTACAACAGCTTCAACAACTGATGCTTCAAATGCCGCAACTCTATCTAACGTAGTTTCAACTACAACAGATTCTAGTTCTGCAGGATTAACTACGGAAGCATCATCTTCTATAGCTCCAAGTACAACTAACACAGCTTCAACAACTGATGCTTTAAATACCGAAGCTCCATTTACCATAGTTTCAACTACAATAGATTCAAGTTCCGAAGAATCAACTGCGGGAACATCGTTTTCTGTAGTTCCAGCTAGAACTACCATAGCTTCAACAACTGATGCTTTAAATGCCGCAGCTCCATCTACCGTAGTTTCAACTACAACAGATTCTAGTTCTGCAGGATTAACTACGGAAGCATCATCTTCTATAGCTCCAAGTACATCTAGCACAGCTTCAACAACTGATGCTTTAAATACCGAAGCTCCATTTACCATAGTTTCAACTACAATAGATTCAAGTTCCGAAGAATCAACTGCGGGAACATCGTTTTCTGTAGTTCTAGCTAGAACTACCATAGCTTCAATAACTGATGCTTCAAATGCCGCAGCTCCATCTACAGTAGTTGCAACTACAACAGATTCTAGTTCTGCAGGATTAACTAGGGAAGCATCATCTTCTATAGCTCCAAGTACAACTAACACAGCTTCAACAACTGATGCTTTAAATACCGAAGCTCCATTTACCATAGTTTCAACTACAATAGATTCAAGTTCCGAAGAATCAACTGCGGGAACATCGTTTTCTGTAGTTCCAGCTAGAACTACCATAGCTTCAACAACTGATGCTTCAAATGCCGCAGCTCCATCTACCGTAGTTTCAACTACAACAGATTCTAGTTCTGCGGGATTAACTAGGGAAGCATCATCTTCTATAGCTCCAAGTACAACTACAACAGCTTCAACAACTGATGCTTCAAATGCCGCAACTCTATCTACCGTAGTTTCTACTACAACAGATTCTAGTTCTGCAGGATTAACTACGGAAGCATCATCTTCTATAGCTCCAAGTACAACTAACACAGCTTCAACAACTGATGCTTTAAATACCGAAGCTCCATTTACCATAGTTTCAACTACAATAGATTCAAGTTCCGAAGAATCAAATGCGGGAACATCGTTTTCTGTAGTTCCAGCTAGAACTACCATAGCTTCAACAACTGATGCTTCAAATGCCGCAGCTCCATCTGCCGTAGTTTCAACTACAACAGATTCTAGTTCTGCAGGATTAACTACGGAAGCAACATCTTCTATAGCTCCAAGTACAACTAATACAGCTTCAACAACTGATGCATTAAATACCGAAGCTCCATTTACCATAGTTTCAACTACAATAGATTCTAGTTCCGAAGAATCAACTGCGGGAACATCGTCTTCTGTAGTTCCAGCTAGAACTACCATAGCTTCAAAAACTGATGCTTCAAATGCGACAGCTCCATCTACCGTAGTTTCTGCTACAACAGATTCTAGTATTGCAGAATCAACTACGGATGCATCATCTTCTGTAGTTCCAACTACAACTATCATACCTGCAACAAGTGTGCGATAAAATGCCACAGCTCCAAATGTAGCACCAACTTCCTCAACTAGTACTTCAACAGCCGAAACTTATACTACCGTAGGATCAACTACAATAGCTCCGAGTATGACAGCATTAAGTACGGAAACTCTAACTACTGCAACTGTACCACCAACTTTTACAACTACAACAACTGTTACACCAGTTGACGCAACTAATACTATTAACGCAACATCCAGTACAGCCATCCAGCTGCAACTACTAAAACTTCAACATATGTGGTATTACAGTATTAAAATAATGTAATGTTTTTTTTTATTAGAAGTTTGACTTTTGTTAAGGCATGTTAATGTCTAATGGAGACGGGAGATAAATAATATTGTTTAAAAATTCTGTGTGGTTTATTTGTACACTCGGACTGTGTTCGTATGTCACTCAAAGCAGAAAACTGCGAGAACTCAGCCAAATTCATTGTTATTATGTTCAACATTTACTCATTCTTATTCAAACTTTCTTATGGAAACTCTTCGCACACATCGTTAATCGTGTGTAATGAAGAGATATTCATCGTTACTCGTGTGATGAATCAATGAAATAATATAATGAGTGTTTTATGAGCTTCGTTAAATTAACCTTAAAAAGAGACAAATGAAAACGGAAATAAAAACAAAAGCATAACACCTGGGTTATCAGTATGGCGATTACTCGCCAAACGTGGCGATTTTCAATCTTTTTGATATGGCGACATGCCAATTTTTGGCGACATTTCATTGACTTTTGGTCAACATTAAAAACTGAATTAAAGAATATCTAAATGGATAATAAAGAAATTGAAGTTATAAAAGAAAATTGGTGTTATGATTTTACTTCTGAAAACTGAAAACTTTCGGAACATATAAATTTATTGAAAGGTTACGAATACACATCCATTTTAAAATGTTGAAATTCCTAATCCTAAGATACCTGGATGCTTATAAATAGACTTCACGATAATATGAATTTTTCCATTTTAAAATTTTGCAAATCGTTATCATAATCAAAATTCTCTGCCTTTTATGAATGTTAAAGGAATGCCCTGTTGATCTTTATAAAACACAATTACTTTCATCTAATTTAAATCATTTTAGAACTTGATAAGCTGGTAATTCCCATGAATTTTGTATACTTTGATTTTTTACTTTATATATTGGTAATTCATGTATAGGAAAAAAATGTAAACTGTAATTTCGGTTCTCTATTTATCAAAGTAATTTAATGTTTTATTGCTTTAAATAAAAATTATACCTTTCTCGTGTATACTAATAATTTTATTGTTTTTAATATAACACACATATGCATCTATACATCTTTTAGCGATTTCGATTAAATTTATTTTTGGGATTTATGAAAAACTAGCTGTACCCGATACCTCGTAGGCGTCCTGACAATATTTTGTTCGATATTTCCTTGAAAGTATTCCACACCAAATTTTAAGACTCTTACTTTTATAGTGCTTCAGTTATGGTTTATGTGTTTACGTTATATATACTTGGGTAATTACTCAGGAACAAATGCTTTATATAAAATTCTAAAATTATTGTAGACTTCTGTAAATAGTGTTTAAAATTCATCCAGTAGTTTTACGTGATGCGATTTTGGCGAAACAGTCAAAAACTAATCTGAAAACCCTGACCACAAACAGCTTTGCCATAATAGATCATTCATGCTTGCCAGAATTCGGTCTTGCGAGCGATAAGGCTGTCAAGTTGAAAGGTGTTAAGCATTGTATGTGTTTAAAACTGTGTGGTCAATAAAAGTTATATAAAGATGGTTAAATAAAGTGACATTAAAGTAAAATTCCCATTGTGTTTTATTTTGCGAAATAAAACATACCAGTATTTCAACACCTTTATATCGGTACAATAACCCTTAGTTATAGCAGAAAGTATAGGGACAATTCCCACCTACCAAACGACAAAAAAATTCCATTCCATTAAAATTCCAATCCAATCAAAAGTTATGAATTTTTTGACCGCCTGCTTGTGAAATGGTCTACTGTGCGACGTTGTCGGCCTCCTGACAATATTTGATTTTGAAAGTAACCCACAACAAATTTTTTATCACTTCATATATGGTTTATATATTTACCTTGTATAGAGGTATCCGTAACTTTTATTTATTTTTCATTTTATTTAAAATACTATTTTTGAAGAGTTCTGTATATAAATAAAAAGAGTACTGTATATTAATAAAAAGTACTGCCAAGTCATTTAAATCGATAAAATTGTATACGTTCCTAAAATATTGTATACGTTAATTTGTCACTATTCTCTTAATTTCTATGTTCAGTCTTTCAATACTCTAATAGAGACTTCTCTTTTTAACGAACACCCTGTTTGCGGGCAACAACGGACGGCCAATCACCGCAGTCTACCTATTATGGCTCAAAACATAGGCCGCCTTATGCATACAAATCACGCCACTATCGGAACAGCCTTTCATTTTTAGGTTTAATTCCTGTTTGTAAATCTTTAGTCTATGCCTCCTATAGTTCAAGAAATAAACACATATTCGTGAATAACTCCTCTCTATCGGATCACCCTATAAGTTTTAGTATTTGCTACTATAGCGGCAACAGTATACATCATTTGTTAAAATTTCAAGTCTGTCTATTAAGGTCCCAGATATAAAAGGCTCTGACAGACAGACATTGCAGCGAAAACAATAGGGTTACGTTTTTCCCCTGGGTACGGAACCCTAAAAACAATATTATTTTGTCTTTACTAATTTAGAGTTAACACACTATTGATAAGCGTGTGCGCTATGTACATACAAGTTCATACATACATATATTATTAAGATTTATAACTTACTAGCTATCCCCGGTGCGCTTCGCTATACCCATCCACAAAAAATACAATAAACACTTAGAAGAAAAGTATGGCCAACCTTTATACGCCCGCTATTCTCACATAGAAAATGTTTTAGTTTATATGCAAGGTATGATTCCTACTGTTTTTATCTAATCTGTGTATAATAATTTTTAACTTTTTATGGGAGGTACCACTATCCTTATCCATTCTGTATTTTGCTAGGCTATACACATGTGTATGTGGGTTACTTGTGCAAAGTTTCAAGACTCTACCTATTGTAGTTCTCTAGGTACACGATAATAATTTTTCACTTTGTATTGGAGGTACCACACCCACTATTCCAATTCAGCGTTTCTTTAGCGTGACTATGTACAGTAATATGGAAGTTACTGGTGCGAAATTCCAAGACGCTACCTCTTGCAGTTCCCTAGATATAGATTAATAATTTTTAGCTTTATATGGGAGGTACCACGCTCACTGTCCCAATTAATTCAGTATTTTGGTAGACTATGCTCTTTACCATAGCAGTTACTAGTGCAAACCTTCAAGTCTCTATCTGTTGTAGTTTGTCAGGAACCCGATAATAATTCTTCAGTTTGTATGGGTGGTACCACGCCCACTATTCCAATTCAGCCTGTGTTTAGCTTGACTATGTACGTTAATATGGGAGTTACTGGTGCGAAATTCCACGGTGATACCTAATTCAGTTCTCTAGATACATACAGGTTAATATTTTTTCACTTTGTATGGGAGGTACCACGATAACTAGATACAGGTTAATATTAAGTTACTGGTGCAAATTTCAAGGCGCTACCTATTACTGTTACCAAGCTACACGATAATAAATATTTACTTTGTATAATCGGTTCGGTGTAGGCAACTAAAGCTTTCCTACAAATGAACATACAAACACATTTTTTGCTTTATATATAGATAGATGTTTTTATTAATTTCTATTTTAAAATCTGAAAGCCTTAAAGTTGTTTTCAAAAGACGTTGTTATAAATTTTTTCAAACTATTTATACGGTTTTGTTGAGAAGTTATATCTTTCGTCTGCTTCCTTAGGGTAACTTCTTGTTGTTGAATTGTAACTTTTTGAATTTGTAGATTTTGCAGTTGTTTTTGGGTATATTTCTTGTGTGCATATTTTTTAGCCTGTTGTAGTTCCAACTCATCATTTTGTTTTTTTAAAGTGGACAATAGTGTTCTTGTTTCGTTGAGTTCTGAAGCCTCTCGGATTGAAATTGCGCTAGTTGTATCTGTAGTGGCAGTTTGTCCTGCGTCAGTTGGAGTTGCAGCAGTTCGAGCTAAAGTCTTTGAATTTGCATTAGTTGCAGCTTTGGTAGTAAGAGCTGCACTAGTTAAAACTGTGAAGAGCGAATCTGCGGCAAAAGAACCAGTGTTAATTGGAGATGCTGCGGTTAGAGCGGCAGTATGCAGTAGATTAGTAATTAGAGCAGCAATTAGGGCTGAAGTACTTAGATTTGTGGTAGTTTGAGCTGCCGTAAATCGAGCTACATTAGTTGGAATCGCGGAGAGTGAAGCTGTTGCAGTAACAGCTGAAATAGCTAACACTGCAGTATTCACAGCTGCGGCAATAGGAACGGCATTAATTGGAGATGCTGTAGTTAGCACGGCATAAGTTAGAGATGTAGTAATTGCAGCTGCACCAGTTGCCTCGGAAGTACTTCGGAATGCGTTAGTTGTATCTGCTATAGCTACAGTAGCTTGAACTGCCGAAAGTTGAGATGTTGTAGTTAGAGCTGGTGTAGTTGGAACTGTGATATTTGCATCTACGGCAATAGGAGCAGCGATAGTTATAAATACTGTAGATGGAGTGGCAGTGGCTTTAGATATGGTAATTGGAGCTGCAGTAATTGGATCTAAAGTAGTTAGAGTTGTGTTACTTGGATCTACGGTTGTAATAACTACACTAGCTGGAACTGCGAAAAGTAGAGCTGGTGTAGTGAGAACAGCGCAAATTGAATCTACAGCAGCGTTATTTGTATATGCTGTAGCTGGAGCGAAAGTAGCTTTCGATGTGTTAATTGAAGCTGCAACAATTGAATCTGAAGTAGTTAGAATTAGAGTTATTGGAGCTGCAGCAGTAGTTGAAACATCGTTGAGACAGGCCGATGTATTCTGAATTAAATCGGCTGTAGTTGCAGATGCGGTAATAGGAGCTGCAGCTGAGATAGTTGGAACTTCTGCAGTTAAAGCGGATGTCATTTGACAAGTAGTAGTAGAAGCTGTACTAGTTGCAATTTCCAGAGCAAATCCTAATGCCATTAAAAGGGAAAAAATATATATAGACAACGGTTTCATTCTCATTTTCTCTATATTTTAAATTGTCATTGTCTTGTTCGGTTCCGTTCAACTACGTTATACAACTGATAATTATTGTCAGACATAGTTTCACTATTTATAGTTAATATTTTAACTCTCTTTATAAAAAGAGATTAAAAAAAACTTTAAACTTTTCATCACTATGAAAAGTAAAGAATAACTTTGTGTGATTCTACAACTACTACAGATTTTAGTTAAAACTTTTAATCCGCTAAAAAGATAAACAAAGAAAGCAGCCAAGAAAAATTCTTAAAAATAGGAAATTAGAAAAAAACAGAAAATAAAAATATATTGTTTTATCTATTTATTTGCCTTTTATGTTTATAAGTTTATAAAGTATTTTTTAATTATCTTTTTTAAAAATCTGTAGATATTTGTCTTTAATATGAATATAGTTTTATAAGACAAAAGCAACTGCTTTATAAATGAAGATAATTTTATATTGCCTTGTTTTCATCTATTATTATTCTGTCTACTTTTTCTACCCGTGATGCAGAAGATTTTCAAAAGTTAAATTTTTATTCCAATTGTTTTATATACATATTTATAACTTTCAGCTGACAGTATAATTTGAGTCTCGCTCTATCATGTTCTAGTTGCAAAAGGATTTACTTCAAAGTTGTGTAGTTCATGAACTACATAGTTCATCTCTATCGTGAATAATTACTTCCATTAAAACCTCCAAAATTTTTATCGTGAATGATTTCTACCGTAAAATACAAGTAAATTTGTTACAATCGTTCAATATAGAAAATTTGCGATTTTTTTCATGGGAATAATTATTCGCAGTAGGGATGAATGACTTAGCTGACCTAAGTGAGCTGATCACCACACTGAACTAATATCAGCTCCTTAGTGCAGTTCATCTCCTTAGTTCAGTTGAGCTTCTTAGTTCAGTTCAGCTGCTTAGTTCAGTCAAGCTCCTTATTTCAGTTCGTTGTCTTAGCTTAGATCAGCGCATTAGTCGAGTTCAGATCCTTAGTTCAGCTCGTTAGTTCAGTTTAGCTCCTTAATGTGGGATAACACGATTGCTGCAAATGTATTAATTTTTCCCAATTTTTGCTGTGCTAAATTGCCGCAATGCCGAATAATGATGTTGTCCCAATCTTATTCTCTTCATTCACATAATTGGCCCTTTGTGTACAAATTTGATTGGCAAAAAACAATTGAGCAACAATAATAATGAAAACACACGAAGTATTTGGGTTAGAGATTGGCTAACAAAAAGAGCAAGTGATTGCGCATATGAGAAGATCCTTAAAGAATTTCGAGAAATAGATAACCAGCTGATGTTTAAAAAAATGTTATTAGAGTTTACAAATTTTATTCAAATGAATGACGAAACCTTCAAAGATTTATTGGAACTGGTGTTACCATATAAATATTCGTAAACAGGACACAAACACGCGCACATGGCTACACCACCTCGTGAACGCTCAGCTGCTTTACTTCACTTTCTAGCTTCCGGATATGGTCTTTCGATTTATTTCGCCTTGCTCCCAACATTTATAATGCAATTTATAAACCTTGAAAGGTGTATAATTAAAAGTACAACAACAATAATAAAAAATTTATTCATAATAGTTATACATAAAATAAAATTATATGTACTTCCAAAAAATATAAGCACGTACCAAAAACAAGTTATTTACATGTAAATTGCCGTACAGAATACAATAAATATTGCAGCATTTTTATAATTTCTATTACCACATGGTTGCTTATGGGCCAGACACACGATTGCCGCACCAGAGTTGCATTTTATTGGGCTAAATTAGCACAATATCGGCCTTGATTCCCGCATGTGCTAATTGATTGTGTAATCACACGATTGGCGCATAATATAAGGCAATATTTAGGTCACTTCACTTTATTAGTTCACTTTAGCTTATTAGTTCGTTGTAGGTCATTAGTTCATACTCGGAGTTTGACAGTAGAAGTAGCCGCAAAATTGTTTTGTTGCAGAATCTTCATGTTAGATACGCCTGTTCTTAAATTATATTATTCTGGAGTTCCCACAATGATGACTTACTATAAAATTTATATTGCACCAGCTTTTAAATTCATAATGCTTAAACGATTTCAGGAGTCTGTCAAATTAATATTTAGGTTTCCGTACCCAAAGGATAAAACGTAACCATATTTTTTCTGACAGCGACGTTATTTGCATGTTCATACATGGCCTTATAAAGTAAAAGAACTAAAAGACTCACCTAGTTCTGTAAAGTGATCTGTAAAGGGTAGTTAAATTTTAAGGGGCCGATATTGATTTTGAATAAAACACAAATTATTTAGGAAATTATATTCATTTCCTTGGCGGCACACCTCCATTCGATGCTTGAAATTTTCGATGACGCTATGGCATAATTGAGGTTCTATGCCGTTAATGTGCCAAATTGTCTCAACCTTAGCACTTGAATTGTTGCTGGCTTATCGACGTACACCTTTTCTTTCAAATAATCCTTAAGAAAGAAGTCTAACAATGTCAAATCACATAATCTTGGCAGCCAATAGACATAGCGTGAGATAATGGCCATTGAATTTGTCGCGCAAAAGAGCCATTGTTTCGTTAACTGTGTGGCAAGTAGCAAATTTCCTGTTGAAACCACATATCTTCCACATCCATATCTTCCAATTCCGGCCATTATGTTCGTTATCATCTCACTATAGCGAACACCATTTATAGTGATGCCTGACCGGCCTCATTTAGGAAAAAATACGGCCCGATGATGCCGGCAGCCCATAAACCGCACCAAACAGTCACTCTTTGTAGATGCATTGGTTTTTCGACAATCACTCTTGGATTATCATTCGTCCAAGTGCGGCAATTCCGCTTATTGACGAATCCACTGAGGTGAAAATGGCCTCATCACTGAAGATGATTTTCTTCGAAAATTTATCATCCACTGTTGCCATTTCTTGCCGCGTTGCTCGATTGTGTATCTTTCAAATTGAGTTAGTCTGAAATGGAGAAATGTCAAATTAAATGCAGAAAAAACTTGACGTTTAGGTGTGGTTCTCATTCAACATTGGCCCTTAAAATATAACCACCCGAGGAAAAAGTTTAACCGAGCATGGAATATTTACTTGCCCCAGATGATCGAATATTCATTTGATCCACTATATATATATGAGACAGATTCTTTTTGGTCTTACAATTTATCATTAATAATTTACATATTAAACTCTACATTACTATAAAAAGGTACTTAAATTGTAAAAATTTTTCTTTGGATTTTTAGGTAGTTAACAACACTTATTTTCTTACTTACAAAACTTTAAAAACAAAATATCGCACATTATTGAGTAGAAAAAACACAATGTTCACAATGTGACAGTTGTCACGTACAAACCATGCGATTTAAGTACGGGTATATTACGAAGTATTGAAACAAACAACGTCAAATAATTGTAAAAATACATTACATAAATAGTGAAAGTTATGCAGTAAGTAAAGCCAAATGAATTGACAATAAGGCTTTGAATCCCCATATTTAAGGGGAAACCTTCGCTCTGATCCAACAGAGTCGTCTTTGTCAGTCACACGAAAATATAGCCACAGTAGTGGAACTTTCATTCATTCATTTATTCCTTATAAAATAATTTTTCTTTTCTAAAGGATAAAGGGTAAATGATTAGAATACCAATCTTAAATTCTAAATACCGAAATTACAGAATTATGCAATAAACACATAGACGACAGCAGAATACTGACTATAATCTCTCAAAATTTTCACGTTTATATGAAAACGATTATATTAATGCCATCACAGCTATACGGCTACATGTCTAAATTGAACTCACTTTGTGTAGTGAAGTGTATTCTACATCCGTTTGAAAAATAAGGCTACATACAAACGTAGATCTGTGTCACTTTCGCAAAACTAAAACTAATTTAATTTGTTGTTTTTATATTTGTTGCTATGAGGATATAATTTTAAAACCCCTTATTAACCTACTGATCCACAATGAATACCTGATGTTATTGATTTTGGCGCGACTAAGGGTATTTCAAGAGAAATTATTAAAGTTGAAGCATCCCTAGAATTAATTTCAGATCACTCGCCCAATATTGTTTATATTTGGAATCAACAAGAGATCGTATAATCAATGAAAAGCATAAATTTGTTAAAATACGGAAAATATCTTCGCACTCATTGCTCGGAAAAAATACTTCTAAGAACAACAGAAGAAATAAACGTTTGCGTAATTGAATTTAATAAAAACATTAACGAACAACTAACTAGATGTAATCAAATTTATTTTGTAGATATCAAACGGCTAAGTGAGAAAAGAAAAATTCGCAGAGTGTGGCAATCACACAGATCTCCTCAGCTAAGAGGCAGGCTTAAAGAAACTACGAAACGGCTAAGAGATCTACTGGAATACCGTAGAACTGCATCACTACAAAAATACTTTGAAGACCTTGATGCTAGCCCGTAATCAGATTATTCGTAATGGCGTGCAACCGCGAACATCGTGTGTAGGTTGAACCTTGTGTGGAGGTTGGACAAGAAATCATACTGTAAAAGGCAATTTATTTGTAAACCACTTCGGAAATATATTTACAGCGAATATATATACCTACTTATATAGTCGAGTTACCACCCATAGATGTGGAAGCACCAATCCCCTCAGGATTATCTCACGGGATGTTGAAAGAGCAATTGCTATTTTAAACCACAAAGCAATAAGATGGTAATCGAACATTCGCAATTATTTTTAATGCCAATCTAAACCTCGAGTATTTTCCCCCAGACTAGAAAATCTCTCCAATTACTATGATACCTAAGCCAGGGAAAGATTACACAAAGGTAGAATCATATAGACTAATAAGTCTGTTATCAAATATGTCAAAAACTATTTAAAAAAAATAATAATTATTAAGCTAAACCTAATTTTGAGCAAAAAAGGATGTATTCCGAATCATCAATTTGGATTTAGAAAACAGCACAGATTGGCAAATGTAGCAAAAAAATTTTGTTCCTCGCTTTTCATAGACGTATCTCAAGCGTTCGACAAAGTTTGAAACGAAGGCCTACTTCACAAGTTAAAGTACAAAAAAATTATATAAGCTTTTAAAAAGTTATTTAACTGACCGTAAGTTTGTACTCAAAGAAGAAGATTTCTTCAGCTCGCTTCAGCCAATAAAAGCCTTAGTTCCAATTTTGTATTTGCCAATCAGATATGCCAATTAGGAGCCGAGTATACACTTCAACATTTGTTGACAACACTGCTTTTCTAAGCTTTCACGATTTCTATGAAAATATCCCTTTAATTATACCCTTTACCACAGGTGGAAAGGTTATATATGTATAAGTTTATAATTCCGTGTGTAATTTCTACAATATTCATTTCCGACCTCATAAAGTACATACATATATTCTGGATCCTTATAAACAAAGAAGTTGATTTAGCGATGTCCATCTGTCCGTCTGTGTTCGGGTTGAAATCAACTTTGACAAGGCACCCGAAGAGATAAAGAAAATTTAAGCACACCGATCTGCCAGGCATAGTTTCGAAAATTTTTTTTGTAAGGATTTCTATTTGCTTTAGTCTGACCATTCTAACTCAATATAGATTGCAGAAAGGTCCTAAATTTACTAAAAAAAAACTCAATAAAATTTTTAAAAAAAATTTTTTTTCAAAAATATTTACAAAACATTTTCAAACATTTTAAAGAAAAATATTCGAAAAAAAAATTTTTTGAAAAATTTTCCAAAAAAATTTCGAATAAAATTTTACAAAAAATTTAAAAAAAATATTTTTACAAAAAAATTTAAATACAATTTTGGAAAAATTCAAACTAAAATTTCAAAATTTCTTTGAAAATGAAAATCATGACTGTAACAACTTATATTTAATATTAAGAATATATATATGTATGTATGTATGTATGTATGTATGTATGTATGCATGTATGTATGTATATATATAGAGTAACTATTTTTTTAAATGCGTTTGATTTTTAAATAGATTATATATCTGTTTTAAAACCTAGGTGCATTAAACACATAGACACCGACTAGAAACTGTCAAAAATAAAATACACACGTTTATAGGTAAACGATTATTTTGAAATCGACAAAGCTACATGGCCACCGTTGTGGCTGTCGTCAACTTAGGCTAATTTCTATTTTATTGAACAAAAGAAAATGTCATAAAATTGTAAATTACAAATTCATATGTATGCAAACAAAAAGTTTTGAAGGAAATATTTATAATTTTTTGAAAAAGTTATTTAATTTTATAAAAGCAAAATTAGTATTTGTACAACAATGTCAGAGTTTACGATGTAGCTGTCGTCTTCAATATCTTTAAGTAGCTGACAACACGGTGACAATTGTAGCCAACGGAATATGTTTTCATTTAGCTGCGTCGCCGCTGTCTTCTATTTCTTTAAAGCATGAATAATGAATTTTTCTCATACGACTTAATTTAAGTATAGAGTCAACAATATGGATAATACTGTACATGTCTGTATAAATAAAATAACCGTGGTGAAGGGTATAGAAGATTCGGCACGGCCGAATATAACACTTTTACTTGTTTTTAAATGCGTTTGATTTTTAACCGACTTCAAAAAAAGAAGGAGGTTATCAATTCGTCTTAATGTTGCTTTGTGCCCGAAGAACTCAGCCATTTCTGAACCGTTTACAGATTGGTTCCGTTTTAAAAACAGTTCATTATTTTAAAAATTAAAGGGTGTCCCCATACAAGATACATGTTTTTTTTCGTGTATTAAGAACCGTAAAGGGCACCAATTTAAAGTTTTACAAAATTGCGTATCACTATAGCTCCCAACAACAAAAAGTAATACCGACTACAAACTGTCAAAAATAAAATACACACGTTTATAGGTAAACGATTATTTTAAAGCCAGCAAAGCTACATGGCTACAGGATCAACGTTGTGGCTGTAGTTAACTTAGGCTAATTTCTATTTTATTAAAAAAAAGAAAATGTCTCAAAATTGTAAATTGTAAATTCATATACCAACAAAAAGTTTTGGAAATATTTATAATTTTTCGAAAATGTTATTTAATTTTTTTAAAAGCAAAATAAGTATTTCTACAACAATGTCAGATTTTAAGATGTAGCTGTTGTCATCAATATAATTAAGTAGTTGACTACATAGCGACAATTGTAGCCAACGGAATTTGTTTTCATTTAGCTGCTTCGCCGCTGTCTTCTATTTCTTTAAAGCATGAATAATTAGTTTTTTCTCACACGACTTATTTTAATTTATGTAAAGAACCAATAATATGGATAATGCTGTACATGTCTGTATACAATAAATCACCATGGAGAAGGGTATAGAAGATTCGGCACGGCCGAATATAGCACTCTTACTAGTTTTTTTCTGTTTTCAACAAGAGCAGTATATATGTACGCGTGAAATTAAAAATTATTAACTGTATCTAAAACACTGATTTTGACATGCACACGAAATTCCATATGGAAGCAATTTTAACATTACTTATGACTTGAACACGTAGTCTGAACACACCTTTATAGTGTGGTTACAGTCATTAGGCATTTGCAGTAGCGACTGTACTGTAGTATAAGAATTTTTAGCAAAAAATATTTAATGGAAATGTTTGATAAAGCCAAAGATTTTATTTTAAACAAGTTAAATAACACAACTCCTTTAAGTTGTTACGCTTTTGTTATATTTTATTGTTTTTTTTTTTTATTGGAGTAAATATTTTCTAACATGTATGATATATTTTTCCTTAATCTCGCAAGAAGTACATACATATAAAAATTTTTCAGGTTAATTTACGCAAGTTTTTGTTCAGAAATTACTTCGTAAGATAACATTAACACGCAGAAAAGTTATAAACTATTCAAGGTTTTTTTTAATAATAACAAATAGATTAAGAAACTTTTTATATGTCAACAATAAAATTTCGACATAAAAAGAGATCTTAAAACACAGAATCGTACTCAGTTAACTAGTCGATTGCGTTAAGAACAGAGCATATTAAGCAAAGGACAATGAAACTTTTAACAATTTTTGCATTTTTCGTTGTATTGGCAGCGGCATTTGGACAACAAAACCTGAAGGAAGAAAACCAAAAAAGGCGAGAAGAAATACAAAAAAACAAGGAGATCATTAAGAGACAAAATCAAGAAATTTCACAACAACAAAAACTTATCCCACATATAAAGCAACAGATCGAGGACAATAAGCAAATTATTAAGGAAAATGATGAACTTATTAAAGCAAATATACAAACCTTAATCATTGGAAAGCAGTATGTTGAACAACTTAAAAAAGATTTAAGGCGAAACTGAAACTGGTGCAAAAAGGAAGCAAGTTTGCTAACAAACTGAGATAAAATGTTATTATTATCATAATGAATTGCATTAATATATATAAATAAATTTCGAAAATTACTTTTTGGTTGAAAAAAAACGGTTATTTTTGAGTTTTTTTTTTGCATGGAAAATAACAGTTATTTTCACGTTTTGTTTTTCGCTTATAAAATTATGATTAGATATTTATTAAGTTCTTTTTTTTTTTTTTGCTTAAAAAATAGATCGATTAATATGGTTTCTAGGCTTACACTCCTCTTTGCACAGTAACCCAACAAAATGTTTACTCACAACTTCAGCCGGAACAACTTCTTAAATGCATTACTTAATAGCTCTAGTCGCCACTCGCTGCATTACCTAGAGTTATATAATAAATTATATAACTCATTATTTTCTTGTATAAAATAATACATTGAGTTTAAAACGAAAATTGAGGTTTTACGATATAGTACGTTAAACTTTTAGATCTAAAATTTTTTAATATCCTAATATTTACAAGACAACGTTGTATTCCTTACAAATAATGTTTTATTAAAAAATCATTTTTAATAGATATATTTGAATGCAATATGTTTTCATATTAACATTAACTTGTCTCTCGTGAGCAGATCAGCTGTATATATTCATACCAGAGAATGACAAAAGTATCATTATTAGTACTTATTAAGTATTTGAGGCAAAACATGTATAAATGTGTATAGCTACAGCTCAAACAACATACCATACATACAGACTCATATCAATTTCAACTTAAATAACTACAAGTATAGGCAGAGAATAAGTGTTTGCATACTTGTTCATTATTTTTCGCAATACAACCAAGTATAAGTTAAAGTTGGATAAAGTATTGGCTATACCCATACTTGTAAGTATAGAGTGGGAATAAGTACAAGTATGTAAAGTAAGTATGTAAGTATACTTAGAGTATTTTATAAATATATGTAACTATATGTATTAATTATTTCACAATTTAAAAATACGTTCATTCCTTCATCCTAATTATATTGGTATTCCATACTTAACCAATGTTCGGTTATAAACAAAATATTGCTAAGCATCATACACCGTTTTATATACACAATTCCAAAAAGTAGTTGTTGTACTTAGAAGTATACTTAGAGTATTATAACTAATTTTCCATACTTGTAAGTATTAGGTAGTTATAAGTATGGGTATGACAGATACCCATCATATTATCTACCTACAACCGGTTGTACTCATACATGCATTACGTATACATTTTTAAGTTCGTTGTGTATGAATAATGTTTGTTATAAGTATTTAGTACACTCATACTTATTTCACTGCAAATGGGTATGTGTAGGTATTTTCTGTGTGTACATATAACTAATAGCCAAAAATATGTGTAAATACTTAATTACATTTATTTTATAAGTACTTTTATTCATTTAAAATGAAAATTTAAAAAATTTTTAATAAAAAAGCATTAATCAATTTTTGTGATGTGACCCATGTTGGCATGAATTGCCCGTCTATTATCTACTCATTTTTATGTATATACATGGACATGAGGAAATCCTTGTTGCCCTCATGTATAAATGTATAAATATTTTTACAACATAATTAATTTTATAAATAACATCGTATTGTTTTACCCATCTGTGAATTTTGCTGGGTATTGTTATACCAAAGGGTGCTGTAGCTAAAGTGGTTAGCACGTTGAATACAAAACCGATGATCACGAGTTCAATACTCGGCCGTGCCAACATGAAATGAAGTTTTCTGATAATGAAAATTCTCTTTACAATAATGCAGCGCCATCCTTTGCGTTGCGGTAAATCAAAGTAAAATAATTATAAATTGAAATGGAATACTAATGCAACTGAGTAAAATAACACCAAGAGGGCGTTAGTACGTACTGTTCTAAAAATAAGTATGTTGCGTTGCCATAACTACTGAAGCTTAGCTATCACACGAACCATCTGTCTTATCTACTTCTACAAAAAATGTTTTTTTTATATTTATCACGTAAATTTACCTAATTCAAGTACTTATTTTTTGGTTATGATTATTTAAATTGCATTGGCTTCTTTTAGCGACATCCCGAACAAAAATAAGTAGTTCTTTCAGTAGAATTGTAAGTAGTTGCGACAACGATTTCTCATTACTAAACAGCTTTTTAGTAAGTGAAGTTTTTGCTGGGTACTTGTGATGCATGAACGTTATGCAAAACTTGCTTAAATCAATATACATTTAGTTTAGGTTAAGCAGGCAGCTTGTTAAAGAAGGAAAGAAAAATAAATGGAAAAGGAGAGGAAAAATAGCTCACTTGGGTAAATTATATTGGTCCCTTTGTGATACCTGCAAGATACGAAAAGGGATAGAAAGAAAAGATAAAGAGCAAAGATTAGAATTATATAGAATGAGGAGAAATCGTACAGATAAAAGTTGATAGACGGACATAGAGTAAGGAGTAGAGAGTGTTAGCCGTGAAGGCTGGAAGAGGATTAGAAAACCAACCACAGTTCCTTAATAAGGAGATAATCCTGCTTGGTTTCAGAGATGAAACACCAGAAAGGCTTTCAAAACATCGTCGTCCCAAGTATTGTAGGCGCCAATGTTCTAGTGCAGGGCAACGACAGAGGTGTTCAATCGTTTTCACCAATTCCTCATCTTGTGGCAACTTCTACAGAAGTTATTATAAGGGATACCCATCCTTCTTGCATGGGTTGCAAATAAGCAATGGTCAGTGACTATTGCTATTAAATCACGTAGCTGCATTTTCTGCAGCCGAAATAGCGATACCGTTTTCTTTTGGCGGCCAGTTAGCCGCCTTTTTGATAGCAGATGTTTTTGCTTGTAAGACGTTGCAGTCATTCGAGATTCTGAAACATATTCTGACTCCAAATTCCTCTATATAGACTCCACCCACCACTCTCGTTCCCCTTTTGGAGCCATCTTTGTAAACCCAGACAATTCGAGATGTTCGAGGGTGTCCCTCCGTCAAATCGAAGTGGAAGCTTCGTGTGAAGAAGGGTGTCGGGGTGCTGAAGTCTAAGAGTTCAGGAATAACAACCGTTGTTCCTAGAAGACTATCATGTCCCCATGATCTATGGTTCCATGCTCTTACAACATTTAGTCTAACAGCTGTCCTTAGTGCCACATACCTGGCCAGTAGGTCTACCTGTAACCAGTTAAGTATGGCAAAAAGCGCCTTCGTTGGCGTTGACTTGATGGCTCCAGTTATAAGGATCGCCATTCTACGCAAACCCCTCTCTATAGTAGAGATGTATGTCCTAATATCTAGTGCTTTCCACCAGACAATTGGTCCATAGAATAATATTGGTTTTATTACTGCTTCAACCAATTCACATTCCTTGGGATTATTCGTGCTAATGGCTTTCTTGCATACATACATATATTGCCATCATGGCTCTGGACGGTCTAGCCTGAATATTCAGTTTCCAGGATAGTTTACTATCTAATATTATGCCATTACCCCATTTAATATAGGTGGTCTAAAGGTTGGATCCTAGTATTTCCTAGAGAATAATACAAGCTCCGTTTTAGTTAGATTGACACTCAGCCCTTTCTGTTTCCCCAGGTGCAGATTGCTTTGAATGCCTTCTCCAATCTTTGTGTCATTGTACCAACATGAGCTCCAGCTATTGCAACGGCCACATCAACTTGCTGAAGTACATGGAATCCAATTCTATTAGTAGCATATTAATTGCCACATTACCAAGCAGCGGAGACAAGACCCCACCTTGAGGGGTGCCTCTTCTTGCTATCTTGGTGACTTCAGCTAAACCGAATAAGGATGATATTTTCCTGTTTCCTAACAGATTTGTTATGAACCTAATGATTGAAAGGTCAACCACTACCTCCGAGAGAGATTGAGTTATTGCCAGCGGATTAATAATATTAAAGGCTCCTTCAATGTCCATAAAGGCTAACATAGTATAATTTTTATGCTCTAAGGACTTCTCTATGTTGACCACGAGTGAGTGCAGCGCTGTCTCAACAGATTTTCCCTTTGTGTAAGCATCGATTGTCATCATAATGTGGATTTCGAGAAGTCTTTCTAGTGTTTTGAGAAGAAAGGATGTTAATATACATTTGGATAAATAAATTTTATTTTTAAAGCAAAAAATAAAACTCAAAAATAACAATTATTTTTCAAGCCAAAAAGAAAACTTAAAAAATTAATAAATAAATAAATAATTTTTTTCCAAGCAAAAAATAAAACTCGAAGAATAACTTTTATTTTGTAAGACATAAATAAAACTTAATAAATAATTTTTAAATTCAATTTTTATAATAAAATCATATATAATAAATCATTATTTTCATAATAAAAATCAATGCAGGCAAAGGTAGTCCTCGTAATAACGATTATGTAGACGTACGTTTTGATCGTATATCATTTCTCTTTCATTATGATTTTTTGGTAAAAATTTATAAAATATAAAATAATTATTTGCGATCCCTCAAAAAATCATGCGACAGTAGATAGAAAAAATCTGTGATTCATTTTCATAATCAAATCAAATTCATCGTAATCAAAGCAGCACCAATTGCGAAACTGAGAAGCATATTATAGATCAAACAGAAAGCAAAAATGACTTAGTTTATTTTTGTGGAAAATATTTTCAATAATTCTTGCAAAAAAAAAAAGACTTAAAAACAGCTTAAAAATGTAAGAAGTAACCTGTAAGAACTATATATAAAACAAATAAAATATAAACAAAATGCGCCAAAATTAGCAGGAAAAGAAGTAAAGACTATGTGAAAGCATCTCCTTATAACTGTTTAAAAGTTGAGCTATTTTCACCAATATCCGTCATTTATGGGGTCACTATTTAATTTTATATTTTTATAGCTGTACTAGCGACCATTGTAGTACACATTACGTGTAAATTTCAGTTGTCTATCTAAAACGGCTCAAATGATAAGGCATACATCAAATTTCATTAACTATATGGACACCCTTTCATTTCCAATTTTATAATTCTTATAGCGGACATAATAATACACGCTCTGTGTAAATATCAAGT
Organism: Phasia obesa; assembly: GCA_949628195.1. NCBI lineage: Eukaryota > Metazoa > Arthropoda > Insecta > Diptera > Tachinidae > Phasia > Phasia obesa. Next base: position 120,211,449 of record OX451217.1, read on the forward strand.
CTCTATCTATAACGGTTTCAACATAAATCAAATAACATCACCTATTGCGACACCTTTTAATTTACAATTTTAAATTAAAGACCTATTGTTATAGAGAACTTGGCCACAAAGATTTTTTGTAAATTTCAATTGTATGCCTGTAACGGTTCAACGATTTAGTCATATACAGCAAATTACAGAACTATTGGGACACCCTTTAATTCATAATTCTAAATATTTATACTAGCTAGTATACCAGACAAAGTAGTGGAAATTCTGTCTAATTATCAAGTGTTTGTCTATAACGGTTCAAAAAATAGGGCCATATAGGTCAAATTACATCACTCTTTAATTTCTAAATTCAAATTATATACCTGTTATAGCAAACTTAGCTATACAGGTTCCTTGTAAATTTCAGCTGTCTGTCTATAACGGTTCAAAAGTTTGGCCACATACAAAAAAATTACATTAACTATTGGGACACCCTTTTATTTCCAAATTAAAATTTTATACTTTTGTTATAGCGGACTTAATAATACAGGTTCTTTGTAAATTTAACGGTCGGTGTACAACTGTTCAAAAGTATGGGCATATACATCAAATTTAATGAACTATTGGAGTACCCTTTAATTTATAATTTTGAATATTTATCCTTTTTATTATAAAAGTCATAGTAATCGACATTCTGTCAAACTTTCAAGGTTTTGTCTTTAACGGTTCAAAAGATAGGCCCATAAAGGTCAAATTACGTCACCTATGGGGACACCCTTTGAATTTTAAGTTTATTTTTTTATTACTTTTTATTGGTGGGACCTGTAGTGACACGTAATTTTTTAAAATTTTAAACTGGTGCCCTTTAGGGTTCTTAATACACGAAATAAACATGTATGTTGTATGGGGACACCCTTTAATTTTTAAAATAATGAACTGTTTTTAAAGCGGGACCAATCTGTAAGCATAAGCGTTCTAATAAAGAAAAAAATTTTAAAATCAGTTCAGAAATGGCTGAGTTCTGCGGGCACAAACATTAAAAAAAGCAACATTCAGACGAATTGATAACCTCCTTCTTTTTTGAAGTCGGTTAAAAAGTTAAACTTCATATAAACAAAAAACATTATTTATTATTACAGAAGTATTATTATTTAAAATAATGTTTTTTTTATATGTTAACACAAGTTAATGTCATATAAAAAACATTTGTAATACTGTTTTTTTTTTATATGAAGTTTGACTTTTGTTATGGCATATTAATGACTAATGTAGACGGGGTTTAGTTAAAAAAAACGAAAAAATAATAGCGTATTTAAATGATACCATATTTATTCAGTTCCTGTTAGTTTCGTTGTTTATTAACCTTTAACACGCAGTCTTGACGAGCCATTGATTTGTTTGCACATGAACAAAGCATCGGCAGAATAAGGAACAATAATTTGTTTACTTTTTTCTGTGTGGAGAAAACGTACGATGTGTATTTTCCGACTAAACATAATTTTCTGTTTGTCGTCAATGTTGTTTGAATGCTTATAGCACAGCAAATAGCATTTGCACTCTGGATCAACAGATGGCGTTCTTTAAAAGTCAAACTTTCCTACTAAAAACAACATTTGATGGCAGGCATCGTTGTGCGAACAAATGTTCGAACAATGCTGTTTGAACAAGAACATGACATCGACAACGACGGTCTTCACGAGAGGTTTTGATGTGCGCACATGAATTTGTTCAATGGTTGAACAAATCAATGGCTCGTCAAGACTGCCTGTAAGAGAAAGTATGCACTGAATTAAATTAGCTATGATCCACTATATGAGTATGTAGATGACACAGGTTCAAGAATATTTTGTGAAATTTTAAAAATTTAGTTTTAATATCGTGTTTTCTTAAACAGCCTGTTTTTTTATTATTTACACTGCGTTTACATTTGGGGTTGAAGAGGTAGAGTGTCTATTTCATTTCTATCTATACAAATCTTGTCTGTCTGCCTATTTTTTGTCCAATTGTAAAAGCAGTGTTACGACTACGGCAATTTTTATTTCCTTTTTAAATAAACATCTTGTCGCTTAATTTGTAAATTCGAACACAACATTTTCATTTATATTTTTAGTTGGACTTCCTTTGTGTAAAATAATTGTTAGAAACTGTCGAACTTTATCAAAAATTATGTTTTTTCCGTTTTAGCTTGCTATTTTCAAATGCGTGTGAGTGTTGCCCCACTAAGCCTAATAAAATATAACATGCAGGATGCTTAAATTTACCGTACATTTTATAAAGTTTATGGACTTAAGAAAAACTTTTAAATAACTTTTTTTTATAATGTAAGTGTGGGACACCTACATAGAAACAGACTTCGACAAACAATAAGTACCCAGTGGTAAAAATAAACAGGCCTTCTTACTTCAGGCCTTCTATAAGGCCTTCTCTCGCTACAACATTAATTTTTCTGTGCCTTTCAGAAGGCATTGCATCTCCCATCTAAAAGATGCAGGATACATAACTACTTTCCTTCTCTTAGAAGGGAAGCAAGATGGTCTATTTGTATACCCTTCACCACAGGTGGAAAAGTGTATATATAATTTTGTCCGTGTGTAATTTCTACAATATTCATTTCCGATCCCATAAAGTATATAAGGGGTGATCCATTTCGAGGTTCCCTACTTTTTTAAATAAAAAAACACAGAAAATTTAAATTTAATGGAGAATGTTTATTATCATTTGAAAGAACAGTCTTTGGCATTTATTTTTTGAAGTTTATGTCTATCAAATATTGGCCGTTGCTACGTCGCAGATGGTGCAACTGTTGAGTCCAATTTTCGATACTCGTTCGAGCATTTCGATTGGCAACTGGCGATTGACACGCGTTATATTTTCCTCCAAGGCCTGAATCGAAGCGGGTTTTTCCGCATAAACTTTAGACTTTATATATCCCCACAGGAAAAAGTCTAACGGTATGATATCACACGTCTTGGTGGCCAATCGACAGGCCCAAAACGTGAAATTATGTGCTCACCGAAATGTTCTCTCAATAAATTCATTAATTGATGCGATGTGTGGGAAGTGGCGCCGTCTTGTTGAAACCAAATGTCTCCGAGAATACGAGCTTTAATTTCAGGCATCAAATAGTCGGTTATCATGGCACGATAACGGTCGCCATTGACGGTTACCTTCGCACCGGCATCATTTAAAAAAAAATATGGACCGATGATTCCACCGGCCCAGAAACCACACCAAACCGTTGAATTTTCTGGATGAAGTTGCAGCTCTTGAATCTCTTTAGGTTGCTCTTCGTCCCAAAAGCGGCAATTTTGTTTGATAACATACCCATTGAGCCAGAAATGGGCCTCATCGCTAAACAAAATTTGCCTCGAAAAACGTCGGGTCTTCTTGGAACTTTTCAAGAGCCCATAGAGCGAAGCGATTCAGGCGATTCCATTATGAAACAATACTAAACAAAAATAGCATGACAGCATGACACGGCTCATACGTGATCTGTCAAAAACAGGCTATTGAAAAAAGTACCTCGAAATGGATCGCCCTTTATATTCTGAATCCTTATACATAGAGAAGTTGATTAAGCGAAGTCCGTTTGTCCGTTCATCCGTCTGTCTGTGTTCGGGTTGAAATCAACTTTGCTAAGGCACGAGAAGAGATACAGAAAATTTAAGATCACCAATCAGCCAGGCATAGTTTCGAAAATTTCGCTAATGAAATTCTGCAACATCAGACCATTCCATTCGAGGCTGTGGACAAAAAAACACGCCCACCTATATGTGTTTACGTTGTTTTTATTTTTTAGATTGTAATGAGTCTCCTTTACTTTTTTTGCTAAATAAATATTAGACCGCGATCGTATGGAGTGCATGCACATCTCGGGGAATCAATAACCCTCTGCGAGGGGTATTTTTGATTATTTATGGGTTGGTAGGGTTTTTTTTTTTGCTTTGATTTGTATTAAAGGACTTTATAGAAAGCAATACACATAGAGATAGCCGATAAATTCACAGGGTACCCACTGGAAACCAGGAGCATTAAATAGACAGCCAATATTCAGACCCCTATTCTAACGCAATATATATTGCAGAAAGGTCCTAACTTTTACAAACAATTTTCTGTAAAATTTTTACAAAAGTTTTATAAAAAATTTTCGATAAAAAAAATTAAAAAAAATTTTTAATACAATTTTCGATAAAATGTTTACAATGTTTTTTTGTAAAAATTCTGTAAAATTTTTACAAAAAAATTAAAAAAAAAAATTTTGATATTATTACAAAAAATTTTCGATAAGATTTTTACAAAAAACTTTCGATAAGATTTTTACAAAAAACTTTCGATAACATTTTTACAAAAAACTTTCGATAAAATTTTTACAAAAAATTTTCAATAAAATTTTTACAAAAAATTTTCGACAAGATTTTTACAAAAAATTGTCGACAAGATTTTTAAAAAAAAAAATTTCGATAACATTTTTACAAAAAATTTTCGATAAAATTTTTACAAAAAATTTTCAATAAAATTTTTACAAAAAATTTTCGACAAGATTTTTACAAAAACTTGTCGACAAGATTTTTAAAAAAAAAAATTTCGATAACATTTTTACAAAAAATTTTCGATAAAATTTTTACATCGGCAGAATAAGGAACAATAATTTGTTTACTTTTTTCTGTGTGGAGAAAACGTACGATGTGTATTTTCCGACTAAACATAATTTTCTGTTTGTCGTCAATGTTGTTTGAATGCTTATAGCACAGCAAATAGCATTTGCACGCTGGATCAACAGATGGCGTTCTTTAAAAGTCAAACTTTCCTACTAAAAACAACATTTGATGGCAGGCATCGTTGTGCGAACAAATGTTCGAACAATGCTGTTTGAACAAGAACATGACATCGACAACGACGGTCTTCACGAGAGGTTTTGATGTGCGCACATGAATTTGTTCAATGGTTGAACAAATCAATGGCTCGTCAAGACTGCCTGTAAGAGAAAGTATGCACTGAATTAAATTAGCTATGATCCACTATATGAGTATGTAGATGACACAGGTTCAAGAATATTTTGTGAAATTTTAAAAATTTAGTTTTAATATCGTGTTTTCTTAAACAGCCTGTTTTTTTATTATTTACACTGCGTTTACATTTGGGGTTGAAGAGGTAGAGTGTCTATTTCATTTCTATCTATACAAATCTTGTCTGTCTGCCTATTTTTTGTCCAATTGTAAAAGCAGTGTTACGACTACGGCAATTTTTATTTCCTTTTTAAATAAACATCTTGTCGCTTAATTTGTAAATTCGAACACAACATTTTCATTTATATTTTTAGTTGGACTTCCTTTGTGTAAAATAATTGTTAGAAACTGTCGAACTTTATCAAAAATTATGTTTTTTGTTGATATTGATATTATTACAAAAAATTTTCGATAAGATTTTTACAAAAAACTTTCGATAAGATTTTTACAAAAAACTTTCGATAACATTTTTACAAAAAACTTTCGATAAAATTTTTACAAAAAATTTTCAATAAAATTTTTACAAAAAATTTTCGACAAGATTTTTACAAAAAATTGTCGACAAGATTTTTAAAAAAAAAAATTTCGATAACATTTTTACAAAAAATTTTCGATAAAATTTTTACAAAAAATTTTCAATAAAATTTTTACAAAAAATTTTCGACAAGATTTTTACAAAAACTTGTCGACAAGATTTTTAAAAAAAAAAAATTCGATAACATTTTTACAAAAAATTTTCGATAAAATTTTTACAAAAAATTTTCGATAAAATTTACAAAAAAAATCTATATCTTTATATTATATTTGTAATAATGAAGTTAAAAATCATAAAAGTAACATAACAGAATAATGGTATATTTAACATTACTATGGTGAAGGGTATATAAGATTCGGCATGGCCGAATATAGCACTCTTACTTTTTATATCTCTCATTTTGTATGGCAAAACAGAATTTATTATTATTAGATTTAAAATTTATAAAAAAAAAACACTTGTTACATAGTCGCCATAAAATAAACTGTGATATAAATTTAAGTTGTGTTTTTTGTTCAAAATTAATTTAATGTTAAATGTTTTTTGTTAAATGTAATATGTTAGATTATGTTTTAATGTAATTAATAATATTGTTTTTACTATTCCCCTTGATAAAGTCAACAAGAAATTGACGAAACGTCGGGAAAAATGTAATTAGACTTTTGTTTTATTTACATTAAAGAAGTTAGGCTGGACTAGCTTATGCAGAAACAACGAAAAAAGTGCATTTAATTACCCTTTAACTAATTGAATGCTGCTTGTTATTGAGATGCTTCGATAGACTGAGTAGTAGTTCGCTAGATTATCAGCCAGGAGGTTATAAGGGTTCGATTCCCCAAAAAATTAAGAAAAACAATTTAATTAAAAATAAACATAAAATTAGAAAATCTTGTCCAAAAACAATTCTTTCTACCTTCTTAGAAGCATTAAATTGAAAGCCTTCTAAGAAACACTTTTCGGAAGACCTTCTGCAACGCTTGCCGGCAGAAGCGAGAGTGGAAGGTTTGCTCTGCGAAGACAACTTATGAAAAAAAGATAATAGAATGAAATGCGAATGGAAGGCCTTGTGCCGCCAAAAGAAAGAGTAAAGAGGCCTTCTAGAAGCCCTTCATACTCCTTCTTTTTACCACTGGGCTTCAATCAACACATACTTATGTATTTTGGTTTGGCATGTTTTCTTGTAAATAGAACAAAAAAATAATCTTTTCAGTTTCTTGTGTTCCGTCACTAGTTCGTTGGCTTCTTTGCTGGCTTGATGCCTGTTTTTTTTTTTTTTTGTTTATTCCTTTCTGTTTGTCATAATTTCTAAGTTGCAGATGCTACAGTGGTGTTGACTGTGAAATGTAATGATCTAAAAATATTAAACAAATAGAAATTTTATATTTTTACGTACGTATTGAAACGGTTGATACCAAATTGTTCACATATGTACTTTCTTTGTAAAGACTGAAATCTTTATTGTGGCTGATTCGATTTTGTAAAATTTCTTACATCCCAAACGATAGTAGACATACTCCACTATAACGTTTTATAAAAAAAAATCTAAGAAAAAAAAAAAATATGGCCATGACAAATATATCATGTTCTTCTTTAGCAAGATATGGTTATGGGCAAGTGAAATATGGTTGTTTCAAAATAATTTTTAAAGGACTGATCCGATTAATATTAAATTAATGTGGCATTCTTCTAAGAAGTGGCACCTTGAGCAAACCTAATCTAAGACGTGGGAATTGATAATGATAATGTTTTATCTATTACAAATTCAATAAGCCTAATATTAATACCTTGGAGCGATTTATACAATTTCTCGGGCACACTTCTTAACCAATTTCCCTCGATTTTTTTTTTTTTTTTCTTTCGTAAAATTCTAAATCATCTAAAAACAGTTGTAGTTTTCTGAATTTAGAAATAACTGATTTTGAATACAGCCCAGTACGCAGCTCTACGGAATTTCAGGTTTGATTTTTTGCCTTTATTTCTACAGAACTAAAATTCAACACGTGGGTGTTTGTAGAAAAAAAATTATGTAGTCGTGTTTTTAAATTGTTTTTGTATGTTGTACACAATATCAACACAGAAATGAAAAAAATAATATTTTGAAAGTGTAAAAAATATGAAATATTATAACTTCCGTTACCAAACAATTGCCTGAACATTAATTTTTATTTCAGTTGAAGGAAAAAAGTCTACACTTTTTGTTATAACATCCCTGTAATAGTCAAAAATTTGGTTTAGTTTTCTTTTTAGCTGCGTCTTGGCAGACGGAAAGTTGCTGGAAAAATTTTAAACCTGAATTGCAGGCTGTTTTTTTTACACATACTTCTTATGGGAAACTGAAATTCAATCGAGCTGCGTACCGGTCTTTAGCAATGAAAAAGAGTATTTCCCCAACTTCAGGCTAAAAGACTGTCAAATAAACTAGTCCTAGAATTAATTGATGAAACACAACTGGGGAATAACGTTTTTTTTCCATATAATTTGACACATAATGTAGGCTTAGAAAGCAGTTGTTAGAGTATTTGAAAATATGTACTACTTAATTTAATTAATTCTGGCGGAACAGGAGCATTTGTATACTAAGCTGAACTGAACCTGTCCTGCAGTCTGCTGCGATTAGGACAGTACGTCTCCGTTCACCAGGCTGAAATGCTTCTTGGGCTGCTTCATGCGTTGAAGCACCTGCTGGAATGTCAGTTGCATGAAAGAAAGGTTCTCATTGCCCTTGAAAATAAGTCCGGTTATAAAACGCATGAGGCAGGGGAATGTGCACTACAAACTAGTGCTAGAATGTGTTTTAAAACTTAACAGGTGTGGCTCGGTTAATGAGCTAACATTGATGTGGGTTAAACGCACATTGTGTGTGAATCTGCAGCACTGACTGGCATAATAGGTATTTAGTACCACTAGTAGAAGCTTGTTAAATATGGATGCCATGGAGAACCTGAGCCTTTTTGCAAATGCTAGCAATTACTAGAGAATCCGAGATGAAAAAGAAGGCCGCTAGTTACCAGTCTGAATAGGTACAATTTGGTTGGTTGCTTATAATTATTGAGGGCGGAAGGGGGTCAAGGAAAGCGGTCTGCATCGATACTCCCTCTATATTAATATATAATTGTTTCTGGCTGCGAATGTCCATTTTGCGATACGGTTTAAAAATGGGACACTGAGCTGGCGAAACAAGTCAGCTCAAAGTCAGCGCAAACAACCCGCGATTTGTGCTGTAATATCCACTCTGTGGGTAAATCATTATTGCAATTGTTAGTCAAATTATTCTGTAACATAGTTTTTATGTTTCTGCGGTAATTTTTTAATAGATTTTCACTAGCGGAGAAAGATCAGACGAAGTAAAACAACCCCATTTTATTACATTATTGATTGATTTAATTATTTTTTTTTAGTTCACTTTCAATCTAAATGTGTATTCATTGGTTGTCTTACATAAAGTCTGCTGCTATTTTCGAAAATAATTATCTTGAAAACATAACTCCACTCTATTCGTTTCCAAAAATTTGGATTGCAATGGAGGTTTTAGCAAACTGCAAGCGGTGCAACATTTATTTTTTTTTTTTTTTCTTTACAATATTTAGTATTGTTATAGCTATAAGACTCTGAAATTGATTATCAGTCAGACGTTGCCGTTATTTTAGGACCGTGTTCCGATTTCAGTTTTACTCATTCCGACTATTTTCAGCATTGTGGTTTTTCTTTGGCTGCCACAAAATCTCAAATTTTAAGAACCTAGAAGTCAAGAGTTCTTTACGGGACTCCGCAAGCTTTCAAGTATGTTAACACTTTAAGGCCAGTACGCAGCTCGCCTGAACTTCAGTTTCCCATAAGAAGTATGTATGCGTAAAAAAACAGCCTGAATTTCAGGTTTGAAAATTTTCAGTCAACTTTCCGTTTGGCAGTACGCAGCTAAAAAGAAAACTAAACGGAATTTTCGACTATTACAGGGATGTTCTAACAAAAAGTGTAGACTTTTTTTCTTCAGCTGAAACAAAAATTAATGTTCAGGCAATTGATTGGTAACGGAATTTATGACATTTCATGTTTTTTATATATTTAAAATATTTTTTTTTCATTTCTGTGTTGATATAATGTTATTGTGTACAATAAACAATAAAATTTAAAAAACACGACTACATGATTTTTATTTCTACAAACGACCACATGATGAATTTTACTATTGTAGAAATAAAGGCAAAAAAATCAAAACTAAAATTCCGTAGAGCTGCGTACTGGGCTTTAAATGGAAATATAAAGTAAAAATTTATGTTTATTTTTGATCGGTATGTCCAAAGCATATCTATATAAAGTACATGCAGTTCTACACTATTACAAAAACCACAGGAATTTTGTTTGTGTAAAATTCGTTCTTAAAAGTCAAAAACAGCTGACTAAAACATAAAAAAATGTGTATATTAAATTGTGTATATTAAAAATTCTTTGATTTTAATAAAAACAAACACAATGGCGCTTCAAAAATGAAAACAAATTTTGACATTTCAGAACAATAATAAATATTCACAGCTGTGGACTTGCATGTACTTTATATAGATATACTTTGGGTATGTCCTACAGTACTCAATATTCTTTGTACCTTTTCAGCTCAACATGAGTATAGTTAAGCAACAAAAGAAAAAACCAAAGTTGGCCTACATAAACATTATATTTTTCTTCCAAAAAATATTATTGTATGAGAGTGTGTGTGAGAGGAGTAGTGTTTGCGTACTCATAACATTGTAACATTTCCGACAGGAAACAAATAAAAAAAGACTGTAAGGAATTTTTATTGTTATTTTTTTTTTGGCAGGTATTGATGTTCATAAATGTTGATTTTAGTTTTTTTCTGTGAGACAATTTCAGTCTTGCTTTATGGTAGTTTGAAGAAATACTCGTACTTTAGAAAATGATCGCCAAACTTTAATATAATTTATTTTATATGGAACAAATTGTGGGATTTCTTTAAGTTATTGACACTTTTTAAACTTACTAGTAAAATTAATATTACTTCTAATGTGCTAAATTTAATACAACAAGCTTTAAACTTTTAGTTAAAATAATAGGTTTAGGTTTAATATATAATTAATATTAGTCACTTTTAAAAACGTCTTCCGCATTCGAAGGTCGAGGCCACAGAATACGCGGCAAAGCGACGGAGTGGCAGATAAAAATGTTAGAATACTGATAATTAACATATTATTGACATTTAAATTATAACGTCAATCCGCATTGATGCTGAAATGCTATTACCTTGTAAAATAAATTTTATTTTAGGTTAAAATAACGAAAAAAATTAGTTGTATGTAGTTTTGTTTTTCATTTTTTTTAGGAATTATTAAGAAGAAACTACTATTTAAGAAATGTTATTAGTAGTTTGGCTTAAATTATTATTAAGAATGATTATTCTTAGTTTTTTCTTCTGGAAGTTTAACTCTAAAATGCACGCTATCACACTGTGTAATTTTTTAAGTCATGGAAAAATAACCATATACGGACACCACTACGAGATAAAAGACAAAAAATAAGACCCCTGTCTCCCAGTTTTGCCCAAAGTCCTCTAGGTTTTTTGTATGGGCCCTCAAAGATGTGGGGCCTCGATGTCATTTTTGCAAAAAAAATTATCATTTACTCAAGCTCATATTTTGCAAACCGTTTGGAATTTTGATATACTCTCTGAGGCAAAGTTCTCAAAGTTTCTAGACTCTACCTGTTGCATATCTCCAAATAAGTGAACAATTATTAGCTCCCTTTGTATGGGAAATACCAAGCCCACTATTCCAATCCAGCCTGTATTTCGCTAAGTTATTTATATCTACGCTAAAAAGTGTATATTAAACTTTCAAAGATCTTTTTATTGTAGATCTCTAGCTACTTAAAAGATAGGCGTAAAAGTGAGCGTGGTCAAATTTTATTTTCGTAAACACCCGTTTCGTATGGTGAAGATTAAAAAAAAATAGCTAAATCGGTGAAGCCGTTTTATACTGATGCGATTATTAACGAACGTCATTTGATTTTATTTATATAGAAGATAGATTAATTGCTTTTGCAAATTTTAATGCTCTTTTACCTTTAAAGTACCCAGCAAAAACTTCACTTACTAAGTAATGAGTAGAAGCTGTTTAGTAATCAAGTAGAGATACTTTTTCCAATGGCCTTTTTTTGACAGATCACGTGTGAGTCGTGTCATGCTGTCATGCTGTCATGTTATTTTAGTTTAGTATTGTTTGACATTTTATAATGGAAAGACTTACGCCTGAATAACGTTAACAAATCGATGATCTTTATTACGAAAATTTACGTTCTGTGAGGAATGTGTTTCGTGCACTTCGCTCAACTTATGGTCAACATAATCGGCCTACTGAGCGTACTATTCGCAACACCATCACCCATTTTGAGACCCAGCATTCATTATTGGATAATATTCGACCGAATAGACCACGTCCAGCACGCTGTGAAGAAAATATAGCGGCCGTAGCTGAGAGTGTACACGATGTAATACGATGTCATTTATAAAATTAATTCTGTTGTAAAAATATTTATACACAGAACAAATACTTATATCACATGAGGGCAACGAGGAGTCCCTCATGTCCATGTACATACATAAAAATGAGTAGATAAGACGGGCACGGCAATTCATCCCAATATGGGTCGCATCACAAAAATTGATTAATTCATTTTTTATTAAAAATTGTTAAAATTGTTATTTTATTACTCTAAATTAATAAATCATAGTGTATTATAAATATTGCATATGAATATATACAGCTGATTTGCTCACGAGAGACAAGTTTATGATAATATGAAAACAAATTGCATTCAAATGTATTAAAAATTATTTTATTAATAACACATTATTTGTAAGGAATACAATGTTGTCTTGTAAATATTAGCATATTTAAAAATTTTTTATCTAAAAGATATACCTACTATATCGTAAAACATCAATTTTCGTTTTAAACTACAAGAAAATAATGAGTTATATAATTTATTATAAGGATGTAGTTATTAAATAGCTTCTAGGTAATACAGCGAGTGGCAAATAGAGCTACTAAGTAATTCTGAATTAAAATTGAAGTATAATAATGCCAGGAGCAATGTAAATAAACTTATTAAAAGTGCGAAAACAGAATATTGTTCCAAACAGTTTGGATCTGCAATAGAATCTAAAGGAACGTGGAATATTATAATTATTTTCGAGATAGGAATTAAGGCCCAACTATAATATGCATAAGCTAGCTTAAGCCAACTTAAGCAACTGTGCAATTACATATAAATCATATGTGGCAAACTATAATGTACTTAACAACACTTTTCGTTAAGTTTCGTCAAATATCATTTGCTTAAGCAAAGTCCGAAACCGATCGCACATTCCGTACGGAAATAGCTGTTTGTGCGTTGTGTTTTACTTATGAATGAACATTCGTAAAAAATTGCAATGGAGATCGAAAGTGAACAAATTGTATCTAAATTTAATATAAAATGTTTAAAAATATAAATTTCTATAAGAAAAAAGGGAGGCGTTGTATAATAATCGTAATTAAAAAGAAAGAGCATTTTATTGTTTATGAGTTGATTGATGCACACCGCTGTATTTTTTAGTACTTTTGGCCAAAATTACACAAACAGCAAAAAATGTTAAATTTTTCATTCGAAATTTTCTTAAAACTATTAAAAATAATTATTAATTTCTATATGAGCCCTTGATTTTGAAAGTGGTATAAGTCAAAAATTTTTGAAATCTAGTTTATCAGCTATTTCATATCAAATCCTAATAAAGTAATATAATCTGAAGTAATTCGCAGTATGCCATGAAAATTAAGTTGATAAATTGAGTTTATTTTTTGGTAAGTAAACAAAATATAGTTAAAGTTTGGCAAAATAATTATTAGTAATGTTGTCATGTCTTCAGATAGCGGTTCAGTTATGATCAGGTAAGCCTATTAATGTAAAATGCACTATTTATAATTAATTGTAGACATTATACGGCGAAGAAGAATAAGTTATTTAATAAAATTATGTAAAAAGAGAAACCCATTTTTGGTAGAACAAATGGCTCGGAAAGATTTCATTTCGACGAAATAACTGAGAGAATCAACGACTAATGGAAAGAATAACACCAATGGAGAAGCTGTATCTTAGCTAAAAATACAATGGATTCGATTTCTAAAAAAATCTCCATAGAAATAAAACTTCTTTGGATGACAATTCCGAATTCAAAGTGTTAGACATTTCAACCAAAAGAGGAAGGCCAAGAATATACGAAAATATTTATTTGCTTTCACTATATACAACCATTAGACCAATAATAGAAGAAAAAAAGATATTTTGGATTTACTACCCTATATCCCACCAATTTTCCACAAACTTTTTATTTTCCCTAAATACTAAAAATAAATTACTTAATTACAATGTAATGATTTTTAATAAAATGTTAATTTCTAACAAAAAATTTATTCTTGATGTTTTAAGTCATTTATAAAGTCATGCAGTTAATTTTGAAAATGGTATAAGTCATTTCAACCTTTTAAAACCACACTACCTTTTAACAATGGTTATAAATTTCACAATCATAATAAATACTATTTTGTTGGCACTATTTAATTGTCAAAATATTTTATTCCATAATACAAAAATATTTTTTAATCCTTTAAAATACAAACGTCTTAATATCTCGAAACATAAAATATATGACTTATACCACTATCATAATGGCTCATATGAATGGTATTAAGTATATTTAATATGTTTATTTAACACCTTTTTTGTTAACAAATTTCATTTATTGAGAAAAAAAGTATTATTTTGCAAAAGTACGAATAAAACAAATGTGCAACTGTGGCATAATAGTTTCTAGATTCATGTAAGTACATTGTAGCCACCTAAAAGTCTTCAATAAGTTGCTTAAGCATTTGACAGACTTTTCGTTCATTTTTTGACATTAGCTTAAGCCAGTTTATGCATATTATAGTTGGGCCTTTAATCGCGAGATGGGAATTTGCAACAAACGTAAAAATGACGACTATCCTGTAATGCCCTAATGAGCTCAATAAAACATTCACAAATATTAGTATGATCCAAGCCAACCCCAGTTACTAATTATAACTTTTCCTTCAGTTAATTAAATAGCAGTTCAGTCAGTGGATTTGAGTTCGCTTGTGTTACTCAAAATGACGTTATGTCAAATGCAGTGGGTTACGATAATATGCACCCACAATTTTTAAAGCTAATTTTAAAGCTTGCCCTTAATTCTCCCCTACGGTACGCATCTTTTTAATTCCATCATTATGCCAAGTAATTACCCAATTACATGGAAACATGGAAAGATAATTCCGTTATTCAAGTCAAATGGAGAATACCGTCCAATTGCTATTTTGTGTTTTCTCTCTGAAGTCCTAGAAAAGCTTTTATATAAACAAATGATTCATTTTATATCAGTGTAAATGGTCTTCTTTCTAATGTACAATCTGGTTTTCTTTCTGATCATAGCTCTGTTACTGCTCTTATTGAAGTCAGCGAAAATATACGTCAGGAATTAGAAAAAGGAAACATAAACTTCTTAGTACTTCTGGGTCATTCCAAGGAATACGATACAGTTATTCTTCTTGAGAAACTTACACACTTTTTTCGATTTGGAAATACTTCAACCAAGCTTATTTGGTCATACCTTTCGGACCGTAGACAATCTGTATACGTTAACAATGAATGGTCAAATACTCTAACCTTAACTAAAGGAGTGCCCCAAGGTTCTATCCTAGGACCACTTTTGTTTTCTCTATACATAAATGATTTGCCAAATCAACTTACAACTTGCAATATACCCATCTGTGCAGATGATGTGGAACTTTACTTAGGTAGTTCAACAAATAGTATTTACTTAAGTATAGATATTTTAAATAGGGAACTTGACTAAGTTTATCTTTGGGCAACAGAAAATGGACTTCATATGTCTCAATCCACAAAAATCCAAGTGTATTGTAATACATAAAAGAAACGCTGTTCCGGCCATTTCTGCAGCCATTTTTTCAGCCATTAATGGTGAGAAGATTAAGATTGTGGATGGATCTAAAAAACTTGGCATTATATTTAATAACTAGCTGCGCCCGTTATTAACTAAATGTGCGTTCTGACAATATTTTGCTCGGTTTTGCTTTGAAAGTACTACTTTTATAGTGCTTCAGTTTATGTATTTAATTTATATAAAAGTACCCATCCCTCGATAAAATTCTAAAATTTATAAAAAATTCTAAAATTCTAAAAATTATTGTAAACCTCTGTTAGTGGTGTTTAAAATATGTTAATAACAATGTAATTCCACAAAGTAGAAATACAAATTTTAATCAACTGGCGCCGTCTGTTGCGTAATAGTTTCTTAAATATCCCACTTTTGAAAATAAAAAGGTGTGTGGTGAATAAGTAACCGTATTGAAAAAAACCCGTGTAGAAAATATCCCATTTTTAAACCGAAAATTTCAGCACCTTTAAACCGGAAATTGCGTTTTTCACTGCTCCTTTCTCCACTTTCTCTTGGAAATAAGATATTTTTGTAAAAAAAATATTTGAGAAAAAAAGTATCCTATATTAGGATCAGCATACTAAGGTACCTTCTCACAAAATTTTGTTAAAATCCATCCAGTAGTTTTTACGTGATGCGAACACAAACAATGAAGGACAGACAGACGTGGCATAATCACATTAACACGCTGATTGACCACACTTATTCCAAGTTACGTGTGCTGTGACCCACACAATATTTTACTCCTTTAAGAATAATGCTGCTAATTGCCAAGACGTATTTAATTCCTAGCTTAATCTACGGTTGTGAATTATTTGAAAAATGTGATTCAGTAAGCAAAAAAAAGTTAAAAGTTTTATTTAACAATATAGTGAGATATGTCTACAAAATAAAAAGGTTTGAACACATTTCTTCAGTTTCCAAAAGTCTATTTGGTGTATCCTTCGATAATTTTTTAAAAATACGTGCTCTAATATTCTTACGAACTCCTGGCTACTTATTTGATAGAATATGTTTTTTTCAGTCATTATGAAGTAAAAATATTATAATTCCTCGCCATCGTTATTTGGTTTCACAATGGCACTTTTTCATATATGTACGCCATCCGTCTTTGGAACAGTCTACCACTACATCAACAAACAAATAACAACGCTAATAGCCTTAAGTCATTCTTATTTAAATATTATCAATAACTTTATGCTAATTATTTATGCTTTTGTTTTTATTTTTAAATTATATTTTATATTCTGTTTTTATGTTTAAATTCATTAATTGTTGAAATGTATACATTAAGTTCATATTAATCATTTTTACTAAAAACCTCTTGTCACATTTTGCGTTCCTGTACTATAAATATAAGACTAAGGCCCAATATTATAACTTGCCTTTAAAGTACGTTTTAGTTAAATTTCACTTCTACTTAAGTGAGCGATAAACTGAACAATAACTATTTTTCGTTATTACAACTTCCTTGTAAAATAAAATTAATCTTTTTGAAAATATGGCAGTA
This sequence comes from Phasia obesa, assembly GCA_949628195.1. Classification (NCBI taxonomy): domain Eukaryota; kingdom Metazoa; phylum Arthropoda; class Insecta; order Diptera; family Tachinidae; genus Phasia; species Phasia obesa. The sequence goes on from OX451217.1 coordinate 120,228,488, forward strand.
CAATAATAAACACCGACACTTTTGACAAAATAAATTGGTTCTTAAAAACGTAGTGGTAACGCCATACGTTCCATTTATTGTTTACTTTTAACAAACCACAAATTAGTTATCTGTGCAACAGAAAACTGAAAAGATTTTATATACAACAAAGAAGATGGGTTTTCCATTTTTATTTTTCAAATGCAAAATTAAATTAAAATGAATTTATTTTTCTTCATAGATTAGAAAATACGTCAACTTTATAGATGACGAAACATGGCAACTTCAAACTCTTATATCTAATGTTAAACGTTAAAGGCAAGATGTTCTTCCCTTTAGTTTATCAGTCACTTCTAGCTTAATGTATACTTATAATAACGAAAAACTACTTATCACCCTGATAAAATCCTAACTTTAGCTAATGGCAAGTTATAATAATGGGCCTAAGTCTTGTTGTACAGGAAATGAAAGGATAGTAAATAAATAAATAAATAGCTTCTAGGTAATGCAGCGAGTGGCGAATAGAGCTACTAAGTAATGCATTTAAGAAGTTGTTCCGACTGAAGTTGTGAGTAAAAACTTTGCTGGGTCACTATTCACACGAACCATCTATCTTATCTTCTCCTACAAAAAATGTTTGTTTTTTGTAATATTTCTTACGTAAATTGACCTATTTCAAGTACTTTTTTTTGGTTATGATAATTTAAATTGTATTGGCTTCTTTTAGCGACATCTCGAACAAAAATAATTAGCTCTTTCAGTTGAATTGTAGTAGTTGCAACAACGATTTCTCATTATTAAATAGCTTCTTAGTAAGTGAAGTTTTTGCTGGGACACAATGATGGTGCGACCCATAAAAATAATGCATCTGTGGTTTGGTGGGCATAAGCCTCTCAGATTACAATTAAGCGTAAGTTAGATGGGGTTCATAGGATTGCTTCTGTGAGTATATGTGGCACACTGCCCCAACATAGGTAATAGAGGCGATTGAGTTAGTAAGGAGATTAGGAAAGCTCAAGTGCCGATGGAACGCATGAGTAGAGGAAAGATAAAGAAAGGACTGCATCGGAAACTCATTGCGAATGGCATTATACTCAATGAGTGTGTAGAGAACGACATCAGCATTTTTACTGATGGTTCTCTTATGGACGGTAGAGCAGGAGCAGGTGTATACTAAGATGCGCTGAAGTTGTCCTGTAGTTTGCTTTTGGGGGAGTACTCTTCAGTTTACCAAGCAGAATTGCTTGGGCTGTTGCATACGTTAGATCGCCTGCTGATTATCGGGTGCAGAAAATAAAGGTTTTCATTGCACTCGACAACCATTCGGTAGTAAAACGCATGAATGTTTTATGAATGTGATTTATTTATGAATTTGTTTTAAAACTTCACAGATATGCCTCGGTCAATAAGGTAACATTGATGTGGGTTACAGGACACATAGGCACAGCTGGAAATGAAGCAGCAGATCGACTAGCAAAAAGGGGATCTGTTGTGAATTTCTGTGGACCAGAATCCAGAGTATCACTGGGTAATGGGCTAATACGAGCGAAGGTCACACAATGGCTGAACTTACTAAAGGCCAATCTGAAATCACGACAGTCTATATATATATATATATATATATATATATATATATATATATATATATATATATATATATATATATATATATATATATATAATAACATCATCATTGCTATGTGTATTTGTCATATGACTTGTCACTTTTCCATGTGTAAATTATATACACGTCGTGTAAACTCTTTCAAACATAACATGTGTATTTTCCATGTGTACAATACATATGACATTTTTCATTTAGAACGTGTTCTATTTTGATGTGACAAAGCATCTGACATCCTGTAATGCTAACTTGATATTTTGCTATTTTATATTTTTTTGTGGTACCAAAAGCACTAAAAGCGTGGCAAAAGCACTACGTTTGCACATTTGCATCAGCTGTGGTTGGCAATACAAAACTGTGTAGCGGAAAAATTATATATTATAGGTTATGTCAGATGTAATTACACATGTACGTTTGATAGCAAAAATTATAAACCATATGTAAAATGCTATTTTGAAAAAAACATGCAATTACATATGGGTTATCAAACTGACAAGTCATATGACAAACACACGCCGTGTAAAACCATTTTAAAGGCCATGATTCACTATCATACTCAGTCGTACGATCTGTCAAAAAATGCATGTGTGCTCAAAAAAATGATAGTGTGGCTTAGAAATGTATGTGTGCGACACACTTTTTGACAAGTCGTACGATTTGATAATCTTTTAAAAAAATTCATAAAATATTGTTTTTCCATGCGATCAGAGTTGCAAAAACTTGTTTTGTATGATAGTGTGGCATCTACAACGCCATTTTTACGATTGTGTAGGATAGTGAAGCCTGGCCTTCAATAGTAAATCAATATTTTTAAGCAAGGTATATATATCTTACTAGGTTGTGTCGTCCGCCCAGCTGATTTAGTAGTTCGACATGCCAAAAGTCGTATGTGTTTAGAAATTTTCAAGGCGAATTCATACCAGGTGGAGTCGATAGCCCAGCTGATTGTTTTTTGCTCTCGTTTTTTGCGAATTTCTTGTCAAAAAATACATTGTTTCATATCTGCTAATCTAATGTCAAAGTTGTTGTTTTGTTGTTTAATGTTGTCAACACTTTAGAAAATATTCCTTTTTGTGCAATATAATTCAAAATACTTTTGATTTTGTTCCATATATTGTGCTACCTATTAATCTACACATATAATAAAACAGGAACTCATTTCCTGTCTGTCTGCCTTTTTGGCTACGTTCGCATTAGGTAAAAACAACTGGATGGATTTTATCAAAATTTTGTGAGGAGGTTCCTTAGTATCCTGATTTCAATATAGGATACTTTTGTCCGCAAAAATATCTTATTTTCAAGAGAAAGTGGAGAAAAGGCGGTGAAAGTACAGCGGTTGTTTTTTTTACCGATTTAAAGGTACTGCATACTTTAAGGTATCTTATTTTCAAAAGCGGGATATTTTAAACATGTTTGCGCAACAGATTAGCTGGTTTGAAATAATAACAAAATATGAATTGAAAGCGGGTGCGCACAGATGGCGCTGTTTTCAAATAATAACAAAATATGAATTACTTACTGCCAAATAGCAAATTGAATAAAATTTGTATTTGATTTGTATTTTTACTTTGTGGAATTACATTGTTATTAAAATATTTGAAGCACCTTTTACAGAGCTTTACAATAAATTTTAGAATTTTTTCCAGAGATGGCTACCTTTATATAAAGTAAATACGTAAAAGTCTTAAAATTTGGTGTAGATTACTTTCAAAGCAAAATGGAAGAAAATATTGTCAGGACGCAAACAACGTATTTGGGCACAGCTAGAATAATATATAGGTAGACAATTTAATTGTGCAATATCAGTTATTGCACAATACAATTGCAAATGTATGGGCACCTTTATGTATACAAATGTAGTATGTATATGATTTTGTAGGTAATTTTACATACCTTCGCATTTGACTTCAAAAATTATTTTAAAAATTTACTGTCGCAAAATCACTTAAACATCTTGCAATACAACATAACTATAAGAAACAAAAATCAATAATGAAGGGCCAATTAGACACAGTACAAAGCACATGCCAACACACAACAAAAAAATAAAATAAAATTTTTGAACTGCAATCAAAAAAACTATTTGCACAAAGCACTTAGATACACTACAGGTAATAATCTACGGCAAAGCATAAGTATGAATATACATATGTAGGTACATACATATGTATGTTTTTACGTTAGGATAAATACGAGATCAGCTGGTTTGTGCATGACACTGTGTAAGAGTTTTGCAGATCTTCTCTCAATCTAATGCAATTCTTTCACTGCAGATGTTTATTATTGTTTGGCGCAAATTTTGCATTCAAAAACATAAGGAGTAAGGAAGAGATTTAAGAAACCCCTAAACAAAATTTTAATACAAACTCAGGTAGTTAAAAATATAATTTCAAATTAGGTCATTTTATTTCTATACCAGGTAATTAATTTATAAAAGATATTTTACTTTTGTTTGTGGTGTTGCTGGCCTTTTGGTTCATTGATTAGAAAATAATAATTTCTCTTTTACTTTTAACAATGCAGTCTAAGAAGGAAGAAAGTTAAATACATATCGTTGCATATTCATTATCTAAATATTGTATTGTATATTGTAAATATTGTAAATTTTAAAAGATGACCTAATGAACAATATTTATTCTTACTTTTTTGTGACATACACACAAAAGGTGTTAAATTGGGATCAGTTTAGTTTGACCACGTCTACTAGTCTAGAAAGCCGAAAAACTGGAAATAATTTTGCTAGAAAAATAATTTGGTCATTATTAATTTTTACTCATTTCCTTACAATATAATTACACTACGATAAAAAGCACCAGTTACAAGGATTTTTCAATTTTTAAATTAGATCAGCACCGAGCCGTGTTGGCCCTAACCTGACGGTGGTCTTAGCACTGGGTGAACACTATAGAATACAAGTGCAATGAATTACACATACTATCGCTCAATACAAGCGCTAATGGGTAGCAATTTATAGAACATTGGTCCAAGTCACAGAAACCGCGTCTACCCTCACCAACAACCAGTCACAGAGATTAGCGGCTTCTGTGCGGTACCAGTCATTTGGACGCTGGTCGGGCTTCGAACAACCGTGTATTACACAGACCTTCTTCCAGATTAAGGTTCCAGGAACCCTGGCATCTGGTGCACCCATTTTCCTAGCACTGCCGCAATTGACAATTAGGGAAGGTTGTCTCAACTTTTTTAAATGGGGGTAAAATTTACTCGACAATCGAATGGGAGTGGTCACGGACCCCGCCGAACACGAATTCACGTCGAAGTACAGAAATAAAATCATAAAATTGTTTGACACCTTTGATCCTTTTTAAAGGGTTAACCACATTTTTTTAATAGGGATGAAATTTTGTGAGATATCGAATGGAAGTGGTACAATAATTTGTTCCTGCCCAATCACTAATAGCGTAGACAGACGACAGAGTTAATTTGCATTAAAAGCGCACTAATGTGAATTAAAATTTTACACTGACAGACGAGTTTTGTGCATTTAGTAAACAGCTGTTTAATTGTCAAGTAATTTTATTTAGGACTAGCTGTGCGCACACACGTTGCGTGCGTCCTGCCAATAGTTTTTTTCGATTTCGCTATAAAGGTAATCCACGCCAAATTTTAAGATTCTTAAATATTTACTTTATATAAAGGTAGCCATCCCTGGATAAAAATCTAAGATTTATGTATATAAAATTCTAAAAATTATTGTAAAGCTCTGTAAATATTTAATAACAATGCAATTTTAACTGAAGAATATTATTCTGAAAATAAACAGCACCAAGTCTGGAGGGGGAATTGCATCCCCGGAATGGTCTTTACACTCAGCTCAAAAAAAGTATATGGAATTTTTGACTTTTATTGGCTATCACAGGGATGGTGAAGACTTTTTTCTTTAACTGAAACTGAATATTACTTTGACAAGAAATATTTGTAAAAATTAGCCTGAAATGTTCAGGCAATTGTTTGATAACGGAATTTTTGACTGCCAAACGGAAAGTTGCCTGAAAAATTTGAAACCTGAATTTCAGGCTTTTTTCTTACACATACTTTTTGTGGCAAACTGAAATTCAGGCGAGCTGCGTACTGCCTTTTAGAATATTTTCTGTTTATGGCTGTGGTGATATAGTGTTATTGTGTACGATACACAATAAAAGTTTATATCCACGTCTAAATGATTTTTATTTCTACAAACGTCTACATGATGAATTTTACTTTTGTAGACATAAAGGCAAAATTATCAAACCTGAAATTCAGGCGACCTAATGGTATACCATACTATTTACTGAGACATTATGCAGCTAGTTTATCTACATATGTAAGTATTTATCTTTAATCTTCAACCTCATCCATCAGATTTGAGTATGTTTCTAGTCGATGAAAAATCTCGTATATAATTCCTTTATTTAAATCTAGAAGTTGTTGCGAAAAACGTTTTTTTTAACAACTTCCAAAATTCACCAGTAACTTCATTATTCGGATTTCAGCAAAGCTTGCATAAACTTCTTCTTAACAAGCTACATAGGCAGGTCTTCTCTCTAAATTTACATAACAAACCTTCAATGATATTGTTTTTTTCTTTAATTACTTCGTTATATATAATTATATTTGGATCTCCAACAGATTTTTCCTCAAAGTCTGGCGATGAAATAATAGGCTCTTGCACAAAGTTTATTTCGCGGATATTGGATCCGTGGTTATGGGCGAAAATAGCAATTTACCTACTTTATTTTACAGATTGAGGAAGCCGTAAAAATAAAATTATACCTTTCGAGAATTCGTATAGAAGTCTATTGATTACAAGGGCAAAAAATAATTTAAAAACTGTCTTCGTTCATCGAAGTCTCGGAATTAAGGTTTATTAGTGTTAACGACAATTGAAAATTATATATTGGAAATCATTGACATTCAATATGTTCTAAGAGACATTCTATATAAACAAATCAGTCACGAAAACGAGTCAGACTTACAAACGTAGGGTTCAGTACTATATACTTATAATAAAATAATAATATAAACAGTTAAAGGATCATTTGTGTTCATGAAATATTTTTTTTTTAATTTTGTTGCTGGTGCGGTTAATAATCGAAATAGAATTAAAAACAACAATTTTTAGAATTGTTGTCTGTCTGTGTTTGCATCACGTAAACACTACTGGATGAATTTCGTCAGGAGGTACCTTAGTAACTTGATATAGAATACCCTTTTTCCATAAAAATATCTCATTTCCAAGGGAAAATAGAGAGAAAAAAATAGTCAAAGTACGCAATTTTACCGATTTAAATGTACTGCCAACTTGACAGCACCTTTTATTTTTGAAAGCGGGATATTTTAAACACTACTACAGGATTTTTTTTTGGGATTCTGCCCAAAAAAAATTGGTAAATTGCAAAGGTACTAAACCAAAGCGCCAGGGTGTGATTGCCTTGGCTTCCTCCAAAGTATGCAGCGTGACCTATGTATACCTTCGTATAGGAAGTGAGACTCCAAATTCAGCTAAGTAAGACTAATAAGAGTTTAATGGTGCTCCTCCAGTTAACAGTTGAGTTTTTAAAATGGTACTCCACCAATGTCCGACGTATTGAAATTAAAATTTCTAGGTTATATACAATAACCAAACGATTACACGTGGCTGATTAAGCAACCACCAATAACAGTACCGTAGTACAGCTATTCGAGGATGCCAATCAGCCAGTGTGAGAACGAGACGCGAACTACTCGAAGGCCGAACAACAACGACGGCTTGATTGACTTTAAGCGATAATGACAATGACGGACGCACGTGGTTCCCGACCCAGAGCTACTTTACGACTGACTACTACAGAACTCTAGAATAATATTAGAACTTTATATAAATTTTAGTGTTGTATCCCGGGATGGGTACTTCTAATAAAAGAATATATACAAATAAAACATAATTCAATCACTAGTAAGTCTTAAAATTTGGTGTGGAATCATTTCAGAGAAAAATCGAACAAAATATTGTCATTACGCCCACGACGTGGCGGGCACAGCTAGTTCTATTTACAACTTTAACAATGCAAAAATTTTAATTCTTACGTCTTCTATACGGCGCCCTTTAAATTTTTATTTTATGTTTTTATTACTGCTTGTAGACATTGTAAAACATACCCTGTATAAATATAGTGTCGGCCTCTTATGGTTAATAAAATAAATTAGTCAAGTGCGATTTAGACTCGCACATGTAGGGTTCCGTACTATGTTTAGTACAACTTTAAAATTTCAAGTTGTTAATTTTTTCATGTCTTATGAGTCACCCTTTAATTTTAAAATGAAAGTCATAATTGCATCACTGTTGGAACACCCTTTAAATTTTAGCAATTTTTGTTATAGCGGCCATGGTAATACACTATCTATAAAAATATACATTCGCCTACCTATTGCGGTTCAAAAAATAAGGTAATATACGTGAAAAACATGTCACTGATGGAACACCCTTTAGATATTAGTAATTGTTACAGCGTCCGAAGTACAACATCTACTATAAACATTTAAAGAGTCTACCCTTTATGGTTCAAAAAATAAGGCTATTTACGTACAAATCATGTCTCTGTCGGAACACCCTTTATTTTGTTATTTGCTATGGCGGCCATGGCAATTTTCTTTCTATGAGTATATCAAGAGTCTACCTGTTACTATTAAAAAAATAAGTTACTATACGTGAAAAACATGTCACTGTCAGAACACCCTTTAATTTTTAGTAATTGTCATAACGGCCATGGCAAGACATCTTCTATAAAAACTGGAATAATCTTCTTATTACGGTTCAAAAAATATGTCGTTTTACATGGAAAAGACGTCACTGTCGGAAAACCCTTTAATTTTTAATTGTTCTTATTGGGGTCATAGTAATACACCATTTGTGAAAATTGCAAGAGTCTATCTATTTTGGTTAAAAAATTAGTCAATGTTTATGCAAATCACGTCACTGTCGGAAAACCCTTTAATTTTTAATTGTTCTAATTGGGGTCATAGTAATACACCATTTGTGAAAATTGCAAGAGTCTATCTATTTTGGTTAAAAAATTAGTCAATGTTTATGCAAATCACGTCACTGTCTGCACACCCTTTAATTTTTACTATTTGTTATAGTGGCCATAGTAATACACCTCCTGTAAAAACTTCAAGAGTCTAGCTATTATCGTTGAAAAATTAGGCCATATACATACATGCAAATCACGTCACTATCGGAACACCCTTTAATTTTTAGGTTTAATATTGTATACTTGCTTATAACGCGAACATAGATTAAATTGCTGTCTGCAAATTTTAAGTGTTTGCCTCCTATAGCTCAAAAAATAAAGACATAAAGGCAAATAACACGTCACTTTAGGAACACCCAATAAGTTTTAATATTTGTTGCTATAGTGGCTACAGTTACACATCTTCTGTGAAAATTTCAAGAGTCTACCTATTATGGTTCAAAACTTAGGCCTTATACATGCTAATCACACCACTATCGGAACACCCTTTAATTTTTAGGTTTATTTTTTTAGACTTGTTTATAAAGTGAACTAAGTTTTAATTACTGTTTTTAAATCTTGAGTCTATGCCGCCTACAGTGCAAGAAATAAATACATATTCGTGAATAGCACCTCTCTATCGGAACACCCTATAAGTTTTAATAAATGTCGCTATAGCGGCTACAGTTATACACCTTCTGTGAAAATTTCAAGAGTCTATCTGTAATGGTTCAAAACTAAGGCCTTTTACATGCAAATCACACCACCCTTTAATTCGGAACACCCTTTAATTTTTAGTTTTATTTTTTTATAGTTGTTTATATAGTGAACTAAGTTTTAATTACTGTTTGTAAATTTCAAGTGTATCCCACCTACAGTTCACGAATTAGGCACATACATATTCGTGAATAACACCTCTCTATCGAAACACCCTATAAGTTTTAGCATTTGTTGCTATAGCGGCAACAGCTATACATCATCTGTGAAAATTTCAAGAGTCTACCTATTACGGTTCCAGTGATAAAAGGCGCTGACAGACGGACAGACATTGTAGCGAAAACAATAGGGTTACGTTTTTACACTTTGTGTACGGAACTCTAAAAAGGCTATATACGTGAAAATCACGTCGCTATAAGAACACCCTTAAACAAAATTAAAAGATAACGCAAAATTCATCAAAATCGCATCACCTTCAATTTTTTTTTTTTTTGTTATTATATGTATGTGTTATAGCGGACACAATTTTAAATAATTCGTGTAAATTTAAGGTGTCCGCCTTTTATGTTTAAAATACATATATGAATTGCTTGCAGATGGATTTAGCACTTGATTTTTTTTTGACAACAACAAAAATGTGTATTACATACACACACATACATATCTAATAAAAGGCCCAACTATAATATGCATAAGCTAGCTTAAGCCAACTTAAGCAACTGTACAATTCCATGTAAATCATATGTGGCAAACTATAATGTACTTAACAATACTTTTCGTTGAGTTTCGTCGAATGTCATTTGCTTAAGCAAAGTCCGAAACCGATCGCACATTCCGTACGGAAACAGCTGTTTGTGCTTTGTGTTTTACATATGAATGTACATTCATAAAAATTGCAATGGAGGACGAAAGTGAACAAATTATATCTAAATTTAATATAAAATGTTTAAAAAAGAAGTTTCTGTAAGAAAAAAAAGAGAGGCATTTTATAATAATTGTAATTAAAAAGAAAGAGCATTTTATTGTTTATGGGTTGAGTGATGCACACCGCTGTATTTTTTAGTACTTTTGGCCAAAATGAACAAAACAACAAAAAAATTTAAATGTGTCTTTCGAAATTTTCTTAAAACTATTAAAAATAATTATTAATTTGTATATGAATGGCATTAGGTATATAAAATATGTTTATTTAACACCTTTTTGTTAAGAAATTAAATTTGTTCAGAAAAAAATTATTATTTTTCAAAAATACGAATAAAACAAATGTGCAACTATGTCATAATAATTTTTAGATTCATGTAAGTACATTGTAGCCACCTAAAAGTCTTCAATAAGTTGCTTAAGCATTTGACAGACTTTTCGTTCATTTTTTGACATTAGCTTAAGCCAGCTTATGCATATTATAGTTGGGCCTTATAATATGCATAAGCTAGCTTAAGCCAACTTAAGCAACTGTGCAATTCCATATAATTCATATGTGGCAAACTATAATGTACTTAACAACACTTTTCGTTAAGTTTCGTCAAATGTCATTTGCTTAAGCAAAGTCCGAAACCGATCGCACATTCCGTACGGAAACAGCTGTTTGTGCTTTGTGTTTTACATATGAATCTACATTCGTAAAAAATTGCAATGGAGAACGAAAGTGAAAAAATTGTATCTAAATTTAATATAAAATGTTTAAAAAAAGAAATTTCTATAAGAAAAAAGGGAGGCGTTGTATAATAATCGTAAGAAAGAGCATTTTATTGTTTATGAGTTGAGTGATGCACACCGCTGTATTTTTTAGTACTTTTGGCCAAAATTACACAAACAGCAAAAAATGTTAAATTTTTCATTCGAAATTTTCTTTTTTTGTAATTAATGTAAAATGCACTAATTATAATTAATTGTAGACATTATACGGCAAAGAAGAATAAGTTATTTAATAGAATTATATAAAAAGAGAAATCCATTTTTGGTATAACAAATGGCTCGGAAAGATTTCATTTCGACGAAATAACTGAGAGAATCAACGACTAATAGAAAGAGAAACACCAATGGAGAATGTTTGATTTACTACTATATATCCCACCAATTTTTCACAAACTCTTTATTTTCCCTAAATACTAAAAATAAATTACTTAATTACAATGTAATGATTTTGAATATTTATTCTTGATGGTTTAAGTCATTTATAAAGTCATGCAGTTAATTTTGAAAATGGTATAAGTCATTTCAACCTTTTAACACCACACTACCTTTTAAAAATGGTTATAAATTTCACAATCATAATAAATACTCTTTTGTTGGCACTATTTAATTGTCAAAATATTTTATTCCATAATACAAAAATAATTTTTAATTCTTTAAAATACAAACCTCTTAATATCTCGAAACATAAAATATATGACTTATACCACTATCATAATCAAGGGCTCATATGAATGGTATTAAATATATTTAATATGTTTATTTAACACCTTTTTGTTAACAAATTTAATTTATTGAGAAAAAAAGTATTATTTTGCAAAAGTACGAATAAAACAAATGTGCAACTGTGGCATAATAGTTTCTAGATTCATGTAAGTACATTGTAGCCACCTAAAAGTCTTCAATAAGTTGCTTAAGCATTTGACAGACTTTTCGTTCATTTTTTGACATTAGCTTAAGCCAGCTTTGGCATATTATAGTTGGGCCTAAAGCCTAAAGCTTACATGGTGATGTTAGGAACTTCCATACTCATCAAAAATAGCATGTGTTTAGCACATGATAGTGTGAATTAGAAATGTATGCGTGTGACAGACTTTTTGCCAGGTCTGACGATTTGATAATTTTTTGAAAAAATTCATAAAATAGTATTTTTCTATGCGATCAGAGTTGTAAAATCTTATTTTGTATGATAGTGTGGCATCCACATCGCCATTTTGAAACGATTTTTGAGTAAGACAGAATTCTGCCAGATTTTTTTGTGATTGAATCGTACGATTGTGTAGGATAGTGAATTCTATGTCTTTACAAACAGATTTTTTGTTATCTTTGCCTGTTTGTAACATTCATTATTCGTATACATGTTAACAAACAAAAGTCTTTGTAAGGTAAAGTACAAAAAAATTGTATTTTTATACTTTTGGGATAATTTTTAAATTTAAATCAATTCAACTCTGTTGAATAAATACATGACACTCTTATTTTTTTCTCCAAAAATCTATTTTTTTTCGCGAAAAATCAAAACAAAATTATAAAAACACTGTAATTTTTGTTTGCACAAAGAAATTAATTTGCGAAATTTTTTTATTGTTTTTTTTTTTTTTTTTTTTTTTTATTTTGCTATTAATTTATCAAATGTGCTTTATTGTCACATCGTTTAATCATTTCTCTATGATTCTTCTGTTTCAAACAATTCTTGTAAGTTCCAGCAAATATCACCTAACAGCGAATCCAATTTTGTACCACTGTACCAGTGCTCAAGTCTGGCCGTCACTTAAAATAGAAAAATAAAACACATAAAAAAATATAACAAAAATATAACAATAAATTTTAAAATCCAAACAAAACGAAGCACGTACATATGTTTCGTGTAAACGCTATGATTTGCAATCATTGCGAAGCATGAATAATTTCTGTCTTCTCTAATTTGTATTCCAAGTTTTATCTGAACTAGCTCTCAAACCAAAGTCCCCTTTCACAATAGACAGAAACAGGGCAGACAGACGAAATTTGTTGGCAAGGGGTTGAAGAGATAGAGTGTTCTGAACTTATATTACAATTAATTTGTTCGTATAAAAATGTCCCTTGTACCCTACTGGCTCTAGTTTTGAAAACAGATATGCATATCCCAACCACAAAATATTTAGATCTGTCAATGTTTTAAATGTCATTAAATTCGATTTAGCCGTGATTGACGTACAAATAATCAAACTTGCTAATAGATATATATTTGTATTATAATATATGTAAGTATATTAATATCACCTATGAGGTATCGATATAAATCTGCGACTATAAAATTACTATCAAAAGTTAGAATAAAGACATTCGATAATTTTAACTTAACTTCGTAATAAAAATGTGTGAGCGGAAGTAAGTAAACATCACTAAAAACAGCTGTTTTCATATAGTTTTACCAAAGGCCCCCAACTAAAAAAAGTGGTTAATATGAAAATGCATTGGTTTGCTAAATATTTAGCAAAGTGACACAAACCTACCTTGTTGAAAGCTGGTATGCTACCGATTTAAAATTTTTACATGTTTTGTTCTCTGTGAGACTCTCGTTGAGATTGTGTATGTGCTTACAGACCCTTAGGGGTTTGCGTGGGGGCTCTTGGTTCTACACATCAAATAGAGCGTGCTTTAAATAAAAAACACATGTTATTGCACATGGGAAGCTAACATAAGTTATGTTTTAAGAGGTTTACATACGATTATATCTATGACTTGTGCACTCAGTCCAAACACACCTTTATGCGATAAATTTTTATATCAGGTAGCTGGTTATTTTTTGCAAGCATTTTATCAAAAATGTATTGTTTTATATGTGTAAGCAACTTAATGAATTTACCTTTATTTGTTTCTTTTTGAATTTTTATTAATTTACGCTTTTCTGAGATTAAAATCTTAAAATAAAAACAAACATAAAAACTCAAAACAACTTTTTTTATATATAACTTTTGTAAAAATGATTAACGGCTATTTTCACAATATATGATTATTTTGTTTTTTTATGGAAAATTAACTAATAATGGAAAATTAACTGTCGATTTGCTTAACAGGCACTCTTTAACCGTCGGTTAGCGATTAATGTTCATGTTAATTTGTAATCATTTCATGTTAATTTTTTAATCATACATTGTGAAAGAGCACGTTGATATGTTTCCTTTTATAAAGGCGAATTGATACCAGGTAGAGGCGTTAACCCAGCTGACTGTTTTTTGCTCTCCTGTTTTTGTTTTGTCAAAAATACATTGTTTTAAATATGCTACTAGAATGTTAAAGTTATGTTTTATTTGTTGCCGTGTTGCTAACACCTGGTATGAATTCGCCTTGCTTTTCTTACTTTCCAAAACTGTTATATTGGCTGTAAGAAAACATTAAGTCCGGCAACATTAACTTTTGAATTCGACGTTTAGTTTTAGGAACAATTATTTTAACATAATGTTGTTTTTAGTGATATTAATCGTAATAATTTTCTTGGTGTTTATACACGGCGCTTTAATTGTTTATAATTTATCGAAACGATATGTTATATAATAAACAAGAACTCTATCATTTAACAAACATGATAAAACAAATGTTTATAAAATTTTATTCACCACACCAATAAAAGGAAATTTAAACAAAAAGTATGGCAGCACGCAAATCAAGCGCAAATTCAAAAAAGATGTGAGAATCACAAAAGATCACAGTGTTGAGTTCTCAATTGATTTTGTGACGGCAACCGGAGAACATCTATGAAGTTGCAGACGAATAACACAATTTTATTAAGAAAGTGTTTTATAAAAAATTTTATAAATATATTAAAATTAAAAATGCTTATAAGTTTAGGCGCTTTTTTAAAACTTTTTAAAATCAATTAAATGTTTTTGTTAATTAAAGTGTACGTGTGTGTTGTGTATTAATTATTAAGCGTTTCTATTCGGTGTTGTGCTGATAGATCTACGGTGTAAATGTGTGTGTGAGGATAAAAAACAACAAAGCAAACATCGTAAGAAACGCAGAAAGAAAAAAATTGTGCAAAACGGGAATTAAATGTAATACATATAAGCAAAAAAAAATTAAGTAAGGCGAATTACAGCAAATTAAAAATATAAAACCACCATTTTTGTATGTGCAACTAAAAACGGGATTATATTTAAAATTAAAACAAAAAACTTGGAGTTTTTCGCTTCTTTGTAGAAAAATAGAAGTACAAACATCGATTTTTAAATCAAAGTTTGATATAATTTTAAATTAAAAAGAAAATTTCATTTAATTTTTGTAGGAATGTTCCTGCAAGTACTACTTAATTAAAAATATTAAAGCCTGAATTAGAAAAAATTCCATATCTTCCAATAAGTGAGTGTGTTCATAAAAAACTTGGGTATTTTTTGCTTTGTGTCTGTGTGCGTGTTTTTATTTCCATTTTAAATAAATAACAATGGCGGCTACTCAAACGGCTTTTCAAATTGCTCAAGATTCTGAAAAGGAGAATCCTCGTAATGTGATCTTAAAAGATAAAACTACGGCTGGAGGAAAATCGCATGTGTTACAGCCACTTGGTGCCACCTTAGCTGGAGGTGCTGGTGGCGTCCCCTCAAAGCAAGGACGCGCCAATTTTGCCGTACTAAATTCAAACTCCAATGCTCGTATGCACTTAACAGGCAGTAATGTCATTGCAGCCAACAACAATCACAAAGTAGTAAGTCCCTGGAATTTATAACCAATAATACATACTTATGCACATATTCCTATACACATTGTACATACATATATACGTAAATGCATATCTACATCGTAATAAATATACAAAAAGGTGGTTGATATTTTTTTAAAGAAAAAATTGAGTAGAACCGAATTTATTACCGTCTTTCTTTGTTCTTCATTTAAATTGTGACGTAATTTTTTATCATCCTCTTGCACATTTTTATTTTAGTTATACTTTTGTTATTATTATTGTTGTTTAGTTTTATCCTAAACTTTTTTGTGGAATTAGCAAAGGGTGAAAAAATGCTGCCATATTTACTTTATTTGAATTTATTTAAATAAAATTGTAAAATAATTTACTTGCTGCTTTAAATATTTTAAAAATGTCCTAATGGTGAATTGGTATCGAAAATAAGGTTGTGTTATTTATTTTTTTTTAATTGTAAATGTTGCCATATTTTGAAAAATATATTTGCGCGCCTGCTCCTTTTTAACATAAATTTCCTTTTGTTTAGTTTTATCCAAGGCGAATTCATACCAGGTGGAGTCGATAGTCCACCTGATTGTTTTTTGCTCTCGTTTTTTGCGAATGTCTTGTCAAAAAATACATTGTTTCATATCTGCTAATGTAATGTCAAAGTTGTTGTTTTGTTGTAGTTGTTGTCCTACTGCTCACACCTGGTATGAATTCGCCTTGATATCTGCTAATCCAAGGCGAATTTAAACAGGTAATTGCGCGGGCGAAAATTCTCATCTGTTTAATTTAGAAATGTCAAAAAATTCAATAAAAACAAAAATAATTTTGAAATTAAATTTAAAATTTTTCTTTTAATTGTTTATTGTGTGGATGTTTAAAAAAAAAATAGAAATAATGTAAAAAAAAAATTAAGAAAGTGCTACAACAATATTCATAAGCGGAGTTCGGTGTTTCATGCAAACGGTATTGCAAAAGTGTAAAAAATAATAGCTTGTTTGTTAAATTCAACAACCAAATTCGAAAATTTTTTGTTGATATTGAAAAAAAAGCTATGATATAACGCATTTGCTTTTTCTCAAAGATGGTGCCAATAGAGATACGTGGGTGCAATTTTACGATTTAAAATAACTTCCTTGGTATGTTAATTATTGCAGCCCGAAAATTTTTTATTATTTTTGTTTACTTATTTTTTTTTTTGTTTCTACGAATGTTTTTGAAAAGTGGCATAGATTTTGTAAAAACAAATTGCCTGTTGTTTTTTTTAAATGTTGTACTTGTTGTAGCCCTGCAATCACCTGTATATATTCGCCTTGTGCTAATCTAGTGTGAAAGTTGTTGTTTTGTTGTAGTTGTTCTACTCTAATGCTAACACCTGGTATGAATTCGCCTTGGTTTTATCATATTTCTTTTTAACCGACTTCAAAAAAGAAGGAGGTTATCAATTCGTCTGAATGTTGCTTTTTTTATGTTTGTGCCCGCATAACTAAGCCATTTCTGAACCGATTTTAAAAATTTTTTCTTTATTTGAAAGGTAATGCTTACAGATTGGTCCCGTTTTAAAAACAGTTCATTATTTTAAAGATTAAAGGGTGTCCCCATACAACATACATGTTTTTTTCGTGTATTAAGAACCCTAAAGGGCACCAGTTTAAAATTTTAAAAAATTGGGTATCACTATAGCTTCCACCAACAAAAAGTAATAAAAAAATAAACTTAAAATTTAAAGGGTGTCCCCATATGTGACGTAATTTGACCTTTATGGGCCTATCTTTTGAACCGTTAAAGACAAAACCTTGAAAGTTTGACAGAATGTCGATTACTATGACCTTTATAATAAAAAGGATAAATATTCCAAATTAAAAATTAAAGGGTGCTCCAATAGTTCATTAAATTTGTTGTATATGACCATACTTTTGAACAGTTGTACACCGACCGTTAAATTTACAAAGAACCTTTATTACTAAGTCCGCTATAACAAAAGTATAAAATTTGAATTTGGAAATAAAAGGGTGTCCCAATAGTTAATGTAATTTTATGTATGTGGCCAAACTTTTGAACCGTTATAGACAGACAGCTGAAATTTACAAGGAACCTGTATTGCTAAGTCCGCTATAACAGGTATATAATTTGAATTTATAAATTAAAGGGTGTTCCCATAATTGATGTAATTTGACCTATATGGCTCTATCTTTTGAACAGTTATAGACAAACACTTGAAAATTAGGCAGAATTTCCACTACTTTGTCTGGTATACTTGCAAGTATAAATATTTAGAGTTATGAATTAAAGGGTGTTCCAATAGTTCAGTAATTTTCTGTATATGACTAAACCTATAAACCGTTATAGACACACAGTTGAAATTTACAAAAAATCTATGTGGCCAAATCCTCTATGACAATATGTCTTTAATTTAAAATTGTAAATTAAAGGGTGTCCCAATAGGTGATGTTATTTGATTTATGTTACCTTATCTTTGAAACCGTTATAGACAGACATTTTATATTTACGCAGAACGTATATTACTATGTCCGCTGTAGTAAAAAGTATAAAGTGGGAAATTAAAGGGTGTACCTAAAGTTAATGATATTTGATCTATATGACCTTATCTTTTGAACGCTTATAGATAAACATTTAAAATTTTAACAAAGCTAATATCTCTATGTCCACAGTAAAAAGTACAAAAAACTTAAAGGGTGTCCTCATAGCTGACGTAATTTGACTTATATTGACTAGTCTTTTGAACCGTTATAGATGGAGACTTATGGAAATGAGAGAGTGTCCCTATAGTTAATGAAATTTAATGTATGCCTTATCTTTTGAGCCGTTTTAGATAGACAACTGAAATTTACACATAATGTGTATTACTATGATCGCTATTACAGCTATAAAAAATTAAAATTAAATGGTGTCCCCATAAAAGACGGTTGTTGGTGATAATAGCTTAACTTTTGAACAGTAATAGGGAGATGCTTGAATTTCACATAGTCTTTACTTCTTTTCCTGCTAACTTTGACGCATTTTGTTTCTCTTTTATTTGGTTTATATATAATTCTTACAGATTACTTCCTACATTTTTAGTTTAGAACTGGTACCCAACTATCTGTTTTGAAGTCGGTTTTTTTTTGCAAGAATTATTTAAATATCATTTACGTAAATAAACAGTGCTGGCAAGTTAGCCCCTTCGGACTGAATTTAACCCTTTTCTGTTGAATAACAAACATTTTTGAAATGTCGATTTGTGCCCAATTATATTATGCTAAAAAATTTTCTCTCTGCCATTTTTCTTATATCTTCAAAAGTTGCATTTGCGTTTACATATATCGTGCAATTTTTATTGCAGCAATTTGTATGGATGTATACGTGATTTTTATTTTTAAACAACGAGTATATTATAATTAAAAAATAAATTTTGTGTTATAATTACAACCACCAATAGGGATTGTACGCAAATTTTAAGAGTAAATGCATATGTGTACCAGAGATAAGATCTGACAATGTATAAATTGTACCGCTCCAATGATAAAATTGTACCAAATCAGCATAAATGGTCGTCATTAAAATGTAATAGATCATAATAGGGTATTATACTAAGGTATTTTAATTTTAATTATAATTGATCTTGATTCCTTATATTACTGTTTTTGTGTTGCTAATTTATGTACTAACAATTATTTTGCCAAAATACTTATTTTACAAGCAAAGTATTACATGTTAGCAGCTGGTTATTCCGCAATTTCCAGCAGATGCATCAAACTCCACCAAAGTGACGGGATCTTAATCCGATAGTTATATTTGGAGTTTTGTGAAATAATAATTAACAAGTCATCTCATTACCAAAAAAGTCCTTACCAATTCTCTTTAGAAAGAATAAAAAAAGGTATTTATTTATTTATTTATTTATTTATTTATTTATTTATTTATTTATTTGAGTCTAAAAAAGGAATAATCCTATACAGACTTATGAAACTTAAGACTAAAATAGTTAATGTAATTATAAATAAAAATAATACAATGATATGTAAAAAATTTTACATATATCATCCATATAGTTACTGCCGGAAACGGATTGAGGCGATGCAAATAATTTCAAAGACCTTGTTACTAAATAACCTTTTACTTATACGATATCAAACTAAATAATAAAAATCATGAACCAAGCTACATGATGATAAATATTTATTTTGTATGGTAGGTGCCACGCCCACATCGAATATAAAAAAAATAAGTACCCTATTTTACCAACCGTATATCTAATAATAAACTCTGAAAATTTTAGAGAGATCGCATTAGAGTGAGAGATTGCATTAGTGTTTATATGTATATATGGTTACATTTGTTCAAATTTTAAACTTCAAAATTAAAACTACGAATGAGAGGACAAAACGAATTTCAAGAGTTCATGCATATGTGTTCCCTTTTTAACTCCTCTCTCCCCTCTCGTCAACTAATAAAGTATTGCAGAAACAAGCGTTGCATAATGTAATTCGGCGCCAATCAATTTTGATTTTAAAAAACTACTCAGATTCTGTAGTGGTTTTGCATGCCACCACTCCGTTTGGCCACTTTGCCCAAAATCCTCTGCAGAGTTCATAGGAATATTACTCAAATTGAATTTTCGACACTTTTTTCTTAAACTCACAAACTCAATTTATACATACATATATACATACATATATACATACATACATACATACATACATACATACATACATACATACATACATACATACATACATACATACATACATACATACATACATACATACATACATACATACATACATACATACATACATACATACATACATACATACATACATACATACATACATACATACATACATACATACATACATACATACATACATACATACATACATACATACATACATACATACATACATACATACATACATACATACATACATACATACATACATACATACATACATACATACATACATACATACATACATACATACATACATACATACATACATACATACATACATACATACATACATACCTATTCTGTATTAGTAGTGACCCTAGTTAACATTATCCATGTTGTACAATTACATACCAACTCTCCATTTGGCCACTTTCACCAAACTATTTTATGAAAGGAAAATTTGGTAACTGTCGTTTAACAAAAATAAGAGATGCGATCACGTACGTTTTGGGAAGAATTCGGAAAACGAGAGAAAACAAAAAAAAAAATAAACCCTCTCAGAGACAACAATGCCTAAAAGTACGGGAAGACAAAAAATAACTTTATAACCCAAAATATGATGTCAAAGTGTATGCATGCATTCGAATGTACATAGTAAAACCAAAACATGCATGGCATAAGTCGATTGATATGACAACATCCTCTGCAACTTCCCTATAGTGTTAGGAAAGTTGCAACTTTTTGCACTCTTTCAATGTTTTCTTCACTTGTTGACGTAGTTGCAACTTCAGGACGCTCATCGTCATCAACATCTCGGCATTATGTTAAGCGCTTGTACCATTTATAAACACTTTTCTGAGATTAAGTGGACTCGACGAATGCCACAGTCAATATTTTTAGTGTCTTCAAGTACTTTACTGTATTTTTAACGGAGAATTCAATATACATACATATATTCTTTGATCCATTTTTTTCAAAAGTCGTGATTAACCTCTATAGTTTAAATAGTTTTTAAAATATCCCGCTTTCGAAAATAAAAGGTGGTGTCAAGTTTGCAGTACATTAAATCGGTAAAATTGCGTACTTTAAATAATTTTTCTCTATATTCTTTAAAAAAAAAGATTTACTGTATTTGAACCGATATAATAAAAAAATTAAAATTTATCCAATAGATTTTGCGTGATGTGAAAACACAGAGACAAAAAGACGGGCAGGGAAAAATTCCGAAAACTGATGTTTCGTATTCCATTTCGATTACCATTTCTACACCAGGAACAAAATGTTCAACAAAAATTTCATGTACAGAAATTGTCCTATTACAGTTTTATTATATGTATGTATGTATAGATGTCGATATGAATAAAAATTCATATTCGATTCTAATTTGCAAAATTTTTAAGTTTATTTCAAGCTAGATTTGTATACCCATCTCTTAAGAAAACCAAGTTCTTTTAAAACTTCTCTAAAATCGACAACAATGTAGTGTCAACTCAAGTTCAAACATGTCATATTAATTTAAATTTACATTGTGCTACGGTAAAGTATTTATTTACTTAAGCGATTTTTAAAAAGTTGATAACGAAAAAATATAAACAAACATTTATTTCTAAGATAAGAAAAATAAAACAAAATCATTGCATTGAGTTTAAATAATAAGACCCCATGTGGATTTAAAACGTCACTATGGACGTACATGTGTAAACAAAAAACTAATATCACCAGTATTACTTGTTAGTTGTCTAATAATAAAACTATAACAGAACCATTTCTGTACATGAAATATTTTTTAAAAATTTTGCTGCTAGTGCAGATAGTAATCGAAATGGAATATAAAACGGCAAATTATTGGAATTTTTGTCTGTCTGTCTGTGTTTCTATCACGTAAAAACTACTGAATAAATTTTAATAAAATTTTGTGAGAAGGTAGAGTCTTGGTTCATATGTAGGATACTTTTTCCCCGTAAATATAATATCATTTCCAAGAGAAAATAGAGTAAAAGTAATGAAAGTACGCAATTTTACCAATTTAAAGGTACTGCAAACTTGACAGCATCTTTTATTTTTGCAAGTGGGATATGTTAAACACTATTTACAGATTCCTAAAATAATTTTAGAATTTTACACAAACCATAACTAAAGCTCTATAAATGTAAGAGTCTCAATCTAAACATTTGGTGTGGCTTATTTTCAAAGCAAAATCGAACAAAATATTGTCAGGATGCCTAAGAACTGGCTGGCACAGCTTGTAATTAATATAATTATAGATACAGTGGTGAATAATGTGAATGATTATAAAAAAGACAACCCTGCCTCTGCGAAGCTTTTTGCATAAAACCCCCAGTCTTAGGCGGGAATCGAACCCGCATCCTCCAGACTGATAGAGTAGCGCACTACCAATCGGTCTATTAAATTTGGAGTACATTAGGTCAGGTTATGGAAACTTTAAGTGTCATCTGACGAAGATAAAAATTGCAAAATTGTAGACTATGCGTGGAAGATGCTAAGACGATAGAGCTTATTGCGCGTGAATGTCTATCAAACTTGCTGGCATTAGGCATAGGATATGCCATGGGAGATATTAGCCTTAGGTCAAAGGCTAATGACTGCAGGAAAATCCACAAAAGTAAGATAGTCCAGTTGTAATAACCCAATTGGGTACCAGAAATCGTTGTGTTACAAAGGGGGTCGAAAAGGGTTTATACAAATTGTGATCTACATCGGTATCCCCCTTACTAATGCCAGATGGTCCAAATAAAATTATCATATTTAAATCACATTTATTTTGACACTGATACACTTTTTCTGTCTAAAATATAGAATGGTACTGACCGACATACAATATTTTAGACAGACACCCCACCGTCGACCCAAATGTGTCGCTTTAGGCATGAACAACGTTGTGAAATATTGCAAACTTATTTCCAAAGTGTGCTGTTTTCCCCAAGCAGTGAGTTTGTTTGTTAAATAAAGTTTTCGTCGGAATTAAGCAGCCACTACACAAGTTCGTGCAAAACGTTAGTGAAATTGGCTTGTTAGTGTACAACCCTTATGTCTCCCTCGTCGTACGGTGGACATGATGTGGAAACTTTTATCGTTCAAACGTTACGGCTTCTTAGTTTAGGCCTGAAAAATCATCTCGCCAAGA
This sequence comes from Phasia obesa, assembly GCA_949628195.1. NCBI lineage: Eukaryota > Metazoa > Arthropoda > Insecta > Diptera > Tachinidae > Phasia > Phasia obesa. The sequence goes on from OX451217.1 coordinate 120,251,969, forward strand.
TGCAAAAGCGCCTTGTCAGAAACAAAATTTCGGCACTAAGTTTGGTAACCGATGTCAATAGGTTGCCTCGGAGCTGAGATTATACCCATTTAGACTATCTTCAGGGGTTCCGTTAAAGACCGTTGTTCCATAAATAATGGGAATAAAGGTTAAATTCGAGTTTTTAATTGGATATTACACCAACAACAAACTACGTTTTTATTTTTCCTTACTGTCCTACAATTGGATGATTTTAAAGTGATAGCAATAAGTTTTAATATTTGTTGCTATGGCGGCAATAGTAATACCTATATCTTCTGTGAAAATTCAAGAGTCTACCTATTATGATTCCAGAGGTAGAAGGCGTCCTGGCAGACGGACAGACTTTCTGACATTGTAACGAAAACAAAAGGGGTTACGTTTTTAACCTTTGGATACGGAACTCTAATGATTCGAAAAATCTGTCGAAAAACATTAACACTGGTACGCATTTTTCATGTGCCTTGATAAACTAAATTTTTTTTTGTTCTAAAGTTCTTAATATTATCAGTTCAATTTCATATTTATTTTTTTCTTCAACTTTTCACATTAACATTTTTCCTATTTTTCTATCTTAAATCTTTTGCTTATTTCTTTGTTTTCGTTTCATATAAAGTTTCCCGCTCATTTTCTTTTTTTGGTTCTTTTATTTTGTTGTCGGTTACAATTCAAAACATTTATATACATATAAACGCTCTAACGTAACTGCACGAGCAACGATCAGTGTTGGGATTTGACCATGTTTAAATTGTACCGCCCCAATGATGAAAAGCATCAATTGTACCAACATTTGGCATTAAGTGAAAATAACATATGTACATACAATAGCTCGACATTAAAATAGGACAAATCAAAACTTTTATTCTTGGGTTCAAAATACCTTTCCTTGAATTTTGGTTTTTGTGTTGTTAATTTACTTATAATTATTTTGCCAAAACAGTTACATGCTTCATAATCAAAAGTCCTGCAAAATTAAAAGCTGAATACTCTACAATTTCCAAAAAGTATTTGAAACTCTACCAATGCCACCGGATCTTAATCCGACAAAGGAAGCAACGAGTCATTTGACAAAGGAAGCAACGAGTCATATCAGGGTACTGTACCTTAAGTGGTTAGCACGTTGACTACTAAGCAATGGTCACGAGTTCAATAGTCAGCCATGGCAACATCAATTTTTCTTATATGTATTAATTTTTCTTTATAACAATGCATATCACAGCGCCCTCCTTCGCCGGTATTACCACATAGCACTAAATCGCCGGCGAAGTAAAATAATTGTAAATTGGCTATGCTAGATTCAAAATAATTCGCCTAAATAACACCAGAGGCGCTGCAATACTATTCTAAAAATAATCATAACGTGCAATTGCAGTGTTGCCAGAATCGAAGCTTTACTATCACACTAACCATCTGTCTTATCTACTACTATCCCTTTCCAAAGGAAGTACCACTGTTAATATAGGCATTAACCTGAGTGGTACTTCTCTTTAAAAAAAAAAAGAAGAACTATGAAAATAGAAATGTTTATTATTGAAGGAAGAAGTAAAAACAGTATTGATTAAAGCCTACTACCAAGGCACATTAATGAGGTAGCCTCATTACGGAGGGGAAATATTAAGGCGAAAATTATAAATTTTTTATGTGGATTTTAACAGTTAAACTTACAATTTTTCGCCTATCTCAAGGCACATTCATCTGGTAACCTCACTAGGAAGGGGAAATATTAAGGCGAAAATTTTTAAATTTTTTATATGTAGTTTGAAGGTTCAACTTCCATTTAAGGGGAAAAATTGTAAGTTTAATTGTCAAAATCCATGTAAAAAAATTGATTATTTTCGCCTTAATATTACCCCTCAGTAGTGAGGCTACCTGATTAATATGCCTTGGCCTATCTACTCCATAAAAAAAATTTAAAATTTTCGCCTTAATAATATTTTAATGTGGTTACCTGATGAATGTGCCTTGCCTAGTAGTCTGTTCGAATTTGTGATAAATGTTGAACAACATTTATTATTCCCCAAGGAAAATTTGACATTTAAAATGTGGTGTCTGTCTCACGATTTGGAAGAATTTTACGATTTTATTGCTTTTAAGCATACCTCATTGTTTTACAAAAAATTCCATATGAAATAATGTCCATTTGCTTTATTTCACAGATTTGGTAAAATGTTTCCAGGCACATTTCAATGTAAAACCAAAGTACTACTGCAACTTTTTTTCATGACTTTTTCATACAAATTTGTATGTATGTATGTATGTATGTATGTATGTATGTATGTATGTATGTATGTATGTATGTACTGATCTTTAATAAAAAAATTTATTTAATCAATTTTATACTAAATTGTACCAAAAAAATATGAAGAGTACCAGTGTACCACTGATGTGTCGATAGTACCAAATTTGGTACAGTTATAGCACAAATCCCAACACTGGCAACGATCATGGATGTATACGACATAACAAATGCATAATGTTTTCTTCTATCAAAAAAAGTATCAATAATGCACAGACACACAGTCGCATACAAACACAAAGGTTAACTTGCATTAAACAGAACTCCAACAACTACAGTCATCGATGTGTAACAGGATTTTTCCTATCGTGCACGCGCAAAAATACATGTTTATAGTTGCCAGATGAAATTCATAGAAAAACTTTATTAGTATTAGATTTTGAATTGAACAAGAATAATATTGATTTATATTTGTGTATGTTTGCCTTTGACTTTTTTTTTGCGAAAGTATTCATAAAATTTTTCATAACATTTTTCCTTTAATTGATATTTGTAATACCTTTTTCTCCCCGGGAAGAGTAATCCATTTTCGTAATTCATTAAGAATAAGAGAACAGTGTAAAATTTCCCGAGAAAATTTTATTTAGAATAGGAGAAGAGAGGGAATAGAGAATAAAATGCCTAGGGAATTGTTATTTATATTTAAGGTAAATACCTAAGTTGATTATAAATATGTACCTTTTTTTTAATTTAAGAAACAATTCTAAAACTGTTAGTTTTTGAATAATTTTGAACCGATAACCATTTCAGTAAGAGTTTGATTTTAAACCATTCTCTATTTTTTATAAACACATTTTTTAAAAACAACTCCATACAAAAACATTTTTGACAAAACATTTTTAGGGTTCCGTACCCGAGGGTTAAAACGTAACCCTATTGTTTTCGCTACGATGTCTGTCCGACCGTCTGTCAGCGCCTTTGATCTCTAAAACCGTATTAGGTAGAGTCTTGAAATTTTTACAGTAGATGTATAACTGTTGCCTCTATAGCCACAAATACTTAAACGTATAGGGTGTTGCGATAGAGACGTATTATTTACGTATATGTGTTTATTTCTTGAACTGTAGGAAGCATAATTAAAGGGTGTGCCGACAGTGTAGTGATTTGCATGAATATGGCCTAATTTTTTAACCATAATAGATAGACTCTTAAAATTTTCGCAAATGGTGTATTACTATGACCCCTATAAAAAAACAGTAAAAATTAAAGGGTGTCCTGACAGTGATGTGTTTTTCACGTATAGTTACTTATTTTGTTAATTGTAATAGGTAGACTCTTTATATATTCGTCGAAAGGGAATTGCCACTATAACAAATAACAAAATTAAAGGGTGTCCCGACAGAGATAATTTGAACGTGAATAGCCTTATTTTTTGAACCGTAATAGATAGACTCTTGAAATGTTTACAGTAGATTTTGTACTTCGGACGCTGTAAAAATTACTAATAACTAAAGGGTGTTCCGTTAGTGACATGTTTTTTCACGAATATGTATTACCTTATTTTTTGAACCGCAATAGGTAGGCACCTGATATTTTCATAAAAAACGTATTTCCATGGCCGCTATAACAACAATTACTAAAATTTAAAAGGTGTTCTAATAGTAATGCAATTTTCGCGAATAACACTTTAAAATTAAAGAGTGCCCCATAAGACATGAAAAAATAACAACTAGAATTTTTAAAATTCTACTAAACGTGGTACGAAACCCTACGTGTGTGAGTCTAACTCTTGACTCTACTGATTTATTTAACACTCTTCATTTTAATAGTGATTCAAAACGGCCAGAATAGTATTCAAAAGTATGCAAAATTGCACGCAAATTTTTATTTATTTTATGTCGTACAACCCTGGATTTTTTCAATTACTAAATATTTCGAAGTTGTGACCAACTGAATTAATCCCCCTATTACGGTTTACAACTCAATTTAGTTGAGTTGTCTAAAAGACAACTGGTACTGATGAGTTGTAATTTGAAACAACTGCTACTCATGAGTTGTAATTTTTTTTAAACTGTTGTTAACCGAACTAACACAGGGTTGTAAACCGTGAAACTACAACAGAGTAGTGACACAATATAAATTCAATTTAAAATTTTTTGACAAGTTGAGTTGTAATTGATAATACCAAATTGTAAAATTTCAACTGAAGTAGAGTTGAGTTGTAAACCGTAATAGGGGCCTAAATTATTCACCTCTATCGCGAATATTTATTCCCATGAATAAACTCCCAAAAATTCTATAGTGAATGATTTCTATCGTAAAATACAAGTAAATTGTTATTGGAATCATTCACGATAGACAAATTTGGGAGTTTTTTCATGGGAACAATTATTCGCGATAGGGGTGATTATTTTATATTTTTCAACGTGTACCTTCAAATTTCAGGATAGTACAACGTTAAAATTATTTTGTTTAATGTCTGTGTCCGTGAACGTGATAAGCTGTCTTTAACTAATCTGTAGATTTGACTTTTTTTCTATGTATAAATATTCATTTAGCTCCACAAACAGTTCCATGACCTTTAATTTCTTAGCAGACTTTGACACTTTTCACTGAAAGTGTTTTTTAACTCCCAGTAAAAAGAATTTTATTAAAAACTCGTGTTATATTTGCTTTATTTTTCCAATTCCCTGCAAACACAGTTCTTAATCTGCCTGCCTCTACCAATTAATGTCTCTTGAGTTCAGAAAACACTGTTTATAAATTAAAGTTCAAAAGATCCTAACATCTGTTCAAAAGATTATAATGTGACAATAACATAAAAAGCAATTTGGTTTCTGTAATATTGTTCTTATTGTCTATTCCACTTTTTACGTTTGCCGCTTGTACATTTTTCTTTTTACTATTTATTCTTTAGTTGTAGTCAAGGAAAGGTATTGTTATTTTACTTCAATATGGGCTTTTTATGTTGCTATTTTAATGTTTTTTTTTTCCTTGCAGGCTTTTCGTGATGTTGGCAATGTTAAGGGCAACAGCAACAGTAACAACATTAGTAAAGATGATACATTATTGGCGGCAAGAAAGACAACAGTTGTACCAGTGGAACAATTCAAAACATTTTCCGTTTATGAAGATTACAGTGAAGTGGAAGCGGTTGAACAGCAATCAGTGGTGGCGTCAAAGAAACAAAATGAAACAATTGCAGCTACAGCAACTAGTCATGATGTTGTTGACAAAGAAAATATTTATTATGAAAAACAACAACAACAATACAAACAGCAGCAACAACGTTTCCAACAGCAACATATTTTAACAGACAGAAGGTAAATAGACTTTAAAGAAAGGGACTATTTTAAATGTAGTCGAGTTTGATCAAAACTATAGATTAATTAGTTTAACTAGCTGTGCCCACACACGTTGTGTGCGTCCTGAAAAAAATTTGTTCGATTTTGCTTCAAAAGTAATCAAATACCTAGGAGTCTATTTAGATAGTAAATGACTTGGAATAGGACCATTCAGGAGAGACTCAAAAAGGGTCTAAATGCCTAAAAAAACTCTATAGGTAGGAACTGCGGACTACGACCAAAAATGGTTAATTGGATTTACACTTCGGTTGTACGACCCGTTATTACGTATGGATGTGCTGTTTGGTGGGATGCATTGAGAACCGAGGCTCATAGAAAAACTCTCGCCAAGGTCCAGATATGTGCTTCGATTGGCATCACAAGTGCAAGGAGAAGTACACCTCAAGCAGCTTTGGACATTGAAGGGAATCAAAATGGACCCTCCGGGTATCCTTCTTTACCTAAACTATAGTAGATAAAATATACTATATGTAAATTTAAAGTGTCTGTCTTTTCTGCTTCCAAAAATAATGCAGGCCATAAATGGAAAATCACGTCACTATCGGAGCAACCTTTAGTTTTTAGTATTCGTTGTAATACAACAGATTCAAGAGTATATATTTTAAGGTTTTAAAGATAGTGGCCTCTGAAAAACATTTTAGCGACAACAATAGGGTTACATTTTTACTCTTTGGGTACGGAACCTTAAAAAGCAACAATTATGAAATTTCAATGCTTCCCAATAAACTGTGGAGAACTTTAAATCTCATTAAATTTATTTTTATTGATTTATTTTTTTTAGTGAAATACACAAATATGCAGAAAACGAATATGTTTTGGATACCACCCCCATGTCAATTTCTGAAGTCTTATCGCCTATGTCTGTGGATCGGTCAACCTCGGCCTCTCATTTGTTCGACGATAGCAATTCAAAGGAAATTGCTGAACAGGCAGATATTAAAGAACCATTACCACGCAATGACCGTCAACGTTTCTTTGAAGTGGTAGAATATCAACGTTCAATACTTGAATATTTTCGTGAAAGTGAGGTAAGTTTACCTGAAAAAAAAAATCGGGAAATACTAGTTTTTAATTAATAAACTCGATTCAATTTTAAATTATGATATTTGATTTAATTTGAGTTGTTTAAATTTATTAAAAAATATATTCGTTTTTCAAAGCATTTATTCTCTAATAAATTAAAATTATAATTGTTATGTGTGTGCGGTTTTTATGTAGGTACATACATTAATACATTGTATAATGTATGTGTATGTGAGTGAATACATATGTATGAGCTACTGGACACATAAATAAGGTTTTTTTTTTTGTTTTTAGTTTTAATTTATCAACTAATTCGTTAAAAATATTCTTTCAACACAAGGTAGTAGTTATAATATACGAACTTGATTATATTTAATAATAAATATTGTAAATGTATCTTACTAAATGTTTTCAAAGATCTTTAAATCAGAATTATTCAAACTTTTCAATTGTCTTGATTTTTTATTTCTTTAATTTAAAACCCCCTAACATTAACATTTCCTTCTGCTATTTATTCCAATATTTATTTTGTATTTTGCTTTAAGGATATTTAGTCACTGACCTTTTATATTTTTTATACTGCATTTCCATGCAGGTCCTTGTCATCATAAAAACCCAGCCAAAGTTAAATGAACGTGTTTATAAGGAAAACAGCAGGTATAAATAAACAAGTCATTATAAAGTTATAACAACTTTTAGAAGGAAAATGGAATTTTAATAAAAACTACTAGTATTTACTTTATTCTTTTATTTGCTCTTTGAGTTGAGTACACAAAGAAAAAACCATATCAATAGCAATGGGAATGTAAACAGTTGGATAGAACAGTTTAAGATATATAAGGATAAAACTTTTAATATATTTTTTTTTCAATTTTAAATGTAAGTAAATTACATAATAGCAAATTTATTGAGAAAATATATATCTGAGGACTTTGGACAAAACAACTTAAGTGTGGAGTTAATAAAAACTTTCTAATTTTTTTATAATAAAATATAAATTTCTAAGGCATGTATTTTAGTCCAATCAGCATATTTTTACGTTAATTGCTATAAATGTTAAAAAAAAACGTTAATTGACCTATTGACATCGTCGTTTGTTGTAAATCCATATTCTCGTTGCAAATTTTGCCACTTAAGGCCAGGTTTCACTATCCTACACAATCGTACGATTCAATCACCAAAAAATGTGACAGAATTCTGTCTTAGTCAAAACATTGTTTTAAAATGGCGTTATAGGTGCCACACTTTCATACAAAAAAAGATTTTGCAACTCTGATCGCACGGAAAAATAATATTTATGTTTCAAGTTTACTGTAATTTGCGGGTTATCCCTCTGATGTACGGATGAGAGAAGCAGTGTCCCTCCTTCTTAGTCGAATGTAACCAGGTTCATTTAGTATGTTACGGGCCAGTGGATTAGGATGAGTTTCAATCTTCCTTAAATACCTTATGTTTCATGTGCAAGTTTCGCTATTTCCGCTTTAACTGATGGCACGTTTAGATCTTTATGGAGGTTCGAGTTTTTTATATACCAAGGAGCAGATGTAATTATACGAAGAATCTTATTTTGGCGCCTTTGAATTTTTTCTACTTTGGTAGCTGAGGCAGTGCCCCATAATTGAATGCCATAACACCATATTGGTTTTAGAATTGACTTGTATAATAAAAGTTTGCAATCTAAAGCGAGAGTAGAATTTCTGCCAATAAGCCAGTTTAGTTGGACTGCTTTTAACTTCATTTGTGTTAACTTTGTTTCTATGTGGCGTTTCCATGTAAGGCGCCGGTCAAGATGTATGCCGAGATATTTGACGTCTGAAAGCTGTGGTATCGTTTGGTTATTTATCCGAATAGGGGGGCAAGATTCTCAACGCAGTGTGAAAGTTATGTGAGTACATTTTTGTTCATTCACTTTTATTCTCCATTTCTTCAACCATTTTTCTAAATTAATTATGTGGTCTTGTAAATATCGTGATGCTACTTCGGGTCTTTCGTGAATGCTCAAAAAAGCTGTGTCGTCAGCAAATGTCGATGTGTGAACTCGGTTACTAGTTGACATGTCTGAAGTATACAATAAGTATAAAAAGGGCCCCAATATACTACCTTTGGGAACTCCGGCTTCGATTGGCTGGGGTGAGCTCAAAAAATCTTCTTTCACAATAAATTTTCGTTCGGTTAAATAACTATCTAGCAGCTTTTTATATAGGTTTACGGGCAAATTCAGTTTTATCTTATATGTTAGCCTATGTTATGCCATACCTTATCGAATGCTTGAGAAACGTCGATAAAAAGCGCAGAGCAGTATTTTCTCTCTTCAAATGTCTTCTTAACAACATTGACTAACCTGTGAGTTTGTTCGATCGTACTATGTTTTTTCCTGAAGCCGAATTGATTGTTTCGAATACATCCTTTGTCGCTTAGATTAGGGTTAAGCTTAGTTATTGGAAAAAATAATATGTTGTGAATTTTTCAAAAGATCAAATCGTACAGACAAAATGTCTGTCACACACATGCATTTTTAATCCAAACTGATACTTTTTTAGCACACATGCTCTTTTTGACAGATCGTACTACTGAGTATGATATGATAATTTTTTAAAAATATTTTTGTATTCAGGGAGTCAATAAATAAAAAGTTAAAAAATTAAAAAAAAAGTAAAAAACATTATTTTTTGTTCTTGTTTTGACATGGAATGGCTCATTATTAAAATCGCAATTTTTAAAAAAGGTGCAAGTATGTTCAGATTTTTTTTTTTTTTTTTAATAAATTTAAATACACTGTTTTAACTTTTTGCAAATGCACAGGCCTGTCTTCTCCGGCCTTTTTTATTTATTCACTTTATACATTTTTAAAACCACGCATAAACCTTTTTGAGAAAAGCACTTGTGTTAAGTCAACGGAACGGAGGGACTAACGAATATGGCAATTAAAACAAACTAAAATTGGCTTGGTGTTCTTATAAAATTCAATTCTTTAAATATATATACCAAATTTGTGCAAGGATGCATTTGAAACTATTAGAATAACAGCCTGTCGAATTTCACCTAAAAATATGAATTTTTATATGGAAACTTTCACTTTTCGATTTGCGCCAGTTTGAAAGCAATCTGTGTCAAAGTAAAAAGGAATTAAAAATATATGTATATATATTGTATATTTCTTATTAGGACTAACTATAGTTTACCAAAATACAAACAAATTATTTTTATATTTTGCGACCTGCTAATTGACTTTCAGTTTTTCTTTAACAATCGTTTGGTTCAAACATTTGCTATTTTAAAGCTGGAATTAAAAACCATGGCACAAGTAATTAGCCATGTTTTTCTTAAAGAATATGCTGGGCAAAGCAAACAACACGAACTAAAAGTTTATATTTTGGTCTAGTAACTAAAATATAGGAGATAAATAAAAAAGAATCACTAAAAAGAAATTTCCATATTTTTTTAAAGACTTATTGACTTAAGAACCCTCCGTTTCCGAACGTTTCTACGTTTAAGCACAGATTTAAATATTATTTTATTAATTTTATTGTTTATTGTGTTCTCTATGTCACATATTTTCCGTTTTCTATTTGTCATTATAATAAATTGTACATACATATATTTTATTATTTAATACTTACTCGTTATCGTAAGATGCCTTTTTTTGTATATAAAATTCCTTTTCTTTTATTTTGATCTTTCCCTGAGCTATTTTAATTGTTTAAATATACGTTGGAAGTATATATGTACATATGTGTCTTAAGTTTGTAGTAGTAATAGTAGTCCTTTGTAACATAACAATAGTTTTTCATAAGTATTTTCTTTCTTTTAAATACATACAGTTTTTCATTAACACTACACACATACATACATACAGTTTTTCATTAACACTACACACATACATACATACATACATACATACATACATACATACATACATACATACATACATACATACATACATACATACATACATACATACATACATACATACATACATACATACATACATACATACATACATACACACAATAAGATATATCGCCCTTTTAAAGCGATATTTTCTTCAATATTTCATGTATATAATTGTTCAGTTCACTATCTATTGTAGGTGTGCTAAGTCGTCGGAATCTACAACAGTTTTTCATATGTTGTTAGTTTTTTTTCTATGTACACCATTGCTACAACACCTAAAACATATTTCCATAAGTTTATCGAATGTCGTAGATTGGCTTCTGAAATTAAAAAGTCGACGATGGAAAATAATCAATGTTAAAATGATGGCTTTGAAATGGTGTAATGAATTTCTATCGATTTTGAGAACAATAATAAATAATTTGTACAAAAATATGTTACAAAATAAATTTAAAAAATATTTAAAACTAATTTCAATAAAAACATAAAACGAAAATAAATCCGTCAAGTGCGAGTTAGACTCACACACGTAGCGTTCCGTACTATGTTTAGTACAACTTTAAAAATTCAAATTGTTAATTTTTTCATGTCTTATGAGTCACCCCTTTCGCGAACATTGCATCACTGTTGCAATGTTCGCGAAAGGAACACCCTTTAAATTTTAGTAATTGTTGTTATAGCAGCCATAGTAATACACTTTCTATAAAAATATACATGCGCCTACCTATTGCGGTTCAAAAAATACGGTAATATACGTGAAAAACAGGTCACTGATGGATCACCCTTTAGATATTAGTAATTGTTACAGCGGCCGAAGTACAACATCTGCTGTAAACATTTCAAGAGTAGCTATTACGGTTCCAAAAAAGGCTATTTACGTACAAATCATGTCTCTGTCGGAACACCCTTTAATTTTGTTATTTGTTATAGCGGCCATGGCAATTCTCTTTCTATGAATATATCAAGAGTTTACCTATTACTATTAAAAAAATAAGTTGTTATACGTGAAAAACATGTCACTGTCAGAACACCCTTTAATTTTTAGTAATTGTCATAACGGCCATGGCCGTTGGAAGAGTTTACCTATTATGGTTCAAAAAATATGTCGTTATACATGCAAAACACGCCACTGTCGAAAAATCCTTTAAATTTTCATTGTTTTTAGAGGGGTCATAGTAATACACCATTTGTGAAAAATTCAAGAGTCTATCTATTATGGTTAAAAAATTAGTCAATGTGCATGTAAATCACGTCACTGTCGACACACCCTTTAATTTTTACTACTTGTTATAGTCGCCATAGTAATACACATCCTGTAAAAACTTCAAGCGTCTACCTATTATCGTTCAAAACCTATGCCACATACATACAAATCACGTCACTAACGGAACACCCGTTAATTTTTAGGTTTAATATTGTACACTTGCTTATAACGCAAATATAGTTTAAACCACTGCAAATTTTAAGTGGTTGCCTATAGCTCAAGAAATAAATACATAAAGGCAAATAACACGTCACTTTCGGAACACCCTATAAGTTTTAGTATTTGTTGCTATACGGGCCACAGTTTGACACCTTCTGTGAAAATTTCAAGAGTTACCTATTACGGTTCCAGAGATAAAATCGTTTCGTTTTCAAAATCGATGTGTTTTAATGATATTTTATTATACAACTTACAAACAACAATAAGTTATGAATTGAGTAATTTTTTTATTTTCGAAACATTCTTGTATATTTTTCTCTTTCGTAAGAAATATTTTTTATAAGAGCACACGTTTTTTACTTCTTTTTCGTAAGAAGAATGATAATTTTCATTAGTGAGCAGATGTCTTTTTTTCTTGTTTTTCATACTAAGTGTTGTTTAAAAATTATGTTTCCAATTCGTTGTGTTGTCTATTTTTCTACTGTAAAAGTGGTTTTACACGACGTGTATTTGTCATATGACTTGTCACTTTTCCATGTGTAAATTCTAAACACATCGTTTGAACCCTTTCAAACATAACATGTGTATTTTCCATGTGTACAATAAATATGACATTTTTCATTTAGAACGTGTTCTATTTTGACGTGACAAAGCATCTGACATCCTGTAATGCCAACTTGATATTTTGCTATTTTAGTTTTTTTTTGGTACTAAAAGCGTGACAAAAGCACTATATTTGTATCTTTGCATCAGCTGTGGTTGGCAATACAAATCTGTGTGGTTATGTCAGATGTAGTTACACATGTACGTTTGAAAGCAAAAATTATAAACCGTATGTAAAATGCCTATTTTGACAAACACATGAAATTACATATGGGTTATCAAACTGACAAGTCATATGACAAACACACGTCGTGTAAAACCACCTTAAGTAGTGTCACGGAGAATTTAAATGTTATGTGTTTTGCATACGAGTTTAAATTATAAGTTACTATACACTAATTTTATTTACCACCACAGTTGTATTGTGAGCATAGCTGCCAGATTTGACGATTTATGGTCATTTTGACGATTTTGGGTCCTAAAAATGACATGATGACGATGGGACGATTTATATCCTAATTTTGACGATTTTAAATCGTTCAAGTTTGCATCATTTATTTGTACTTTTAAAGCAACCTGGACAGACACATTTTATTATTAACAATAACTTGTTAATAATTCTTTGTGTTGTTACGCTTGTCTATAACTTCGATCATCGATAGAAACTTTGACACAATTATTCGTTAAATAGCTTTGGATATCTTTAGAAGCTGTTGTTGTTAGAATTCTAGAGATGTAGGAACCATTAAAGATATTTTTGCATTTGCTGCAAACATTGATACCGATAAGTTGGTTTCACGTAATTTAAATTCAATAAATAAAATGTATCTAAGTTTTCTAATGAAATGCTAAAAATATAATATAAAAAATATAATGAAATGCTAAAAATTGTAATGAACAAATTTTTAAAAACTACTTTGCTTAAAACTGAAGACTTTTATTTAATTGATTATAAAATCAAAAACATATTTTTTAGATTATGAAAACATTTATTTAGGGATATACCAGAGACGTATTGTCAGGAGAAAAATGCGATAGTATTTAAATTTGTGTTTGTTTTTATCTAGAGCTTTTTGATCAGATATTATCGATATTTGTTTTTTAAATTTAAAATTCTCTTATTATAACATTATTAATGATACAAAATTTAGTTTTCTGAAGTTACAAATAAGATGTTTTCTATTTTGTTGAGGAAAGTGAAAGATAAGAGCTAGAAACGGAGTTCAAGCGATTAAAATTATTATACCTCAAAGATACTTATCCTGCTTTTTGACTTAATTTATTACAAAAATCCTTGTTTTACCACATTCTTCTCCAAACTAGGAAAGAGTATTAGTCATTAAGAAATTCATTAAATAAGTTGTCTTTGGAAACAATATTCACCCCTATCACGAATATTTATTCCCATGAAAAAACTCTCAAGAATTCTATAGTGAATGATTTCTATCGTAAAATACAAGTAAATTGTTATTGGAATCATTCACGATAGACAAATTTGGGAGTTTTTTCATGGGAACAATTATTCGCGATAGGGGTGATTATATATACAAAAGATTATTTAAAGTTAAACAAACTAAACGAAGATTTTATTTATTTTAAAAGTATTGAAAAGCGTGCGTTCTATTTACATGTGATTTTGATGTGAATTCTAATTAAAGTGTTTGATCTCTGTATTTGTAATAATGCTGTAAGATTTGTTGATTTGACGTTTTTATGACGATTTCAATAAGCTATTTTGACGATAATGACGATTCCCAAAAATATGACGATATTACTTTTAAAAACCTGGCAGCTATGATTGTGAGACCTAAATGTTGAGAGTTGTAGTTTAAATTTTGTGAAAAAGGTGTTATAATAGTTGCGATCCCGAACTTTTTGTGAAAAGTTCGGTAAAATAAGAGAAAACATAAATAAACTCTCTTAGAGGCACAAAAAACCAACTTCATATCCCAAAACATTATGTCAAAGTGTTTTGTATGCATTCGTATATAGTAAAATTTAAAAACACTAATATTTTGAATGTACTCGCATTTCCCAACATATTTTATAAGTTTAATTTATTAATCTTTTATGATAAATCTTTTAAATAACAGTTTTTGTGTACTTTTGTGAGCATAAGAACGTATATTGTGTCTCTTTTTAAATTTTCTATTGTTTACTTTCAAACAGCTGATTTTTTTGCATTTACACATTCAACCCGAAAAAAAGTTTGGGCAGTTTCGTGCAAGAAGAATAGTTTCTCTCAAAATTACTCTCTTTTACCCAATCTTGCAGTACGGGATTTTCATTATAATTGCGATCCCGCGGGATCCGAATGTTGAATACGAGATCACACCTAATATTCCTTAGGGTTAGGTAAGTTTAGCGTGCTACACATTGTGATGCACCGACTACCAACTACCCACACAGTTGCCTATAGAACTCTAGTATCTTCAGTTTGTAAGAACCACCTGGAGCTTCTCGCAGAACCTATTAGGCTAATCAGTGTCCCATCGCCAAGACTGTTAAGGACCAGAACAAATCTTTGGCCCAAATATTTGAATCTGCGTTCTTGTAGATCCGACCAGTCGCAAAGAAGATATAGGTGGAGCTTCTCGCAAAACCTATTAGGCAACTCAGTGTCTAATTCCTAAGAAGTTCCAGTTGCAGAATAGGGGTTAAACTGATTCCTCCTCATCCAGACGGTTTCTGCAGCTCTTACCACGCACCGACATATTTCCAAACATACAGTGTGCCGTTATGTTTCCTACTAGAAGCGATATCGACATTTTCCCGAGGGACAGTAGTGCCTGTTCCTGTCGATTGAACGCCAAAGAATTTTTGACAATCCGCAATTGGTTACCTGGGTGTCGTTTCCTTTAGCGACCTTTTACACTATTTTTTTAATGTGTTAATAATTTAAATATTTTACTCAGTTTAAGATCATGGTAAAGTATTTCTTTAGATCTAAGGATCAGCGACGTCCCGATGTCTAATCATTTAGTATTTAAATTTTTTTCTTGAGTACTAAAGTACTATAAAGTACTTCTCAATACTTTTAGCGTTATATTTTCAGAAGAAATAATATTTGACGACTATATTAAACTCTGATACACTGTGTAAAATAAGTTATTGATACTATTCAGTACACAATTGTTAAGTATCAAGCAGTATCGAGTAATTAAGAGTAGTAGAAATTGCCAGTATTGCTGTGCAGTTTCAGAGATTAACATGTACGAACACAAAAGCACGTAATAACGTTTTGAAATTTCCCATTTTTTTAAATAAACAAAAATTCAAAACTGACTAAAAAAATTCGAGTATTTAACAAACAATGAATTTATAATGTTCAATTTTTTCATTTTTTTTATCGGTTAAAAAGTATAGTGGTCAGGTATTTTATAATTTTAACATCCTTTTTAACAGGATGTTTTTTATTTTAAATTTTATTTTCTCCGAGTATCAAATAAATAACGTAAAAATAATATCCATTTTCTTAAATAAATAATTGCTTTTCTAAATTTTAATTTAACCCACAAGTCATTAGATTGGTGTACAAATTACATTGACTTAAGAAGGTACAAAATCATTGTTGTTGGTTTTTTGTTGTTTCATATTGTGTGGATTTTAAGGGATCTTCTCGTGTTCTTTTGCTATAAATATGAATTCTTCATTCTTTTTCTGCTTTTTTGTTTACGTTTTGACTTACATATTTAGAGCGAGACAATATGATGTTTTTTGACACAAACTCACACACATTTTTAAATTTTCGTTTCATTAAATACCCTAATGTAATGCAGTTATTTTAATTTTTCTCCAAACCTTTTTTTGTTTTTGCTTTTTTTTTTTGTTTGTCTGTTTATTCTTTTACAAGAGGGTTGTTTTACTTGTTTTTCTATATAGTAATTTTGTTTCGTCTTCTTTATGTTTTTTGTTAAAATTCCATAACTGACAGCTGCTTCTTTTTTAGCTCCATTAAAATTTTCTTTTTGGTGTGGGTTTTCTCTTTGAATTACTTCTACATACATATGTTTTATACGAGGTGAATTTAAATTGTATTAAAAACAAAGTTTTTACTTGAAATGTTGTTTAAATATATTCGTTTAACACTTGGTAGGTTATAATATGTGAAGAATTGCGTGGTCATGGAAAGATGACCACAAGACTAATAGAATTACAAAACCTACAATAAGTCCCCAGAGTAAACAAGTCTTATAGGTATGTGTACATTAGGTTCCCATAAGTAATACGTAACTTCCACCATGAAATCGTTTCATGAAATTTCTTCAATTCTCTGTTGAAATTAATTTTCTGAGCAGCATAGAAAAAAAACTTCGAAACGAAAAAAATTTCACCAAAATCTATGTTCCTCATTTTTTGCTTATTTTTACCTTACCATACGTAGTATAATAGTAATCATGAAAAAATCGAGGTCGGGATTTTGTCGGATTTATACGTTTTGACATCTCCTGAATCCATTTTGGCTATTTTCGCGATAATGTTTGTGGGTGGGTGGTTGTTTGACATATCAAAATGAAATTTAGTATGTGCCTTTGGTATATGGAGATGAAGAGCTGTATAGTTTTTGGGCATAGTCGAGCAAGGGGTAGTTTTCTTACCTCCAAAAATTTAAATGTCTGTTCATATATATCAAATTACATTAACTATTGGGACACCCTTTAATTTATAATTTTAAATATTCATACTTGTTGTTATACCAGACATAGTAGTGAACATTATGTCTAACTTTCAAATGTTTGTCTATAACGGTTTCAAAGATGGGAACATAAAGGTCAAATTACAACAATAATGGGGACACACATTAATTTATAACATCAAATTTTATACTTGGTGTTATAGCGGACTAAGCAAAATAGGTTCTTTGTAAATTTCAACTGTCTATCTATAACAGTTTAAAAGTTTTGTCATATATATCAATTTACATTAACTATTGGGACACCCTTTAATATTAAAATTATTATTTTATACTTTTTATTATAGAGGACTTAGCAATACAAGTTCTTTGTAAATTTCAACTGTGTCTATAACTGTTCAAAAGTTTGGCCATTTATATATCAAATTAAAACCAACTAATGGGACACCCTTTCATTTCTAATTTTAAATATTTTTAATTGTTATACCAGACATAGTAACGAACATTCTGAGCAACTTTCAAGTGTTTGTCTATAAGGGTTCAAAAGATAGGATCATAAAGGTGAAATTACGTGACCTATGGGGTCAGCCTTTAATTTCTAATTTTATTTTTTTCTTTTCTTTTTTTATTGGGAGCTATAGTGATACGCACTTTATTTTGATTTTAAATTGGTGACCTATTAAGTTCAGAATACACGTAAAAAAATATATGTTGTATGGGGACTCCCTTTAATTTTTTAAATTTTAAATCCGTTCAGAAATGACCGAGTTCTGAAGGCACAAACATACAAAAAAGCAACACACAGACGAATTGATAACATCTTTCTTTTTTTGAAGTCGGTTAAAAAGAAGCTAACTATTAGCTGTCAAATTAGTGTCATTACAGTGTCATGAAATTTATGTTGAGAACGTTTACAAACAATTTCATCAAATGTGCTGTCAATATAATTTTACAATTTTAATATGGCACACAATAGCAATACATGTTCTTACCCAGCAAAAAATTACGTTACTTGCAAGCAGGTTTGTAAGGGAGAGAGAAATCAGACTCCCTTCCAACCTGTTTTAGGAAAGTATGATTTTTGTTTGCTAAAATTCACTAAATTTTATAAAGAAAACTTATTCGCTTACATATCTGCGTCCTCGTAAGAGAGAGAGGATGCAGTTTGTTATTATTGTCTTACAATTTAACATTCCCGAATGCCCTTATTAGATAAAATTGCTTATAGAATTGCTTTTGAAAGACATGGGTTTTATTTTACTGCTTAACAAAATCCAATAATCTTTTGCTGCGTAGCTATGCATGTAGAAAAACCACAATCACCAAAAGATAATTTATTTTTACCGTACAACTGTTACCTAGTTAAATTTCCTGAGAATAGATTGAGATTGACAGTAATTTCAGCAACTCAACTGTCGAAGTTAATCCCAGTTTAGAAGAGAAACATGTAATTTGGTAGCATATTACAGATGGTGAAGAGAGTATCGTTTTTGTATTCGGTACTCTGCGAATCGCGATACTCTTTGTTGACATTTGCTTTATAAACGTCTACTTTGCTTTTTGATATTTGAGATGTGTTTCTTCCAAATGTTCGCCCGTCTAAATTGGGACTTTGAAATCTTTAAAAAATAATCTTTTTTTTTTTAATTATTAGAATTTATTTTTTTTATTAAAATTTATAAAAACAAATTGTATAAAATAAACACTACCCATATTCATAACAAATATGCTGATTTAATAAGAGGTTTATTTAGCAAATTTTCTATGAAAATTTGTTTTATAAATCTGTTCATAAAAATCAAGATCATTTGTGATGAATGAATAGGGACGTGAAAAGACCTTTTGTATAGAGTATTGCTTTTAAAAATTCATCGCGAGTTTTTATTAAACTGTTCAAAGAATTCTTTTGAAACTTCGTTTTTATTCAAAACCTTATTTCTAAGTTCCTTTTGGGTTTTCTGCTCTTTAGCCAATTTGTTATTTATATCCAATATCTTTTCAAATTCAATTTGTTTTGTGTGTTTTATTTCCAAATCTTTTGATCTCAACTCTCGATCCATATTAAAGGCATACTGTTCCCACTGTTTATCCATTAATTGCTGTTCCATTTGTTGTTTCTTCTTATCCAGCAACTGCTGGTGCTGATCTCTACGAAATATTTCCAATTCTTCTGGTGTCATGCCACGGTACATAAAAGCAATTTTCTTATTCGGGTTTGTTTTTGATTGAGCCACATCTGGGTTCTCAGTTAACATATCACTAGTTAACATATTATATATTTCAGCCATGTCATCTTCATTTTTCTCCTGCTTTTTGCGTAAGTTATCCTCCCGCCTTTGTTTAGCCATTTGACAATTATATTTTCTTATGGAATCGACAATCTGATTGCGTAACTTGCGTTCTGATTTGGCCATATCTTCTAAACGTTTGTCACGTGAATCTATGGATTCTTGTAGCGCTCTATCGGCTTGTTGTTTAGAATCTTGTGCTTTTTTTCTTTCCAAGATCTGTTGATCCAGCCAGGCTCTTTGTTGTTCTCGCTGTTTTTGTTTACGTTCACGTTGACCCAGATCTTCGCCACTAAATATTTGGGCCGAGGAAATGCCCAAGGTAAAATCATCATCTGCTATGCGCACCGGTTTGGAATTTTTAATAAATTTCGGATCATTGAGATCAAATTCACGACGCTGATCATTACGCTGAAAGCGGCAACGATAATAATTAATGTCGCTTTCTACAACACGCTTGCATCTCTCCAACTCCAGCTCTTTATTGTGCACAACTTTTTGTATCATATCCGCCTGTTGTTCATAGCGCAGTTCATGTTCTGCCTCAATTTGTTTTAATTTTGATTTTTCAGCTATTTGACGTTCCAAAGCATCCAAATCGAGCTAAAAAATAAAAATTTTCATGTTTATCTTTAATTCCCCCTTAAAGCATTTATTGTTGAGCATCTTTGAATTTATTTTAATTTAATTTTATCTCTTGTTACAAATCGATTTAATTCTCACTTTTCCATTTACACTGACTCACCCCATATAAACGTTGTCTGGCATTGAATATCCGTTTCTTACGCTCCTCCTCATACTGCTTACGTTTCTCCAATTTAGCAGCTTCATTTAAATCAGCCTGTGTCATAATACCCGCATTTAAAGCCATTAGTTTTATTAAGTTTTACTTATCGAATGGTCAGTTTAAAAAAAAAAAAATAATTAAAAAATAGTCAAATTGATTTTGTTATTATAAAAATATAATTCTTGTCAAAATTCCTTTCTGTTTTTGTTTGCCTCAAATCAAAATTGCCATCTAAAACTTTTTTATTAAAAATAAATTTCCAAAAAAAGTTGCTACAGAAAAATAAAACAATTTCAAAAACTTGATGAAAGTAAATTTTTAAATATTTTAAACTAAATGTTTTTTCTGCTGAGGTTTCAACCTCTTTTTCCCGCACACACACTCTTTCTTATTTCTATATATGTTTCTAATTCTTGTTGACATGAAACAAATATGTGTTTCTTGGGATACAGCGTTGGTTTCATTATTCCCCAGTGGTAAAATGTAGAGGTATGAAGGCCTTCTAGAAGGCCTCTTTACTCCTTTATTTGGATGCACAAGGCCTTACATTCTCATATCATTGTTCTAATTTTATTAAGCATTTTAAATATATTTTTATTTTAATTAAAATATTTAAATTTTTTCTTCATATTTTTGAGAATCGAACCCTCAACCTTCAGGCTGATTGTCTATCGTAGATCTCAATGGCAACTATCACTCATTTAGTTAAAGGGTAATTAAAAGAACTTTTGTTTTTTATAATTAAGTGAGAAATCTAAAAGAAGGGAAGTAGGAATGTCTACTAGATATTTCAGTAGGGAGAGCCAAAACCTTCTAAAAGGCCTTTGGAAGGCACAGAAAAATAAAGGCCATTGGGAGACAAGGACTAAGTATGTCTTATAGAAGGCCTGAAGCGAAAGAGCCTTTTTAGTTTTACCACTGGGTATTTACCCTGTACACACACACACACACACACACAACTTGAAAAACGCTTGATTGCCATGATAACTTGTCATACACTAGTTGTCCACATGTTTTGTTTATTTGTTGTTAGTTAAGTGTCGAAGGGGAAATAGGTTTAATAAGCGGCAAAAGAAAAAAACACGTTACAAGTTTCAAATTTAGATTTTTGTAATTCTAAGAAACCCAAAACCAGCGCACGCACACATACATATTAAACCACAACCAAGTGCTGTCATAAATTATGCATACCCGTATGATGTTCAGCCAATGGTTTCACTTAAAACTACGAAGGTAGTTCAATGTGTCTTTACAAAAATCATAAGCGAATACACAGCTCTTTATAATTTACCAAACTTTTTAAAAACATTCGATTGTTAGAGATAACTTTTGTTACGAGGGCTACCATATGTATCGAGCTTAATGGAGGAGACTTATGTTGAGAAATAAAACTCTTTTTTGCTGAAAAATATATTCTTTATTCAAATTGTCACGGGACTACCTGCTGTTAGCTAAATGTTAATTAAATAATTGTTTATTAATAAAATAATTGTAAAAGAAAGAAATTAAAGGTAAATTAAAAAAAAGTTTATGACATCACAATTGGGTGAAACAGCTTCCAACGTATCCATTTATTCGGAAATAATAACCTCGTCCAGTACGTCCTCTTGAGGCATTTACTTCACAAATTTCGGTATCTGGATTTCGATTAATCGAAATGTCGGTATTAACGGGTCCGCCAAATAACTTTTTTTTTTGAAAATGTTATAACAAAAACTACTGAATATTTTCTCAAATTTCTGTTTTTATTTGAAAGTACAAATGGCTGCCACGGCTGGCCATGCAGTATTCTACACGATTGGTCCAATTTTTAAGCACAGTATCTGTTGTGTGCAGCCAGCTGTATTTCACCAATGGCTTCACGAATATTGTCCTTTAAAGCGTCAATTGTCTCTGGTTTGTCGGCGTAACACTTATATTTGACGGCACCCCACAAATAATAATGTCAAATCGCAGCTGGCCAAACGACATCCGCTCAACATCAGATCAACATCGGATGTAGCTTCGGCTGTGTGGTAGCGACGTCCTGTTGAAACCAAGTGTTTCAATATCCTCCTCTTCAATTTTTGTGAAAAAAATTCGTTCAACATGGCCCGATAACGATCGCCATTGACTAACGGCCACTTCTTGCTCATTTTCGAAGAAAAATGGCCCAATTATGCCTCTGGACCAAAATCCGCACCAAACAGTGACACGTTTTAGGTTTTAGGTGCATCGGCTTTTCAATCTATGCGTGCGGGTTTTCTGTGCCCCAAATGCAACAATTTTGCTTGTTTACATACCCGCCAAGATCAAAATGAGCTTCATCTGAAAAGATGATTTTTTTGGAAAAATCGGCATCTTCTGTAAGTCGATCGCAGACCCGCTTAGCGAAGTGAAAACGCATTAGATGGTCAGTTGGCTTCAACTCCTGAACCAATTGGACTTTGTATGGCGTCTCAATGATGTCTTCGGAATGTTCAATTGTTGAGAACGACGGTGAATTGATGATGATGGCGCTTCACGCACACTTTCTGCCACAGCAGCAATATTCTCGGGTGTACGGACTGTTTTGGGCTTTTCACGCTTCTTTCACTTTTTTTCACAAGATAACGAACATACGGAGCTGACGGTGCTTCTCTTCTTCCAAACTCCGTACGGAATTTTCGCACACATTCTGCAACATTACCATGATTTTCAAAGTAATGTCGCAATATTTGCCAGCGTTGTTCAAGCGTATACCCAACCATATTCGTTCAGCGGAAGGATAAAACTAATTATCTGTCATATCAGACATGAGCTAAGTGTTACCAATCACGAAAAGCAATCTAGTTAAAAAAAACGTTAAATGGCGAACCCTTTATACAGTTTCACCTCCAGTTTCGAATTACGTTTTACTAGGTTGAAAAAGAGGCTGCTAGAATCGTTATCGAATCAAATATTAGAAGTAACACATTGGGTATTTATGGTTTTATGTATATTCGAAAATTAACAGCATGTTCGAATTTAAAAATAAAAATTTATTGTTAACTGTTATACTCGATTTAGGTAGAGAAATGCTGAACTTAAAAAAATTGCATAATTTGCAAGAATTTCACACGGATTCTTTCAGGAGTTGCCCATCTTCGTTATTTTTCGAAAGGTTTACTTCAACAGTAACTCTGTTGGTACCCGACAACTGAAGTCGAATGACAGGCAAGCACATCTAAAAGAGGGTGTTGCGAATGTCAGTATTTAAGGAATATGTCTATTTTTAATCAAAAATATGTTTTGCAATGAGATATATTTGTGTCTTTTTTTAGGATTACATAGTCGTGTGTAACAAAAATAGCTATGTATATATCAAAACAATTTCAAATTTATGTTCGTTGTCAAGGTGACATTTCGCACTAAAAAAATTATTTTACTGTTTTTTGTTTCATCCATTCAGTTGTAAGTTACAGGGTGTCAACAAAGAGAAAATTCGGTACATTTTACAGATTTTCTTTAATAAAGGCCAACATGTAAGCCACAATATTGTCGTATTTGGCCTATTTCTCATTCCCAGTCACCATCCGTTTAGGAAATGGCCAAGGATTCACCGGCGGAAATTCGATTCATCATGTTTTTTTGGTGTTAATTGGTGTGGCACCCAAACATCAAACTTATTTTTCAATTCAAATTTGCGCAAATGGTTTAAAACTGTTTTATGGCCGATCTTTAGCTCCTAGGCGATGTGCTACGACTACTAACATGCCGGTCAACTTCGATTAATTCTGTGATTTTATCGACTTAGACGACGGGCCTGTCTGTGAGAAATGCATCTATAACATCAATAATGCCTGAAAGGAATCGACGAAACCAAGATTACACATAATTAGCTAATTCAGTATCGAAACACTATTCACAATTTTAGCCGCCTGTCTTGCGTTTTTGCCTTCATTAAAAAAAAAAAACTGTAAAATGTACCGAATTTTCTGTTTGTTGACATCCATTTTTAACACCCTGTAACTTACAACTGAATGGACCAAATAAAAAAACAGTAAACATTTTTTAGTCTGATATGTCTGAAAGCCAGGATTCACTATCCTACACAATCGTACGATTTAATCACAAAAAAATATGACCGAATTCTGTCACACTTGAAAAATCGTTTATCATACAAAACAAGATTTTGCAACTCTGATCGCATAGAAAAATACTATTTTCAGATTTTTTCAAAAGATTACAGGCTGTCAAAAAGTCTGTCACGCACATACACTTTTAATCCACACTATCATACTTTTTGAGTACACATTAAACGTGAGCGCAAGATGTTAAAAAGTGTACAGTATTGCATGTTTTTGAAACGCAAATATTGATTGTATGTGTAGTGGAATATTACTAAACAGTAAATACAGAGAACAAGAGAGCAAACAGTACAAAAATCAGTGCACCTGATTTGACCGGACAGTTTTATCAAGTGTGCAATAAATATGCTGACCATTTCATATTGTTCACTAGTTCATTTTACTTAAATTTTCTTGAGAGTAAAATCTCTGATTTTTGAGAGTAAAAATTAAATTAAATTTTTTTATTCATCAATAAAAGTTAAAAAAAAAATCAAGCTACTACAGTTTCTGGAATGAGAACAAATGAAACAAAAACTTATGAATAATAAAAAAGTATTAGGTT
Organism: Phasia obesa; assembly: GCA_949628195.1. NCBI lineage: Eukaryota > Metazoa > Arthropoda > Insecta > Diptera > Tachinidae > Phasia > Phasia obesa. Next base: position 120,276,871 of record OX451217.1, read on the forward strand.
TGTTCGAATGCCTGATATTTTTACTATTTTTGAAATTTTTACAATTTTTTTAATTGAAAGTCGTTCGAATATTCAAAAAAAGTGTAAAAAAGTTATAGCCCTAATGTACATATATAATATTTATTTATTATAATAATTAATACTTACATCTATATCCATAATGAAATAAACATATGCATGTACTTTCTAGATATGAAATTAATTTTTTCTATTTTCAACCACTCAACGCGCGAATTAATATAAAATAACTAAAATACAAAGGACAAACTCTTGCTTTTAACATTATACATTTACATACATGTTGACTGCTATAACAGTATTTCATATCAAGAGACACTATTGAAACAAAATATTCACCACTGAAATTTTATTTCAAACATTGTATTGGTATTGTATTGGTTGGAAGAAGAGCAAATGCTATTGTATGTTTTTATTTAAGAGCACAACAATATTTGTGTACACATGAAATCAAGTGCAAGAAAAAAGAGACCAATTCATTATTGAACATTATGAAGTTAGTTTAGTACACATGCAAGTTTTGACAAATCGTACGACTGAGTATGATAGTGAATCATGGCCTGGATCGATAATAGATCGAAACTAGGCGATAGCACATAACTTTGTTCGGCAATAATGTAGCCTAGGATTCGATTAATAAATTATATATAAATTTTAGTAAAAAAAAATAATAATTTATTTCTGGACTTAAAAAAAATTTAATTTTTTTTTTTTACTTTTTTAGCATAACTTACACAGGGACTCTTGAATTTTCAGTAACAATTATGTGGAAAATTGTAACCACTGCGCAAAACTGAATAACTTTTGTACACCCCTAATCTTTGCTAAGAAACTGGTACCTAAAATAAAAACCGTACAACCCTTTATTCCCCCGTTCAACAAACCATTCTGTTGCTTCTTCATTTATTATTTCTATAAATTTCTAAACAAAATATTTTGAAGTTCCTCGGAGAATTTAGATTTTCTTTGTCCTCCTCATCGTACACTAAAACCTTTGGTCCCTACATACAAATGTTTTGATTTCTTTTTTTTTGCTGTAAAAGAAATTTCATCTCAATAAACTTTAATTTATTTTTTACTGACATAAATCTAAAATTTCACAGGAGATTTGCTTGGAAGAAAGAAAGAAAAAAATATTTGTAACAAAAAATAAAGGAATATAATATACAGCCATAAAATAAAATTGATGATGGCATACATGAGTTAACTCAACTACTACTGCACTCAACTACTACAAGTGTTGTTGTTTTTTTATATACTCCTATAGTGGTACAAAGGTTGTTTTTAACAAAGAGTAAATGTTTAAGACATTACAAATAAAAATCCCAATATTTGACAGTTAACTAGGATTGTTATTCGATTAAAAATTAAAAAATTTCTTAAATGAATAAAACGCTAAAACTTTCAGACCGGCTCGGTGACGCGGTGTTGTCGATATCTATTTAGTTTTTTCTTTAAGGAATATCTTTTTTTTTTTTCCTTATCTACATATAAGTAACTGGAGCAGCAGAAGTAATGTCAAAAAGTAAATAGGCCAAAATGTTTGCTTATGGCGTCATATATCATTGTGCTTTGACAGATAGAATTAGATAACAAGCAATGGAGCGCAGTGGGTCGACTGGTGTTCCACTTTGGAGACGGCATCAGTCATCTTAGCTTTTTTTTAATGTCGTTTTTACTGCAACGAAGTACAAAAACCTGTAAATCAAAATCTAACAATAAAGAAAAAATCGCGATTTTGGAACCAGATGATTTGCAGGCAACAATTTAAAATATCGTAAAACGAGCCCAATTGTACATAAACGTGGGCTGGCTGTGTTACGGCCCTTTTCACAATGTATAATTATTTTATTTTTAATTTAAAATTAACTAACTGTCGGTTTGGTTAAGAGGCACTATATAACCGACCGTTACCGATTTGGGTTTCACAAAAGAATATAGTAAAAAGTATGGCAATGTTGTGTTCATTTGTTTACGAAAAATAATGCAATGGAAGATTGAATTTCCAAAATTGTTTGTTTTTTAAATCAAATAACACAAGTATACATACATGATTTTGGACTTGACGAACTGAATGTTGCCTCATAAACTATTTGGAACGCAGAGTGCAAATCTGGAATCCCTTTTATTTAAAAAATAACAATTTTCAAATTTTGCTTTTAATTTATTAATTACAATATTACAATCCTTACAATAAGAAAAAAAAAGGAAAATATCATAATTTTGGAAATTTTAAACTGAAATTTTCAATTTTCTAATTTTTTTTAAGATTCTTCACTCTTGAGTTTTAAAATAGCTTACATTTCACTGCCGATGAAATTGCTTCAACAATGATCAACATCAATTGTTAGCAGAACCACTTAAGCTTTTTGCGACATTTAAAACTCTGAGAAACGTTCTTGGATTCGCGCTATTGATAAGTAAAAATATCCTTCATATAATGGACCAGCGGTAGAGGGTGCACACTCTTAGATGTCTCTTACTTTAGTAATGTTTTTGAGGAATGGGATCCATTCTATATCTCTTCTTTTTTATTTTGAGGGTCAGTGTTACTTGCTTGTGTTTACGGTTGATCGTTCGCTTGCAAATCATGTTTTATCGATTGGTCCATTTTGAGAAACACCATTTTGATTGCACCAGCCCATATGTATATATCGTACTTGCCAGCTTTCATTCGACCACCTCGGTGGCAATAACGGATGGTGTCATGAGGTAAGAATACTTACGCAAAACCGCCCGCTTCTCGGTTACGTGTCTTCTTATGTCTTATATTTTTAAAACGCAAAATATCAGTGTGTAGTTAGTCGGTTTTCCCATATGGCCGAAGTCTTTATTAAGATTGTATTTCTCCGCTGATACTCCTTTCATTAAAGTTTAAGCTGACCCATTGATATAACAAATATGGTAAAAAATTTTGTAATATTTTAAAAATTACAAATATTTTTTTGTTGAAATTGAATTAAGTATCAAATTAATATTTTTATTGAACAAAATTTGTCAATTAAAATACTAACCAGCACATTTTCTTCGGTTATATTTAACAGACACTTTTTTTTTGTTAAAAGGTGTCAATTAAAAATTAATCGTACTTTGTGAAATACAATTTAACTAAACCTGCGGTTAATGTTCATGTTAATTTATAATCATACATTGTGAAAAGGGCCGTTAGTGTGACAGCTCATTTTTATTTAGTTTTTATCGAAAAGGAAGCCAATTCACAATAATAAACAATCACCCGACGCCAAACAGAATAACTGTTTGGCGTCGACAACATCGTCGTCGATTTTGAAGGTGTGACGACGTTGCCAGTTTATCGATAAAGTTAATAAAATACACCACTCATATCAAATCCTTGAACCAAATAATTAATTTTGGTTTACGTTTTCGTTAAAATGGTTTATGAAAAAATTAAAGTGTATAAATTAAAATAAAGATGTTTACATTAAAATAAAAATATGTTCTATTTCCAATGGAAAACATCTCAAAGAAAAATTAAACATCTTTAAATTATCATCAAGTAAAAAGTTAGTGGTAAATTAAAAGTCGCCAATGATGTCAAAATTTTGTCTAAAACTTTGAATGCCATGACATGGAAAGCTAATCCAAAGTATGGGTGAAGATCAACATGACACATGCTAAAAAAAAGGAAGTCGAACTGCATCTTTTGATGGACGGACTCGCATACATTTTAGCCAAGTAAAAAAAAACACCAACATCTGTATTTTACTCATAAAGGATATTTTTCATTTTGAACAAATAATTTAAATGAAACATAAGAAACAAAAATGAACAATTACATTTTTTCTATTAAAACTAACAACAAATTATATTTACATATGTAAACGTTATTCAGTTTCTAATTTGTTTCATTATTTTGTTCTACACAACACCAAAAACACTGACGACAATATCAAAGCCAATTTATGGCAACATCAAACTTTTTTTAAATTATATATTCATGTACATAAATTCTTTAGGTTTTACTAAAAATAATAAAACTTAGCTTTACCTAAACTTAGGTTATTTTTTTATTATAGGTAAACCACAAAAGTACGAATATTTAAATTACAGTTTGCCACTTCTATAGCAGAAAGCGACTTATTGAGTAACTTGACCTTAATCTCTCTCTCTCTCTTTCTTCTGCATTTCAAAACTATTGCAGGCACAGTCACCCATACATGTAGTAAAGGATTTGACAAGCCTCTGAATAGTGTGCTTTGGCTCGTTTCGGTTTCGGTATTTGTTTTAGTATTTGTTTTAGTATCGGAAAAAAGCTTATCGATGCATGCCTATTAATTTTTGTTACCTTATCAAAAGTATATATTAAAAATCTAGGAAGTACCGCCAAAAATATTCTCTATAAAAAAACATTAAACTATTTTGAAGGTACTCTAAGTTTAATTTATAACTTGGTTTTACTATTATATTTTTAAGCAAAACTTAGTTTGTCTAACTTTCTAAATCACTAGTTCGAATAACCGATTAACTGGAAGCAAAAAAATCATACCTAAACTGTTGTATGTCATCACTCAACAAAAAGTAAAATACAATTTGTTGCTTGCTGTGTTGATTAGATGGACGGTAAAAATGATGGATCTAAATCCTGAAAATAAAACCATAACAAACTCAACAATAAAAAATAAATATAATTTTTTTTAAGTCCCATAAGCAACATACATGTGTTCAATTCACAACCAGGTTGTACAAAAAATGTGTTCGGTAAGTTCTATGTAAACATTTGCTACAATACGTAAAACATTTCTCCATATACCTATTTACCGAATTTCGTAGAATGGCATCAGGAATGGAAAAGTCTATAGATTTGTACTTTGTTTTTATGACTCTATGAGCTATCGATAAGTTTAGCCATTAAACAATTTTATGTGGCCATATATATGAAAATGTCTGGTGTAGAATATCATTGTGGATGTTTTGTTCGTGTTAAAACGGTATTTTCAGAACATTGATTGATAGGCACAACAATGTCTGCCACCTGTTGTCTAAGTATATGAATACTATTACCCTCGGCTTTGTTACAAGCATTCAAACAACATTGCAAACAGAAAATTATGTTCAGACAGAACACGATACTTATTCTCTACACAGAAGAGAATAAGCCACGTCTTGTGGCTTGATAATGATTCTTGTGGCTTGATAAAGCATAATAAAACCTAAGGTTTGGTGATTTAAAGTGTTCGTGTCCTTCACATATATCCTAAAATTAAAAATTGCCATAACGGAGAGAAAAAATATGTCTTAATGAAATTTTGCTTTGTTAAAATTTCATTCAACTCAGATCAAGGATGATGATCCAAAATTTTGCTCGAAAATTTCCCTTTTCAAGACCGTAAAAAGAAGGAGCAAAAAAATTTAATTTAATTTGGCTCACAAATCACATATAATGAGTTAAATGTGTAGCTACCTACACATATTTAACTTTATGTTCAATACAGAGCAAGCTGTCTCCCACATTGCATATATCCTTAACAAATCCAAAAATTGTACCACAAATAAAAAATAATTTAAGTTATCATACATAAATTTTATTTCTTTTTATACCTTCAAAACATAGATACGGGTATAAGCAATAAAATTTAAATACTGGTTATATTTTATACTAGCTGTGCCCACACACGTTGTGTGCGTCCTGCCAATATTTTGTACGATTTTGCTTTGAAAGTAATCCACACCAAATGTTAAGACTATTACGTATTTACTTTACATAAAGGTACCCATCCCTGGATAAAATTCTAAAATTTATATATAATTCTAAAAATTATTGTAAAGCTCTGTAAAAGACAGACAGGAAATGATTTATTCATTATTTTAAAGCAGCGCCATCTGTCGCGCAACATTGCTTAAAATATACCGCTTTCAAAAATAAAAGATGCTTTAAAGTATGCAATGCCTTTAAATCGGTCAAATTGCGTACTTTCACTGCTTTTTCTATTGGAAATAGAAAATAGAAAATCCATCCAGTAGTTTTTACGTCATGCGAACACAAAAGAAGACAGACAGGAAATGAGTTACTATTTTATTATATGTGTAGATAATTATTGATTTCATTTATTAGATAATTACTTTTACAATTACATCATTAAATCATTAATATTGTAGTTTTTAAAATTTGTATCCGACTACATTTAAATTGATAGTTCGGACTGTAGAACGAGATAAACTATTAGGTCCTTATTAGATTGAACTTCCTAACATCTAAAGAAAACTTACAACATAAATGTCTTCATTAATATCTCAGTATCTAGCCAGTTACTCAACTATTAGCCTACTTTTTCCACGTCTGCATTTAGCCCAATTATTGCCAATTTTTTAATACCAATATATTATAATCATATATTCTCTTATGTACTATCTTATTTACACCTTAATTTTTATTTCCTATGTAATTTTCGCTTTTAAAAGTCTGGCTTTTTTTGAATTTTAACCAATTAAACCACAACAATGAGTTCACAACTTACGTGCTTGTATTGTGTACAACTTACAACCTACAATGTGTTGGTCGTGCATTGTGTAATGATAAATTTTTCTTTTGTTTTAGTTTGGTTTGTTTGAATTGGAGTGGATATTTGTTATTTGAATTTAGTGTGTGTGATTGTGTTTTTTAACAACTCGATTTTTTTTGTTATTGATCTTATGTAGGGATATACATAAATGAAAATAAATCAAACATAATTTTAAAATGCCACCAGGTATCTTAAAGAAGATAATCTTTTCAGTGTTAAGTGATTAACGTATAATAACCTGTTCAGCCTTAATAGCGCAATTAGAGAATTTACGCATTTAAGGGCTTAATTGATCCCAATTTACGATAACTCAATTACAATTAAAATAGAGCAATTATTACACAATTGCGTCACTAAATGAATAAAATACGAAATGCAACCCTGCTATATGTCTACTGTGAATTATTTTCAGGTCGAAATATTTAGTTCATAATAGTATTAGGTAGTAGCTTTACTATAACAACATAAAGCACATGTATTTTGGGGGTTGACATTTTAATTTACAGATGTCAATAAGAGCTGACTGAAATAAAAAATTACAAAGAATTGTATCAAAAAAACTTCCAAACTTTTATCAATTTTTTCAAAACGAAAAGTTGTATACGATTATAATAAAAACAATGTTTTTAAAGCTGTCAATTACTAATTGAGTAAGCTTAATTGAGCACGATTAAACACTAAATTAAATTGCTCAATTAAGATTAAATTGTCTCAATTAAGAAAACATGTCTGAACAGGGTATAATAAGAAATATAATGTAGCAATTTAGCCACTACCCTTAATTAAGTGAATTACGAACTACAAAAAAAATTTCCAGAATCTTCAAAGGTTAGCACAGGCCTAAAACTGAGAGACAAGAGATTTCCCCAAATTTCTTCGCCCAGTTATTGGTGAGTGCCTTCGGGGAATGTGGTGGCTGTGGTTTGGAACTAAACCGCAGGAAGGGTGATTTAGTCTGGTGTGCACCCTATAGAGAGCCACTAATTGCATTTCAGGAGTTTAGGTAGTCTCTAACTCCTAAACATGCATGAAATTGATGCATGTTGTATCGCTATGGGCAACAAGGGCGTTGGTAGATGCATTGACGGTTAAGGTAACACACCAAGCACAGTCGTAAGTCTTTATAATATTTTTTATAAAATCAGTCAGATATCTGTCAGACGAATCAATGTTCAAAAATTAAATCCTTCCAACTTGATATCTATTCGAAGGCGATCAGACATATCGCAAATCAAATTTCACAGACATATCAGACAAAAATCAATTTCCCAGACATGTCTCGACAGAAATCCGTACAAAATGCTGGCTGAGTAATTTTTAATATTTTTTATTTATGGCTCTTATTATTTGTTCCATTCTATATTCGATCTTCAATGGCTAACGAACATCGAATGTCAAATTCGTATTATGAGTTGGTAGCATTGTCGAAAATTGCGTTGTAAATACATATAACGAATTTTCTATCGAACCCAATATTGCTTTCGATGCTTATTGAAAATGTAAGTATTTCATGCAGGTCTAAGGTTGTAAGTATAAAACAACAATTGGAAAAGCTCGTTTTTCTAATGAAACAAAACCCTCAGTTGAGAAAAGGAATATGTCAAAAGTTCAAGTGGCAAAAAATTTGAAGAAACCACGCAGAAGCTAAATTGTATGGGACAACACCAATGTGGTCACAGTAATTAAAAATATAATACAATAGGTGCCATAATAGGCACCTATATTTTGGAAATTGCGCCTCCTGGATCTTAATTTAAAATAATGCGTTTTAATACATTTACTTTTCTGACCTGACCTATAAAAATTAAATTTAAAAATTGATTTTCACATTGACTTATACTCGTACAAACTCATATACGTTTGTAAATATGATAAAAGTCACGAAAACATATAATGAGAAATATTCCAAAATACATGCAAAGTAGGAAGGAGGGGAAGAAGGTTCAACAACAAAGTCAATTTTTAATAATTGCAAATGTTTTATAAATATTTCTTAATTTTTTAACCCAATATGTGTATTTTAATAATTTTTAAAATGATTTTTGGTAATATTTTACGCTGGTTTCACATCATTTAGGCTTTTTTTATTTACCTACATAGCAGTTACCTGTTGTGAATTTTAATTTAACCACATTTTTAAGAGTAGTAGTAATAGACACGTTTTAAAAAGCAGCACACATGTTTGACATGTGTGAAAAATTTAATATGGACACTTAACTTTGGTAATTTTTTCTTCCTAACATTTTGGACTTTTTTGTTACTTTGAAAAGGGTTTGGACTTTAACAATTGGAAAGTTTTTTAAAAACTCAATACTTGTTTGAGATTTTTGCAAAGAGAAGTGATGGCGATATGTTAACAAGCTATTCGGCCTGATTACGGTTGTCGAAGACGTAGTCGAATGTCGATTTTTTTGGAAAATGGTACTACGGTTGTCGAAAATGCACAATCTGTTACAATTTTCGTAACACGGAAGACGAAAACGACTGTCAAAGTATGCTAAAACAGTCGATAAATTTTTTTCTCACGACTAGAGACGCCGCCGCATTCAATTGACACCAAACTATAAAATCCTTTTCGATTATAATATTTAAACCTCTCATCGACTCCTAGAGCCAAAATTTTGATGTGAATTCTATCTATGCATCCAATAATGCCGGGGAATTTAAACTTTTTATAAAAATAATCCTTTATTTCAGATTTCTCCAGTTCAGTCATTTGAAACGATATCCAACTCGGGCAAATTTCACTGTGCATTGCATCGATGCATTCTTTGAAGATTTTGCTTACTGAAGACTGTGAAAGGCCAACATTATAATCGTTGCCAGCTCCTTTTTAATAACTGCCCTCAGCAAGTATGGGCAATGTTACCGCCCACTTCAATACTTTGGGAAGAGCAGACGACTTTATTTGGTCTTCCAATCTAGGTGATATTTTTTCCAACACGTATTTGAATGCATCTTTATTTAATCTAAAAATGGCAATGAAACTTAAGTGCAGATGGGGAGTATGAATTGACACTCATTTCTCAATTTCACTACTTACTGCCAATTGGGCATTGCAAATTTGTTTGAATTTTGCCTTATTTCTTTGCGCAAGGCACTTATATCACATTCTGTGTATTCCTCATCGTCTTCATCCGAAGAAAAGAAATGTCCCAAACTTAACATTGTTATTTTATTCTAGGGCAATTCATGTAATTTTGTTACTATGACACATCTTGTACTTTTCAGTCTATTACAAAATCACAAGAGTCGAAAAAGTTACGTGGTACCAAAAATGATCGAAATCGACAACGACTTCGACTGCTCTCGATTTTCGTCTTCGACAACCGTAATCAGGCCGATTAAGTAACGATTATTTGAATATTTCAAACGATTCGTTTTGCATTACTATGGGTGGCAAATTAAATAGTAATTGTTAATTATTTATTAACGCTAATTGAGCTGTAAAACGTGTATTGCAAAACTGCTAAAGGAATTATAAGTAAAATTTTTATTTGCCAAATTTCTTTGTGCGGCACTGCGAATTCGCTGGACATAAGTTAATCTATATATTTATGGTCCTATCAAAGTAAAAGTGTGCCATCGTGTTGTATAGATTGCCTTCTCTATATCTTTTCATTAGAAGCGATCAAATATATTATTTATCATCAAATATATTCATCCTTATTACGGTTGTCGTACTTCGACAACAATAATATTGTAATAGAATAAAGAATGCAATCAGCATTTTTTCAATCTATTAGAATATTATTGTTGTCGAAGTACGACTACCGTAATAGGGCTGAATATATTTGATGATGAATATTTTTGATCGCTTCTAATGAAAAGAAATAGAGAAGGCAATGTATATATTATCTGCCTCTGCACTGGAAAATTATCGTCTTTAATACCTAAAGCTCCGATATTCTTGAACTCTATTTCATGTTTCATCATAATAATTTATTAACTTTAGTTGCTTTATTTAGAATTATGGCTGGTTAACTGACCCACTCCATGTCGACTTTACTTATAAGTCGATTACGGATGGCAACCGAACCTCAGTTGCGTTACCCAATTCATATTATGGATGGTAACTTTTTTCAGTTGCCAAGAAGTTATCGAAATCGTTATTTTGACAGATCAGCAACTGAAAATGGTTTTAAATAAGCGTACAATAAAGTAGTAGTCAGTTTTAAAATAAAAAAAGTGTTAAAATAAAAAATGAAATAAATATGTACAAATAAAAAACAAGTAAAAAAAGAAATAAAATCAGCTTCAGCTTAAAATAATAATCAAACAAGGAAAAACATATAAATTTTTTGAAATACTAAGCTCTTTTACTTTGTTCCATTTTTTCTTTAATTTAGCTTTAAAATTGATCCACTCCCTCTGCCATTCTTCTGATGAACGTGTTGATGGTCCACAACTATTGATCTTTAGGGAAATTTATTTCCAAGCTTCTATAGTGCATTCTTTTGTGTCACCAAATCCTCGGACACGACGAGCAATATGTGGGTTATTTTCCATCTCTTGTGGTGATTTTTACCACCATTTCATTTTTATATTTAAAATTTCATCAAAAAACAAATTAATAAATAACATTCTTACTTTTCAATTGAAAAATCATCAAATCAACCAAAAACACACGGTTGCCAATATCATTACTATTTGGCAACTGAGGTTGCCAGCCGTCAGTTTCCATCCATTAGATAGTTTTGACAACTGGGGGGTTACTGAGTAATTCGATTCGAAAGCTAAAATTTTTCGAAAGCAGTTTCCGAATCGAAATCTTAATCGTTTTGCGTAACTCGTTCGAAACGGTGGCAGAGTTGTATCGTTAAACAAATGGGAAATTATGTTGAAAAGTTGATAGCACTGCAACTTAATTGTCAAACTTGGTAAAAAATAACCCAAAACAAAAAGCAGTTAAAAAAGAAAGTTTAAATATTATACTTTTCTAATTATTTTTTATTGTAATAATGGATAGTATTTTGTTGTGGATTAAAATTCATTAATTAATTAAATTTAATTCCAGAAAGAGTTCAAAGTAAAATAGTAAGGGTCCCATCAAATATCAATAATCTTAATGATAAAAGGCAAGAGACCATAAATATTTTCTAAATTATATTAACAAAATGTATCATTTAGTTTTGTAAAAAGCTTCTTTCAGTAAGGATTCAATTACGTATATACTTAATAGCATAGAAAGTGAATTAAAAAGGTCACAAAGATCCGCTGCTATTCACTTACGTTAAATGAGGCCGTCACTCTACAATTGCTGCCTCATATTAACTGATTTATTCCTAGGATCTGGAACATTGCTAACTCTGAATGCTTAGACATGAATTGAACCATTTCTTCGTACTGTTTTTTATAAGATTTTTTCTGAATATTCCTTTAAATAACAATTATTTAGGCTTAAGTTCTTTATAATAAAGAAATAATAGATACCACAGATAACAGAATGTAATGCATAATACAGAACTTAATCCTGAATAATTATTAATTCATTAATAAAAAATAGTTCAAATAAAATAAAATTTACATTAAACATTAAAATAATTGTATTAAAACCAACATTATTAAGTTTAATTTAAGTATTATACACTTTTATTTATTTTGCATTTGTACTTTTCTTTTAATTTGTCACTAGCAAAATAGCTTTCGAAAAATTTCCTAATGGTTTTTGCGTAACTGATGCTTGTTTTCTTACTACAGAGTTGACCTTTCGAACGGGATTTTTGTTTTTCGTAACACAGAGTTGTTCTTTAGATAGGGTTTTTTTTTTTTTCGTTAGAGCAAACAATCTTCCGCAATTTCGTAACAGTTTATACGAAAATCGTAATACACAGTACGAATAGTTCGAACTTGTACGTTTTTTCTTTCGAATCGAACTACGCAGTAACCCCCCTGAAGTTCGGTTGCCATACATAAACGACTTATTAGACATTAATAATGCCATATATTGACCGGCTAGTCTTTTATCATAGTTTATCTTTTTGTTACACTTTTTACCTTTCTCCATATTTAGGTGTGCCTGTTCAACCTATTCTATTCTCCATTATGAACAGGATAACCTTGAAAATTATTTCAAACAATTTAATGATTTCGTATTCCACAAGTCCTATATTTGTTTGTGTTTGGTTCCATTTTTATAACTCCTTATAACACGAAAATAAGTGTGAATAAGTATATGTAAATATCATAAAAAATATACTTTAAAATTTTTTTTTTTTAATTATTTAAATTTTGTTGGTTTTTTTTATTTAATTTTTTTATCTCCATTTAAATAGTGTTAGATTTCTAATTTTGCTTTGTTAATTTATTTTTATGTTTTGTTGAATAATTAGAAAAAAAAAATAAACAACAATATAAAGTGACCATAAAAACATACTTAAAGCTATTTAAACTTTGAATAGAGCATACAGCAAAATAATCACAATTTCTTTAATTTATTTTAAATTTTTATTAACACCCTCAACTCCATTAATTCATGTGGAACAATCAACAAAAAAAGATTGTACTGATCTATAACATAGAGAAAAATCTTTCAAGAATTCGCATATTTTTTTTTTTAATATAATAAACGGGCTCTTTAAAACGCTATTGCCAGACTATTCGATTTATCTTATTGACGCTTCATAGAGTCTAAAATAGTTAACGATTTTATGTATCAGTCGCATTATTGGATAAATGCCCAAAAAGTTACAGTTAGGTACGAAATATGCATTAGACTCAATTATTTGTACGTTCTTCTCAAAAAACCACAGTAAAAAATGGTGGCAAAAATGAAATGGGGTGGGGGCTGTTTTGCAACAACCGTCCTTAGAGATCTTTTAATCTTAGTAATGTTTCCAAATACTGATTGGGATATACAGTGGGAGGCAGAAGTGAGCACATGTTTATATTTCTTCTATTGATAGGTGCATGCAAATAGTAATAATGAAGCGATTTTCAAATTTCTTTGTTTGTGTTCTTTCTTATTTAATTGTTAAAAAAAACTGCTCTTAAAACAAATTAAAAAACAGTAAGCAATAAGAGAAAATTAATAAATATATATATATATTAAATTTTCCGTCGATGCCAAAAAAGTTTACGTAGATTATTAACTTCTAAAGCAATTGAGTTAGGTTTTTGTAAAAGTAACTATTTTCTTATATTCAATTTTTAAGTAAGAAGTGTACCGAAGTATTTTAAAGAGTTTTATTGCTGATCATTTTGATAGTTGTGTATAGAGGTTGCTACAAGATAAATAAAATGAGTACTGGCAAGGACATTCTGATTGAACTTATAAAGTTGATATGAAAATTGTACTCTGAAAAAAAAATCACTACCAGAAATTGGAAATATTGCAAGAAAACCTCACGCTATCGTTTAAATCATTAAAAATTCTCAATTAGATAATAGAAAACTACACAGAAAACCTCAAACTGGTCGTGTGAAAAAGCTATTCAAACGAGAAGAACGCCATGTTCTAAATTCTGTTAAGGCAGATCCCAAAAAAAATCTACTCCTAAAATATGAGATGCATTTCTGCAAAGCTTAAACACAAGCCTATATCCACAAACCATTAGAAATGTACAACATAAAGATGGTTACAATGACCGCATTTCTCATTGAAAGCCTTTAATATCTGGAGTCAACAAAATTTAAGACTGAATTTTGCAAATGAGCAATTGGATGAGCCAGATTTCTTTAGCGGTAATGAATGTTTTATTCATTGTTTAGTCGAAATATGTTTTTGGGCCTAATGAAGCCAATGAAATATGGAGAAAATAATAATAACAAAGAAGTGCAGTTGAAAAATATAATTAAACCCGGTGGTAGTAGTATCATGGTTTGGAAGTATTTGGGAGCAGCAAGGCTAGAAAAATTGTGGTTTACCGAAAATAAAATGGGTAATTGCTGAAACCTAAACATTCCATAGAACAACCTAAGGCAAAGTGAGTCGAAATTAGGGTTAGAAAAAATAAATTCCCCTTTCAGCAAGACAATGGCCCTAGGAATGCTTTATATTTGGTCAATAAATGGCTTTTATACAATAATAAGCTACTGCATAGACCCCTTAATCTAAAGATCTTAATCCTATACCGCACATCTGGACTTTGTTTGACAAAAGGATTTGAAAGCACATTGTCCAGTTAGAAGAATCAAATAGAAATGCGCCTTCAATCTAATGGCAACAAATAAAGAAAAATTATACAGACAGAATAATTAGAAGCATAAGTAGACTTCAAAATACTAATTTAGTTTAAAATTTGTTTTTTTTATTTTTTTTTTTTAATTTTATTTACAGTAAGTAAACTTTTTCGGCATGATTTATGACATTCGGCCCGTTGGCGTTTTAATTTTAATACTCGTTTCTATGTCATTATCGTTTTTATCATCTTTTCGTTCCTAAATCCGTATTCTTGAAATATATTGAAACGGAGGAGAAATGTTATCGAAAACAAAAAGAAAAATTAATAAAGTGTGGTAGCACTTCAATTTTTTACGTTATTATTTATGACATTTTTTACATCGGAAGATGGTACGACAGAACGTTAACATTTTTGCCATCCCAAATTCTAAATAAGAACTTCGATTAGTAGCGATCTAACTTTTTCATGGTTGGCGAATACCACTAAGTTTCCTTTTAGGTTAATTTGTTTTTTAAATTGTAATAGGTTTGACACCGCTTCCTCCAAGGACAATCACACCTGTTTATAACAGCCTTCCCCTGCTGGTCTGGATTCAGAGCTTCCTTTTTATCTTCATTTATTTTAATAAAAAAAAAACATTTTAATGGATATTTTCTCCTAATTTCTGTTTACTTACGTTATGCCAATCTTCTTCATCAAGAACTTGAGACCCAAACGGATTTAATTTCTCGGCAGTTTCGCTTCAAAAATCATAGTGATTTTAGGGTTTTATAACCTTTCGAAAACCCTTATCATAAGCGGGATGTTTTTCCATTTAAGAAACTAAAATTTCGAACTACCTTGATGTAAATACTTTTTTGCATTTCATTTTATTTTTTATTTCTTGTAGTCGTTTGAATTCCGTTGCCTACAATGATGGCGACAGAGAACGAATGTTCTATTGTCGTTTCTATCTTTGTTTCAAAATGGAGAATACCGATATATCTACGACGAATGTCGTTAATGCCAACGGTGATGCCAAATTGTCGTTTTAATTTCGTTTTCAAACTACAAACTACAACGCCAATGGCCGATTATTTCGTTTTTCTTTCGTTTTCTTAAAATCAATTCTAAATTTGTGTACCAAAGTTTAGATCAATCAACAGGTTAGATTTAATAAAGATCTAACTCGTATGAGACACAAACGAAGAAAGCTAAATAAAACCTTTTACAAATAGCCTAATTTTATGCTGACGGTTTTTAACGTTTTAAGCAAAGTAGGTTTTTTTTATTTGCTGCTTTATTTGACGATTAATATCAATTTTATCTGGCAGCTATGCGCTTTAATTTTAATGCTTTCTCATTACAAATGTTCAACACATTTCACAATATATGGGTAGCAGTACTAAATGAATATGGGTATGGGTATACAAAATGATAGAAGCAGTCATGATACGAGTAGATAAAGCCTCTCTTTGATTTTTTTCTTCTTAAAAATCAACAACCTAATTAACAGACACTAAAGATACCGTTTCTCTACTCTCAAATATTTTGCTGATTATTAATATTAGCATTTTGGACCCATGTAGTCTCATTAACTTGTTCCAACGATTTTTTTTATTTTTTTTTTTTTTTTGCTTTTGATAGGTATTCGGTTTTTTTGATGTTTATTATTTAAATTATAGGCAGTTTTTTTCTGCGTTCAAAGATTTTGTTATGTATATATGTATGTAAGTTTGAATGTATTAAGTTTTATTAATAAAAATCTATCATATACATACATATGTGCCTATTTAATTTGAGAAATAACCAAAAACTATAGTCATCGAATAGGCCATCAAAAAACAAAAAATAACTAATAAAAATGTAAAATAACAATATTCAAGAAAAAGTTGTTAAAATTGTTTGTATAAATTTTTTCATTATCATATACATAAGTATACCGGGTAACGCAAAATTAATGCCATAGTGTGAATATAACAAAATTTAGCAAGGTACGTCAATTATCATTGTGCTATGAGTTGTATATAGATAATTAGTTGACAACATGCAAGGGAAGCATGTTGACATACATGCCTAAAGAGCGTGAAATTATTATTCCTTCTTATTTCACCAATTTCAGGGACGAGTGATCTTCGGTTTCGGACAAGGCGCCAGACTTCTTTTTTTATGACAACACTACCTGGGAGGCATTTTGCTTGTCTGCAGAAAACACCGAGAGTTTTGTCCGGAATCGAATCCCCATACTGACATACTGGCGCTCACGTTTATCACAACAAAAGAAGTCTAACAGTCAAAAATGCTGTAAAACGTATATATACGGCTCAACTCGGGAGTGGTCGTTTGACCGATATATGTAATTTTTTAACTCATCATTATTACAAATATTAAAAAAAAACATCCAATTCTACAGGGTGTCCGCCGGGAAGGTATACATACTACTTTGTTTTGTCGCCATTTGGTAAACATTAGTTTTGACAGTTCATATTTGACATTTTTTGTCGTGAAGTAGACACGTGGCAAATTTATTATGGAAACCAACGTGTTTTAATCGTTAAAACATTTTATTAAAATCAATCATCGATTATTGTGACGAGGAGAAAGTTACGTGACATTTTTGGAAGAAATAACGTGCCAGCAAAACGCACTATTTATCGTAAAGTGAATGTTTTCGAAGAAAGAGGGTCTGTAGTTGATAGGCCCAAGCATGGACCATAACGTACTGCAAGATCGGCTGAAAACATTACTGTTGCTCAAGAAAGTGCTCAAAACAATACATCAACCTCAATTCGATGCCGTGCTCTTGATCTTGGTCATCAAAGAACAACTTTGGTCACAATTTTGTACAAGGATTTGCTTTTGTTTCCATTTAAGATTCAGTTGACACAAGAGCTTCTTCCACAAGACCATTTACGCCGCCGTACATATGCCAATAGGATGTTACAGCTCGCCCATGACAACCCCGATTTTCATGAAAAAATCATAATGAGTGGCGAGGCACATTTTCATTTGAATGGATACGTGAATAAACAGAATAGTCGGTTCTGGGCAATGGAAAACCCTCAAATTATTCATCAGTCACCTTTGCATCTGTTAAAAGTGACAGTCTAGTATGTAATTTGGTCAGGAGGAATCATTGGAGCTTACTTCTTTGAAAATGAAAACCACGTAACGGTAACTGTGAATGGGGAGCGATATCGTGATATGATTGAAACCTTTTCAATGCTACAACTGCATGCTTTGGGCTGGATTAACATGTGGTATCAACAAGACGGTGCCACATCGCATACAGCCAGGATTACAATGGAATTACTGCGAGACCTCTATCCACAACAAATTATTACAAGAAATGGTGATGTTGATTGGCCTCCACGCTCGCCTGGTTTGACTGCTCCGGACTTCTTTTTGTGGGGATATATGAAAATCAAGGTTTATTTATGCAAACAAACCAGAAACGCTTCAGCAACTGAAACAAAATATTCGCGATGAAATGAATGAAATACCGCGTGAAATGTGTGAGAATATAATGAAAAATGTGCTCAAAAGAGCTGGCATTTGTGAGGCTAATAGAGGCGGATATTTATTTGATATTGCATTCCATACATCATTGCCGACATTATATAAAACATTTATCAATATAGGATCGATTCTCTTTCATTTAATAAAAAAATTATAAACAAACAAAGTCGTATACCTTCCCGGCGGACACCCTGTAGAAGTATAGTAAGGAAAAATAGAAATGTAGTTTGTTGGTGTTTTGTTGAAGCTTTGATATTCTGGGGGCAAATTACGGCATTCGATATCGATCGAAATTTCCATAGAATTTAAATAGAAATTTCGATCGATATTGAATGCCGTGATTTGGTTCCTGTTAACATATACACTTCTCATTGTGTTTTGTGGAATTTTATTACTTATAGAGTATTTTTGGCTTCTCTAAAATTAGGAAAAAGGTTTCCTGATGATCTGGCTTGAGCAACCGTATATCAACTAGCTCTTTTTCCCCAACAAATAAATAATTTGATTTAACATATGGATACAACTGATATCGATATATCGGCGATACTTCAGTTATAGGCGATACTTCAGATATAGGCCGGTTCATATATACGATAAATTTTTCCTGAAATTTTTTTAATTTTCAAGAGAAAATAGAGATAAAAACCTGACTGAACACCATTTTACCGATTTAAGAGATTTTGCAGAAATTTTTGTAAACGGAAAATTTATGAAATAAATACAGAACTCTGCAATAATAGAAATAATTGTATATAAATTGAATGTTGTGGTATCGGAAAAAAGGCGTATATGCATATGTAGATGTCTAATTAATTCTTAACTGTAGATAACCACAAATTCTAATAAAAATAAGTATAAGTCGTTTTTTTTTTTAATTTGGATTAAAAAAATGTTTGCATAGTTTTCACAACTAAAAAAAAAATATTTCTATTTTTATCATTTCAGAAAAAACATCGTCCCAAGCCTCACTATATGCGCCGTCAAACCGATATCAACTACTCTATGCGCACCATTTTAGTAGATTGGTTAGTGGAAGTTTCCGAAGAATATAATTTGGATACTGAAACTTTATATTTGTCAGTATCATATATAGATCGCTTTCTTAGTCACATGTCGGTGGTGCGCAATAAATTACAATTGGTTGGCACAGCTGCTATGTATATTGCATCGTAAGTATTAATCAGATATGTAAAAAGAAATGAAAGCTATATACATATGTATGTACACAAATTTATGTTTTTTTGCAACTTTTATTTTGAATTACTAATTATAACAAAAAAAAAATAGTAAATTAATACAAAAATCAGCTCAATTGGATCTTGACAGGTTCCTTTGTGATAATGGGGAAATGAAAAAATGCTCTAACAAACCTTTGGTAAATAAATATAAAAAGTTACCGAAATTTTAAGTCAATGGTATCAACTAGGGATGAATCGGGTAGGACTTTTTTGGCGATACTAAATAAAAATATTGACGATACCGATACGCCTACAAGTTTAAATTAAATCCAAAACAATATTATAGCAATAATTTGACCACAAAGTCGTAACCATTAAATTATGTAAACAATTTTTTGTTAAATACTTGAAGTGGTTTTACACGACGTGTATTTGTTATATGACTTGTGACTTTTCCATGTGTAAATTCTAAACACGTCGTGTGAACCCTTTCAAACATAACATGTGTATTTTACATGTGTACAATACATATGACATTTTTCATTTAGAACGTGTTCTATTTTGATGTGACAAAGTATCTGACTTCCTGTAATGCCAACTTGATATTTTGCTATTTTAGGTTTTTTGTGGTACCAAAAGCA
Source organism: Phasia obesa (assembly GCA_949628195.1). Classification (NCBI taxonomy): domain Eukaryota; kingdom Metazoa; phylum Arthropoda; class Insecta; order Diptera; family Tachinidae; genus Phasia; species Phasia obesa. Next base: position 120,296,850 of record OX451217.1, read on the forward strand.
TTAATAGCGTGGCAAAAGCACTACGTTTCCATCTTTGCATCAGCTGTGGTTGGCAATACAAAACTGTGTGGCGGCAAAATTATATATTATAGGTTATGTCAGATGTAATTACACATGTACGTTTAAAAGCAAAAATTATAAACCGTATGTAAAATGCCTATTTTGACAAACACATGAAATTACATATGGGTTATCAAACTGACAAGTCATATGACAAACACACGTCGTGTAAAAACACTTTTACTAATAAATGGGTGACTTCTTGGTTAGAGAATATTTATTTCGTCAATAAAAAGAATTTTATTTCTTTACAAGGTCTCTTTTAAGCTTGATACATTTAGTCTACCAGCTTTCTTTTTTTTGTTAATAATAAGATTTCTCAGATTTAACTTAAAATAGACGTTTGTTTCAATGATGATCTCTTCGGTTCAACTAAATCTCGTTATCACCTAGCAATTTCTTAAAATTTGGAAACCGGAAATAGTCGCGAGATGTTAAATCTGGAAAGTATGTTGAATAGGATAGCAGTTTGTAGCCAAATTCACGTGTTGCACCCATGCCATACTCTTGATGGAACAGCACTTTTTTTGCGTTATGAAGCAATATGAATAATTCCAAAAGCTACGATTAATATTCGCCGGTAATCGTTTTAGGTTATGGATGTGAATGACTTTGAGTGCCTTTTCAAGAGCTGGTCATGACCATGTTGGCCGACAGACCCATCTTAGGCTTCTTTGATGCACGTTAACCCAAAAAAAACGCTGTTTGATTTTTTCTTTGGTCTCTAGTGTGTTGTGATTAGGGTTTGGGAAACGGGAATTCCCGGGAAAAGCTATAAACAATTTTCCGCGAAAATTTTTGCTAATTTCCCGGGAAACGGGAAATTTAAAATCATGAGCACTTTAATGAAAATTCAGCGGTTCTTATTTTTAAATAAGCATTTCTTTTGCTATCACACAAATATTTGATCGTTATTGTGCTGAATAAAAAATAAGCATTTAAGCAAAAATAAGCAAGACAAAGTGTAAAACTATTTAAAAAAAGTTCTCAAAAAACAGCCTGTCACGAGAAATATGAGAAACAAGAATATGGCAAAGAGTCGCGTTTAATTCATGATGTAAAAACAAGATAAGTATGGTTGAAATGATTCAATCGTTTCATAAATCGAAAAACGAATTTAAAAAACTGTGATAGATTTCAATTGCACAGTGTTGTGGGTTGAAAAATATATTCAGATTTTAGAAAATTTAGTGTCCGTTTTAAATCCCATTAAAGTTGCAGTAGAGGCCTTAAGCCGCAGCGGCACAAATTTGTTATAGCAGATGTTATTATTCAGACCCTCTACGAGCAGCTTTTGGCTATTAATTCGACTCTTTCAAAAACGATGGCTGAAAAGAAAAATAAATGGACGAATGGATGATAAAACGTTTGCGTTTACTTAAGTATTTAAAATGTGGTGAAATTGCTAATGTGCCAAAAATGTCATAAAACTTTATTTAGCACAATTGTACAACAGATTATTCCAGCCACTCGAATCTGTAGAACCGTCAACTAGCAGTTATGTTATTAACGAAATGGAACCAACTTTTAAAGACCGACTTTCGCAACAAAAGCAAGAAAAAGAATGTCCAGTGATTTGTTAAACGCACTAACAGTTCTAAAATCATATTTTGTAACAAAATAATTATTGAAATACTTTTTCAGTATTTATAAATATTTGTTATGTCTTGCTATTTTTGTTACCTGAATTGTTTTTAAGTTTTATAAACTGTTAATACTAATATTTAGTAGTTATTTGCGTTCTTTTTTTATGTTTTATTATAACTATGCATTTTAAATTACTCTTTTGATAAATAAAGCTATTTTCTTAATAGCTGTTTTTCCCTGGAATTCCCGAAAATGCGAATATTTTTCCCCGTTTCCCGGGAAATAAAAAAGTCCGGGAAATCCCAAACCCTAGTTGTGATGGATCTTTTTTTTTAATATGGGAAACAATCGGCCTTCGACAACGACAACCGTAATAAGGCTGAATATTTAACCATTTGGTGCCGCGGTAGGCTCTAGCTAGTCTTATCAGTCTAAGGGGTTCTAGGTTCGATTCCCGCTAAAGTATCAGGATGCTTTATTTTAGTACTTTGTTCCATAAATTAGAATTAGATTGTATTTATATTGTAACATTTAGTAAAAAATAAAAAAAAAAATAATTTGTCTGAATATTTTTGTTAGCAGACTTGGGGGATATCAATTACAGTTTGTAATTAATTACACATGCAATTACTCAATTATATGAATTGTAATTATAAATTTTCAATTACAATTTTGTAATTTAGTTTTTTTTTTTAATTAAATATTACATGTAATTCGTAATTGAAAAAGTACAGTTATAATTACATACTTGTAATTAGTAATTGGAAATTTTCAATTACTTTCAGATTTTTCTGGTTATCTAAAGTGGAAGTCTTCCAAAATGTTGAACACAGGGTGTCTTCATTGTAAAATTTTCAAACTTCACCTATAGGGTTACCCATATGTTTTAAGTTCCATCACATAGTGTAAAAAGGAAAGTAAGTAATGAAGGGGGTTAAAAACAAGTCGAATGTAACATAATACATAATGTATGCAGGATTAAGCTTAAGATTTATTCAGATAAACGTCAATGTAACAAAAAGTCACAATTTTGACAACTTTTTGATTCATATCTAACAAATTTCACATTTAACGTTTGTTGTATTTATTCACCCTATCTATATTGGTCTTCTTTCTTTTCCTTTCTACCCCAATGAATAACAAAAACTTTTCTTATATTGTAATTCCTCCAAAGAAAATAAATGTATTCTGCATTAATTCAAGAAATACAATAAATATCATTAACCTTCTTTTTGTTTCTGATTGTTGTAATAATGTAATTTTAAAGCTTTTTACAAACTCTGACACTATTCCACCCTTATCAGTGCCACTATTCTACTTAACAAAATTTCTTCTTTATTTTACTATGTAAAAAAACTAAATCTATTGCTTTTAATCTTTAACTTCTTAAGATGAGAGCAATTTGTTGTGGTTGACGTTAAATTTTAGTAGTTTTTTTTTATTGTTTTAAATTTAGTACTGCTTACTTACCCCTGTCGATTAATTATAAGCGACCTGTACAAAGTTATTTAATAGCAAAAGACAAAGTTTGATAAAATTGAGTTTAAGTTTTTTAGATAAAATAAAAGGGAAGATTTGTTGTACAAAATTATTTTTTTTTTAATATGACCTCTTCCAGAGTTGATTCTTTTCTATCATATTTTGAACATCATCCTTTTTTTCTAAAGATAGCTGGCCTTTACCCGACACCAGGTTACTATCCTCTGTAGCATTTCATATCGGCTTCGCTAACGAAAGATTTTTCCCAAAGCAGGTCTTCGGAGAGAAACATGGCAAAAGTAAATATATTTAAAATTTTGTTATCAGTTGAAAGATAATTTCACAAGCTTTTCAATAATAAGGTAATCCACTGTTTAAAATTTTTCAACAAAACAGCAATTTCATATTCAAAACTTCGAGGTCCATTTCTTTTCTCCAAATTTTTACTATATTTTTTCGCTTAAAACTCACATTTCTGGTCCTTCTTCATTTGTCTTTTTTCTGAAGATGTTGCCCTATACTAGATTTAAGTCTGAAGAACTAAAAGCTTGAAAAGAATGAACTTCAACACTAAGCGAAATGCGGTTCTCTCTGACTTTGAGCACATATACAAATGTTGTCCGTTTTGTTTTGAAAAGCCTGTTTGGATTGAATTTTGCTGGAAGTATTGTTTTGCTTTTCAACTTTTGTGCGTACGAAAATAAGTGTTGTTAACTATCTTATTATTTATGACACTACTGTACCCACACTTGGCCTATCTATACATACTAGATATCATTGGTGCGGTTCGCTGCCCCATTCTCAAAAAATTAAATAAACACTTGGAAGCAAAAGTATGGCCATGCTTAAATACGAAAACATACGTATTTCTCTTGAACTTTACTTATGTTATTGGCTTGCAGCTGAGAGAAGAACATTTATTTTTTATTGGTGTTAGTAAGAACTTGATAGTCGTATTAATCCTAAAGTACTGTACCGATTTAAATAAAATTAAGATTGTGTACATCTGTATAGAAAAAGCTTTAAAAGCATATAAACCTTTCCAAAATCGGTGTAGTATTACAGACGTAAAAGGGATTACAAAAACGTATTTGCCTATTCCTGTCTGCCATTCTTTTTTTTTTGTGTTTGCATCAGGTTAAAATTACTGGTTGGTTTTTAACATAATTTTGTGAGGAGTTACCTTAGTAACCTTATTCCAATATAGGATACTTTTTTCCGCAAAAATATCTTATTTCCAAAAGAAAGTGGAAAAAAGCAGAGAAAGTACGACGATTTTTTTTTACCGATTTAAAGGTACACTATATTTTAAGGCGTCTTTTAAAATAATCACAAAATAAAGTGAAAGCGGGATACCTTAAACGCAATTGCGCAATAGATGGCGCTGTTTTAAACTAATCACAAAATATAAATTACTTTTTGCCAAATAGCCAATTGAACAAAATTTGTCAGCCTAAAATCAACCAGATTATAATATCCCAATCTAGTGAACCTTACACCTAATCTAATAACGAGTACTGTGTACCAGTGGTCGCCTTTTAGTTCCATCATTAACCTTAAACTGAATGAAAAAATTCGTGTTCGATTGATAATGTTTATGAAAACATTCATGGAATTTTGAACTGAATGTTCTGCATTTAAATATTTTAAAATTAAAAGTTTTACATTTTAATGTATTAAATGGAAGGAAGTGTAAATAAATAATATTACGCCTCACTACTAAAATGCTCCAATTTTAAATTTGGTGATACTTTATTGAGCAATTTTTCTATTGATTTAAAATATTTTCAAAGATTTCTTTTCTTAATGGCATTTCTTTTTTTTGTTTCTTAAGCCATTTGTACTTTTCTGCATTGATAACCAATTGATGTAAGTAACGAAATTTACTAGCAGTATAGAATGTATTTCTATGTAACCGTAAGAAAAGTTCCAAACCCACTTTACACAAAAACAAATAAATCAACGTGTTGCATTTTTTATCTTTACGAATCCTTATTGTGGTTGATGGTTTGATGTTTGAGTAACTTTGAATTGTTCTATTATTCACTGCATTGCTGCTTTATAAATATACAAACAAGTACATTGAGAAATGATTTCTCCGTCTTTGTTGATTTCTTTGTTTTAGTGCACTTTAAGCTTCACAGTTAATGCCAGCGGTAATAAATTACAAAGTAAAAGGAAAAACAAGATTTTTTACTTAAATTTTATGTTAAACTGAAGAATATTTAAAATCTTATTTTAATATATTTATTTTACAGAAAATACGAGGAAATCTATCCACCAGATGTAGCTGAATTTGTTTTCATTACCGATGACACCTATAATAAGGCTCAAGTATTACGCATGGAACAGATTATTTTAAAAATTTTAGCTTTTGACTTGTGCACACCCACTGCTTATGTTTTTATCAATACCTATTGCGTGCTAATCGATATTCCCGATAAAGTGAAATTTCTCACTTTGGTAAGTTTAATTGTTTAAAATTATATTATTTGGAATCACAGTAAATAATTTGTTTTTGTTTTTCTAGTACATTGCTGAATTGTCTTTACTCGAAGCTGATCCTTATTTACGTTTTCATCCCTCTATTATTTCTGCTGCTGCTTTGGCTTTGGCACGTCATTTATGCAATTTACCCATTTGGTCTGCAGAATTGGAAGAAATAACCGCCTACCGGTTGGATGATTTAAATGAGGTTTTTCTGTGCTTGTGCAAAACTCATAATGGGGCCGTAGCTTTGCCTCAACAGGCTATACAAGAGAAGTACAAGGCAGAAAAGTAAGTAGTAAAGGCGTTTTAAATTCATTTCATTTTATTCAAAGGCAGACAGGTTAAATGTTTGTCGAATCTACTCTAAAGGACGTAGTATTACAAAAAAAAAAAAGGTTTTCAGTATTCGATATCGATGGTAATTTCAATATAAAATAAATGAAAATTGTATCGATATTGAGAGCCGTAATTTTCCCCCTGATTTTGCTACCTTGGTTCGAAATAAAGCCTATTAAAGTTGTGGCATTATAACGAAACTAATCGTAGTCAAGATGGGTCATTTTTCATTTAGAAACGACACTTCTGATTCCCACCATCGAGTGTCGATGTTCCTGATGGGCCTTGCTTGGCGATTTTTCACTTCACTACGATTTTACAGCTTTCGGTTATACATTTCATCGCCCGTAATAATTCTACGCAAAAACAAATTCTTGGCGCGGCATCAACACTTTAGACACCTTTTTACGACTCTTTCGCTGCAAATCGTGTGTGTGGCACCCGTTTTTCTTGCTTTTGGATAAATTTAAGCGTATAGAAATTTATGTTTCATCTACTTCCAATGAGTCCTTAAGTAATTCTTGCGTTGCACACGAGTCTTGATCGAGCAATTCCTTATCTTTAAAACTTTTTCGGATACCCAGAAAAGTCCCTATTTATACACAACGCGGCCGTTTTCTTCAAAAAATAATTATAACGTAGCTTTGGTATTAAGTTAAAAGGATTTGGTCCGTCAGTAAATGAAATGTTGCTGTCAAACCTTTCGGTGAAAATCACGGTAAACGATTGTCTTTTTGGCAGATAGATAGTACTATCTAGATGGAATGACTTGATAATGATGCTCTCACATCGAATCGTTCGCCAACCATGACAAATAAACAGCTAGTAACGAAGATCTTTGCGGAAAGGTTTGTTAGACGCAGTTTTACTTTATTATTTTTGACGCAACCTCTTTTGTAACAAGCTGTCCATTTTCAAAGTTTAAAACTACTGTTTTTTACGTTTGATCAGAATTACAACACATACTGATATAAAATTGAACTGCTTGGAAAAATACTATCATACTATCAGTCGGGGGGTTTCGGGTTCGATTCCGGCCAAAAATTCGGTGAATTGCAGACAAGCTATAAGAGTTAAAAAAAAACTCTTTTGAAATAAATAAATGGGTTTATTTGTACAAATAATAAACAAGTTATTAATCCTTTTATTCAGTTCAGAAGAGTTTTTTTTTCGCAAGAAACAATTTTATAGAAGATTTAAATATTTTGTTTAAGCTGTACGATAAGAAAAGGACTGTCGATTTGTATATTTAATAACCGACTAACTGGGTCCTGATAGTCCCCCTTTAAAACCCTAAAGAGGGAAAATCAGAAGAACCCTAAAGTCTCTGCAAAATATTTATTGCTAAAGCCATAGCAAGAAAAAGCGCTTTGTCAATAGGGAAGTGGGGCGGTGGCAGTTTTTCAACTTTTTATTACTCGATACTCCTTTGTTTTCAATTGGTTACTCGATATTTTAAAGTAATTTTTGTTTTTAATTTAAAACAACGTTTTTTATAGTGCTCAGCTATAATTAATATTCCATTTACATACTTATAAATCGCCTTTAACGCTGAATAGCTTGAAATTGAATATAAAGGGTGGTTAAATTTGTAAGGGTCGATGTTGATTTTGAATAAAACACAAATTATTTATGAAATTAATGTCATTTCTGTTTATTTTGATAATATTGTTATGGTTCAATTATGTATGAAACAAAATATCAGCCAAATGGCCGCCGCGACCTCGGCGGCACCCTCCATCCGATGCTACAAATTTTCGATGACGCTGAGACATAATTGAGGTTCTATGCCGGTAATGTGCCGAATTGTATCATCTTTTAGCTCATGAATTGTTGCTGGCTTATCAACGTACACCTTTTCTTTTAAATAACCCCAAAGAAAAGTCCAACGGTGTCAAATCACATGATCTTGGCGGCCAATTGACATCGCCACCACGTGAGATAACACGGGTATTGAATTTGTCTCGCAAAAGAGCCATTGTATCGTTAGCTTTGTGGCAAGTGACACCGTCCTGTTGAAACCACATATCGTCCACATCCATATCATACCATTCACAGTAACTGCCTGACCGGCCACATTTTGGAAAAAAATACAGCCCGATGATGCCGCCAGCCCATAAACCGCACCAAACAGTAACTCTTTGTGGGTGCATTGGTTTTTCGACAATCACTCTTGGTTTATCATTCGCCCAAATGCGGCAATTCTGCTTATTGACAAATCCACTGAGGTGAAAATGTGCCTCATCACTGTAGATGATTTTCTTCGAAAATTGATCATCCACTGTTGCCATTTCTTGTTACCATTCTGACCATTGACGACGTTTGGAATGATCAAGATGCTTTAGTTCTTGAGTCAATTTCACCTTGCAAGCGTGAAAATGCAATTCTTTATGCATAATATTCATCAATGACGTGGGTGAGAGGTGCAGTTGTTGGGCACGACGACGATTGGAGGTGGTCTTCAGCCAACACGAACAGCAGTAATATTTTCTGCAGTACGAGCTGTACGATCATGCACTAGTGTTTTCACATCTCCTACAGACCCAGTTTGCTCAAATTATTATTGGACGATTAAATTGACCGAAAAAATCACGAAGTGCACGATATGCACTTTGATTTGAACGCCCATTTTCATAATAAGCCTGAATAACTTTAACACGTTGCTCGATTGTGTATCTTTCTATGGTTCAAATTGAGTTAGACTAAAATCAAATTAAATACAGAAAAAAACTTGACGTTTAGGTGTGGTTCACATTCAACATCGGCCCTTAAAATTTAACCATCCGATAGTTTGGACTGTTTGGTAACTGTTATGCGCTTAAATTCAGCTGTGTTTTGAGGTTAACTTGTATTTTTAAACAGAGTTTTCTGTAGTCGTTAAGAAATCTGTTTAATTAACCAATAAAACTACAACTCTGAAAGTATAGATTAACTTCTTTTGTTTCCTGAAAACAAATTTTCAATTTTTGTTGCAATCATGCTGGGGAGCCCCAAGATTGTGAATTGTCCGGTTAAAACATATGCATATGCAGACTTTAATGAAATTACTAACTCATATTAATACAATATTTTTTTTTACTTCAAGATACCGCCAAGTTTCCACCGTAACACCACAAAAAATCTCCGAAGAACAATTCGACGAAATTGTCAAACAGTACAAAGAATTAGCTGAAAACAATAAGGAACAATTTAATGCTGCAACAGCCACAGGGTGTAACACAACATCGTCATCTTCAAAAGTGAATTTGTTTTTTAAGTTTTGATTTTATCATTATTTATGTTTTATGTATTTTATTTTCTTTTTTTTTCGTTTTTTATCATTAATTTTAAAACAAACAAAAAACAAAACAAACAAAAAACAAAACAATTAAAATAAATTATAGATTTTTAAGCTGTAGTTTTAGAAATAATTAATAATTGATAAATCATCATTTATTTTTTTATTAATACATATTTTTTTATTTAAAAAAAAGCAAAACAACATAAACGTGTAGACCATTTAAACACACACACACAAAAAAAATTATTCTAATTGTTTGTGTCTTTTAAATGTAATTTAAAAATATTTATTAAATATTTAATTATTAAACAAAAAATGGCAAATAAAATATCTTGCTCTGAACTCTGAACACCACCATATAAATTACGAACAAATTTAGAAAAAATTGCAATTTTCTTTTAAAGAAAATTAAAATACTTTTAATATATAAAATTAAACATCCTTTGGGACAAAATTCAAATGTTTTGCCATTTTGAAAAGATTTAAAAACAAAAAACATAATTTTTAGAATTTTATGCAAAAACAAAAATCTAGCTTATTTGCCATTACATACATTTTCAATAACTATATTTTGTTAAACGTAAGTTAACATATTTTATATGCTATTTTTATTATTTTAAATCTTAAATACAATATTTTAATCTCTATAAAACTCCTTAAATATATAAATAATTCTATATTTTTTTGTATGTTAAATGTCATGACGCAAATAGTCATCTATTATTTATATATTGTATAAAATAATTACTTTTTTGTCACTGTTTTATGTTCTGTGAACCATAAAAAAAATGTGAAATATATTTGGAAAAAATGTGGAAAAAAATTTAGAACAGAAAATCTATTTTAACTCTAGGGTGTTATTTTGTAAGGCAAAAAATTAAAAGAAAATTATTTTTATAAAATGCATGCTTCTCTCAGTTTTATCTAAGACATTTTTTGTTCTTTGCAAATTTACTAGAAAGCTGTTCGTAATTAAATTTGATCAATTTTTGGAAGGATAAAAGAAAAGAAAAATTAAGGTTTACAACTCAACTCTACTTCAGTTGAAATTTTACAATTTGGTATTATCAATTACAACTCAACTTGTCAAAAATTTTTAAGCTGAATTTAAATTGTGTTTCAACTCTGTTGTAGTTTCACCGTTTACAACCCTGTGTTAGTTCGGTTAACAAAAGTTTAAAAAATTACAACTCATCAGTAGCAGTTGTTTCAAATTACAACTCATCAGTAGCAGTTGTCTTTCAAGTTGTCTTTTAGACAACTCAACTGAGTTGAGTTGTAAACCGTAATAGGGGCATAAATGTAATAAACTTTTCAATTGGATTTTTTTTTAAGTTTTAAACGAAGTAGCTTTGTTGCAGAACGTATTCACACCCACACACACATACACACCGTCTTGTAGAACCGTCGGTTTGATTGCACCCACCTGAACAAAACGTTTGCAAAATATGGAACAAATTTGTTCTTGTTATTGTTATTTTAGCATAATTTTCTGTTTCCCATATCAGTTTGTTTGAAAATTTAGAGCAAAGCAGAAGTTATTCGAATAGTTGAACGTAAAATAGTATTGATTGAAAATAAAACTGTCACACCAAAAATAACTTTTGCTGGCAGACATCGAAAGAACGTTCCTACAATGCTGTTTGAACATGACATCGATCTCAATGGTATTCACGAGACATTTTCATGTGCGCACACGAAATAGGTCGATGATGGATCGTTAAGAGATAGCGCCTAGCCTGGGAGGTTATTGCGTATTTCGATTCGAAAGGAAAATTGTTCGAAACACAATGAAAAAAACACACAAATTCGAATGATTTTTCTTTCGAATCGAAATACGCAGAAACCCCCCAGAGAATGATGCACGGAAAAAGTCTTCATTTGTTTACAAATTCGAACAAAAAAATATTTAAAATGCAAAATTTATATTTATAATTGGTTGAATTGTAAGTAGGCAAAAATATATCAAATTGTACTATTGGGTTTTAAGATGTAGAAAGAGAAGAAAATAAATTAAAAGCTGATTTACAATATATTTATTGAATCAACAATTTTTGTGAAGCCTGATTGGAGATTTTTTGCACATCATCTATTCAAGTGATGTATTTTTGAATATCTGACAATTGATATTGATAACTGATGCTTTTTTGAACGCACTGTACATCAGATGCAGCTCAGTGATGAATTTCCGAACAGGCCCATACTGTTAAACGTACCAATCTAGATTCGTGATAATAGGTCCTGTTTGTAAATGCATCAATGTGCGTGCCGTGCAGCGCGTTAAAAAAAACCGTTTCTATCACTATATCACTACAATCCATCACTCAAGTAGATATTGCGCAAACAAATGTCGACCACGCATCAAACAAATGGCCAATGCTTTTGAATAACTAAATATTTCATTTTTAAATTCTTGTTGCACATCTTTAACCTCTTTGATTTTGTCGATGGCACAATTTTGATTACATTTTAACAATACAATTCGTAAAATAATTTTTTTAGCTTTTCCGTTTAAAATTTCGTTGCGTTCAAAATTGTAATTGTAAAACTGAACAATTTTCTTCTTTGTCAATTGAGATCCATCAGTATTGCAAACAAGTAACAAATGTTCAGCGCAGTGATCTATTCTGAATACCTTTCGCTGAAGGTCGTCGTCACTGGCTGTTTGTTTGGTACCATTGGCGAGCGCTTTGGATGGGATAATGTCACTATCAAGCTACGCCTGTGACGAAGAGGCTCAAATATTTGAAAATAAAAGATAGAAACAGCAATAAATTTTTTGTTATTATGGGTAAACTAAGAACTTACCATGTAATGAACATTTATTTTCGAAACAAACACCAAATTCTCCTCTAAATTGTTTGTATAATTGAAATATGGTTAGAGAGTTGTAAGATTTAAATTAAAGATTTTACTTCCTATATAAAAAATAAAAATTGTTTAAAAAAGTTCAAAATTAATTTAAAATTTGTGTTTAGAAATAAACTCAAGTGATAGTCGATGGCGGTGAGAATTTGTTATTGTACACTAACTACAAGTGCTTTTTGTATATTTTTTTATTTAGTATCGTTTTATGTCATGAAAAATTAACGACAGCTTTAACGTATGTATTTAATTTGAATTTGACAAGCGTAATAACGATTTAGAGGAAACAACAAGTAACGACAAAACGGCATAATAACATCAAAGTTTGATTGAAATATTTTGCAAACCGCTGTAACTAAATTTCTATATATCGTTCATGAATAAAAGATAAAATTTTGAAATTTGAATTTTGCATGTTTCTACTGTTTTATTAAACAAATTAGTAAATGACATTTAGTATGTACTTGGATTTAGAATTTTTAACAATTAGGTACATGATGGAAATCGATTTTAAAATCGAAACTATTCAATACCGAAAATGCTTGTGACCCAAATCTTCACTACTGCTGTTTGAGTTTGATCTGCATTTGTAATGAAAATAAATTGAATTTCATCACACCTTTTCAAAATAAATGGTTTTAAAGTCTATCGATTTGCGTCAAATATCTAAATGTTTTTTTCTATTTCTTCAAATTTATAAGGATAAGGATTATTGCCTAAGGAATTTAAAAGATAACTTTGTATTGAAAATATGATTGTAGTAAATGCATGCTAGAGAACATTAGAAAATGTCTGCTAATAATAAGGTTTAAAAAAAAGATTCCTAACTAAAAACTTTTAATTTAAAAATTTTTAGCTGAACTCTTTTTTGGTTAATAACGTTTTTTTTTTTTATTTAAAATTAGAGATATTCGAAAATTGTATTCCTTTATTTATTTCTAATCAACGAAGTTACTGCGTCGCAATTCGATTTGGAAGAAAATCTTTTTGAAACGCAGTGCAAAAGTCATACAAATTCGAATCGATTTCGCTTTTGAATCGAATAGAATAATAAAAAAAAACAAAAATAAATACCTTGATTACAGTAAAACATATTTAAAATATTAAAAAAATGAAAATAAGAATATAAAAAAATATTTAAATCTTTGGAGCTTATAGCACTATAAAACCTTAAAACAATTAAAGACATTAAGCTTAAGTTAAATGTAGTTACATCTCTTATACATAAATCAGCACTCTCATGACAAAACAATAAAATATTACACAACAAAAAAATTAATAAGCTTTTTTAAGATCCAAATTGAACAAATTTCCTAACTTATTTTAAGATTTTGAAAAAAAAAACAAAGATAATATTGTTATATTTACGAAAAGACGCTTATTATTATTAAAAATAAATAGTTTTTTTTTACCGTCTCACACACGTACACTTAGTATACTTTTAATTAATTTAATTACTAGTAATATTAAATAATCATACATTTATTATAAAATTAATGCCATAAAAAATAAAAATTGACAAATATATTGCTCCAACAAAAATAATGTTTATCTATTTTTGTAATGGTAGGGGCTCTAACCGAAAGCCTAAGGAATAGGTTGTTGGTAAATGTAGAGGTAATCATGAGTTTGTTTTAATATAAAGAAATGAAAAAGTTCATGATTAAATACGTTTTACCCTGTGTAAAACAATGTGAGTATAATAATTTCGTGTAAAAAGTGATCACTTAATGCCCCTATTACGGATTCCAACTCAACTCAGTTGCTTGAGATTTGTCGTTTTGAAATACTGTAAAAATCAGCAAAGTTAAGAAAATTGCCTACATTTTAATGGACTTTTTACGGTTTTGAGAGGTTTGTAATATTTTTTTGTGGCTAAACGAATAAAGATTTTGAATTGATTTTTTTTTTTTCTGTGAAATATTATACATATTTACAGCTATTTATATTAATTTGTAAATTTTTTTTTTTTTTTTTTTATAATAAAAAATTTCCTTCGATATTAAAAAATTTTGTTGACTTCAAAAAAATGTAAAAAAGTTATTGAAATTGAGTGCAATCGCGATCCTAAAAATATTGTACATCACTATAAAATTCGTAATCTCTACTTTTATACTGTAGAAAAAAACGTTACGCGTTTTTGCGGCATTTTTTTGCGATTTTTTTGCAAATTTCACCTTTTTTCTGTTTTTGCTAATCTTGCATGAGTATGTAATATAATACAAGTAAGAAAACATTTTGTCGGTCATAAACACCCCAATCACGAATAATTGTTCCCATGAAAAAACTCCAAAATTTTTCTATCGTGAATGATTCCAATAACAATTTACTTGTATTTTACGGTAGAAATCATTCAGAAAAATTTGGGAGTTTTTTCATGGGAATAATTTATCGTGATTGGGGTGAAAATGTTTTTGTTTTTAAGCTGTTTTAAATAAATTAATTGTTATTTTAAATAAAATTTATTGATACTATTAATAAATAAATTATTATCTATACATATAATAAAACTGCAACTTTGTGGATTTTCTGTCTATTTGTTTGTGATCGCATCACGTAGAAACTACTGCATAAATTTAAATAAAATTTTATAGAGAGGTACCTTAGTATCTAGTTTAAGATAGAGAAAAAGTAAAGTACCCAATTTTAACTATTCAATGTTACTGCAGACTTGGCAACAACTTTGATTTTTCAAGAATTCTACAATAATTTTAGGATTTTAAATTCGAATTTTATATAAAGCTTAAGTTTTTTAGTTATTACCCAGTGATGGGGGTACCTTTATATAAAGTAATTACATAATCCATATCTAAAGCAATATAAAAGTCCTAAAATTTGGGGTGTATTACTTTGTCGGTTTTTACATTGTGCAAGTTTTGTCGCTGCAACTTTTACTTAGATCGAGAGAGGAATTAAAAGGGGCGGAACACACATATACATGTACTCTTGGAATTCGTTTTGTTCGCTCATTCGTAGTTATAATTATGAAGTTTCAAAATTTCTGCAATAGAAATTGCTCATATAAATACAATTGCGATTTTAAAGAAGAAAAGAAACTGCAGCGTCATAAGTTGAATGACGTCACTGGGCATCTTCGAAGGTATAATCGAACAAAATATTATAAGGACTCTGACGTACAGCTAGTTCAAAATTAGCAACAACAAAAAATTGAAATTGTTTTTCCCATTTTCAGTTTTAGGGGGTGGGATTGGAAGAAGGGCAGGGGGAGGGCCCATAAAAACTTCAAAATTAAATTATTATAATACTAAGGCGTATGTAATTCGTTTTTTTTTATAATATATGTATGTATTTATGTCTTATGTCACGGCTCACAAAACGGGACGAGGCGAAAATGTAATTTTAGAATCTCCTGGATCTAAGTTTATGTTTTTAAACATTCGCTGACCTTTAAAGTTGCATTTGCTAAATAAAAGTGTGAGAAAACTTAAAAAAATTGTATAGGTCCATTATGGATAGCAACCTAACCTCAGTTCCGTTGCCAACGCGAAATTGTTATTATGTAAGGCAACTTTTTTCAGTTGCCATAAAGATATCAATAATGCTGTTTTGACAGTTAAGCAACTGGAAATAAATGTAAACAATGAAATAATTTTTTAATAAATAGCACAGAGAATACAATAAAAAAATATTATTTCATGCATTCATCAAGTAACCTCACTACGAAGGGGAAATATTAAGGTGAACATTTTTAAATTTTTTTTATATGGAGTTTGATATTTCAACTTCCATTTAAGGGAAAAAATTGTAAGTTCTACTGTCAAAATCTATATAAAAAAATTCATTATTTTCGCCGTAACATTTCCCCTCCGTAGTGAGGCTACCTGATTAATATGCCTTGATTTCATGTCTACAAATTTGATTCCTTTTGAAATCAATCTCTTTAAAAATGTATCTAAAAACATTAGTAAAGGCGATAAACCTAAAAAGAAAACTCCTAATCCACCTAAAGATCCTCCTGTAAATTACAACCCTCCTTCTTGAGGATAATAAAGCTTTTGATATACCAAGTTTCACACCAGCAGCTATTTTTCGACCATTTTCATCAAAAGTTAAAAAGCTGGGACCAGGTGCTGATCAAATATCGTTATTCTTTTGTTGGTTGATTATGTGAACAACGCAGAAAGAGGGCCAATATATGTATATAAATGTGTACATACGTTGCCTGGAAGATTATGAGGAAAGGGATGAAGAAAAATAAACTTACTTTTCAATTTTAGTGCAGTTGAAAAAAATCAACAGCAACTACAAATTTATGGTTGCCATTTAGGCAACTAAAATTAACAAGTCTTAGTTGCCTTACGTAATACAATTGCGGCAACTGACAACGCATCTTCGACTGGGTTGCCATCCATAATCGACCTATTAATTTTTCAGAGGCAGGATTAGTTCTTCTAAGGGAAACTTCTCTCCTTAATCCGATTTTTTTATTTTCAAGCTTTCACAGCCTACGACCATAAGATATTTTTCTACCAAGTTTGATTAATCTAGGAATACTCAATACCTTTTCAGAGCCAATATATGCAAAGTAAAAAAAGTAATGACCGGCTAGATTTCGAATATACCCCTATGTGCGATGGGTACACCAATACCATCGTACTTTTCGAAATAAAAATCTATTAAAAATAATACAATTGCATCATCTCTGATATATGGCCCAACCTCAATTTTTTACGAAACTGTTTACTCTGAGAACCGGAATCAAGGCGAATTCGCCTTGGCCATAGCCAATTCTATAAATCTAACTTAAAGGGGTTCTCTTTGCTTAAAGGCTACTAAAACTTTGTCATTAAATGTATTTTTATAGATTCCAAAAGCAATACATCAAAAAAAGTTCTTTTACCTAATTTGTCGCCCCTTGACTTTTAAACTTAACAAAAATAAAAAGTTTATGGGGCCGCGAATGGTAATGTAGAAATTTTAAGCGGAATGTATAATTTACCAGCTGAAGTAGAGTGTAATAAATATTTAATTCTTTTCAATTCGCGTGCTACAAACAATTGTATTCTTCAATTTTATTTATACAAATTAAATATTTATGAAATGCAAAGGCGTATTCCATTCAAATTTAATAGTCCAATTAATTCATTGATAAAAACAAATTGAAATCGGCAACAGGTCGACGGCAACGTATTATTTAAATACCAATTAATTGCAAGTTATTAACAATGAATGAAACGTTGAGTAGAGAAGTGAAGAACATTTACGATTAAAATACACTAAAATTAAAAACTTAATTTGATAATGAAAGAAGAAAAAATGATACGGAAAGATACGAGTATTAAAAACAGGTGTCTATTGCATCTTCCAGATAAGAAGCTGCCATGGTTTAAATTTCATTAAAGACGTTTCAGCCTTATAAAAGTGGTCCTTTTCCACCCTTTTCTTTTCTCTAGATCTAAGTTTTGAAAACAGATATAGCCAACAGATATGTTTCAAATTTTATTAAACTTTGTTCAGCCATTTAGCAATGATTGAGGCGCAAACAAACAAACTTACTAAGAGATTTACATATAGTAACAGATTTACATATAATAACAGGTGGTCCAAAAAGAAGTATCTTTCTAAGAAAAAATAAACTTAATTTCTTTTGATATATTATAGCTTTATTTGAAACTATGTAGCTGTGCCCACACACGATGTGTGCGTTCTAAAAATATTTTGTTCGAGTTTGCTTTGAAAGTAAGCCACGCCAAATTTTAAGTTTCTACGTATTTACTTGATATTAAGGTACCCATCCCTAGATAAAATTCTAAAATTTATATAATAGGTCGATTATGGATGACAACCTAACTTTAGTTGCGTTGTCAAAACACACTCGTAAATTTAATACATGTTTATCATCATATTCCAGTCAAGGCGGTACATCTAAAAAGAAAACATAGTATACTCCTCATTCATCTAAAGATCCTTCTGTAAAATACAACCCCCTCTCGAGCATGAAGCTTTTGGTATACCAAGTATTATACCAGCAGCTATTTTTGGTCAAAAGTTGAAAACCTGATGAAAGACGTGCCTATACAAATATGGAATATTATTCGTATCATTATACCTTTGTTGCACTACAGATGCTATGTGTGGAATGACGTTAGTAACGCTGAAAGGGGGTGTGATACTTACGTTGTCTGTATGATATGAAAAAATAAACTTACTTTTCAGTTTTAGTGAAGTTTTTACTTTATAATCTGTGAAAAAAATCAACAGCAACTACAAATTTATTTATTTTGGCAACTATAATTAACAAGTTTTAGTTGCCAGTTGCCATACGTAATACAACACAACTGAGGTTGGGTTGCCATCCATAATCGACCTATTAAATATTAAAAATTATTAAAAAGCTCTGTGAAAGATGATTAAAATATTTTGATAACAATGTAATTTCACAAAGTAATAATATAAATCAAATGTTATTCAATTGGCTATTTGACAATAAGTAATTCATATTTTGTGATTATTTTAAAACAAACCCATCTATTGCGCAACCGTGTTGAAAATATTCCCCTTTCTATAATATTCCCATTTCTATTTATTTGTGATTATTTTAAAACAGCGCCATCTGTTGCGCGACCGTGTTTAAAATATACCGCTTTCAAAAATAAAAGATGCCTTAAAGAATGCATTGCCTTTAAATCAGTTAAAAATCGGAGTACTTTCACTGCTTTTTCTTGGAAATAAGATATTTTTGCGGATAGTAAGGTATCCCCTCACAAAATTTTGCAAAAATCGATCCAGTAATTTTTACGTGACGCAACCACAAAAAAGACATACAGACAGGAAATGAGTTACTATTTTATAACAAACATTCCTATTATTTATGGAGCGAAAATGTCGTTTGTTTGATCAGGTGTGTGACACGGTGTCCCATTATGCTGAAACGAAACATTATCCAAGTTTAAATCTTCAACGTACGCCTTCGTCGATGCATTAGCCTCACGACCATGACGACCGGTTTTACGATGATCAGAAGTGGCAACTTTGTCTGCCTTCTCAAAAAATGATTTTTCGGCTTTTTAATTTTTGAAATAAGTTTGCAATATTGACTAACGTAAATAACATTATAGTCTGCGGAGATATTTTTTTTTTTTCATATTTAAATAATGAAATAAATACCAGTATACTTAAGTCTAGCCAGAACTAGACAAAAATTATATGTTTTACGGTTGATGCTATTATTTGCGGGTCGTCCCTCTGATTTTCGGGCGGGAGAAGCAATGTCGCTTCTTCTTAGTCGAATGTAACCGCGTTCCTTTAGCATGATACGGGTTAGCCGATTTGGATGCGTTTCAAGCTTCTGTAAATATGTATATTAATGCATTTCTGCTTTAACTGATATCAAGTTTAGATCTTTTTGGATGTTCTAGTTTTTTTACATATCAGGGGCAACTGTAGAATCTTTTTTTGGCGCCTTTGGATTTTTTCTACATTGCTAGCTGAGACAGTGCCCCATAATTGATTGCCATAACAGCAAATTGGTTTTAAGATTGACTTGTTGATATACTACACAATGGGGGCGCTAGTCTCAAGCTTTTATTTCACTCGGTAGTAAGACCACTGGCGGATAAGAATCAACGCGGCTAAGTGCCGACGTTAATCTTGATCAAATCTGTACAATAAAAGTTTACAATCTAAACCGAAGGTAGAGTTTCTGCCAATAAGGCAGTTTAGTTGTACTGCTTTTAACTGCATTTGTGTTAACTTTAATTCTATGTGAGTTTGCATTTGTCGTCTGAAAGCTCAGATATCCTTTGTTTATTTATTCGAAAAGGGGTCATGAGTCCGTAGGGACAGTGTTCTCTATTTCTTCAATCATTTTTCTAAAACAAGTGGTCTTGTAAATATCGTGATGCTACTTCGGCACTTTCGTGAAAAAGCTGTGTCGTTGATGAGTGGTTCCAAAAGTCGATGCATGGACTCGATTACTAGTTGGCATGTCTGAAGTAAACAATAAGTATAAAAAGCGGAGAAAAAATCTATCAAGGGCATATAATTTAAAAAGATAATTATATTTGAACCACCCGTTCTTAAATGAACATAACCTTAAAAAAACGAAATCGGTTTGGAAAAGACGACAATGAAAAAATACACACCAATTGATTAACTTATCCTTTTTGAGGTCAACTAAATAGTAAATAAATTTATAAAGAATTACAAAACTTATATTTTTTTCTCAATATTATGTTTTTTTTATTAAAATAAATATATGAAGTTTTTTCAATAAAAAAAGAAATTAAATTTGTTCACAATATAAAAAGTAGCCAAAATTATAGAATAAACTAGCAGTTTATTATACGTATTTGTATTCCAAAAACACTTAAAAGAATTAAAGTAAAAAAGTTGATTTGGAAATGCAATTAAAAATTTTACTTCAATTGAATCAAATAGAAAGTAAATGAAATATTGAATGAATTAGGTGTGACTAACTTAATAAGCAAATCTATTATCTGGATGATAATTCAATTGATCTAAAGCAGGTGTGCAGGCAAAATTAATCATGGGCGGTGGACCACACATTAAAGTAATGGTAGAATCATCGGCGGGGAATAAATGAGCTTTAATCATCGTGTCCTTGATAAAACCAACACTGTAGGTCCAGCCTGAAAATAATTATAATAATCATTAGTTAAATAATACAAGTTTCAAAAGAGATAATAATAATAATTTAAATGTCTTAAAAATATTGTACCTTTATAAACTTGACTTTTTAAGGCAGCATTAAATACATATGTAAATAGTTTACATTATGTAATAAATAAATTAATTGTTAAATACATAGACTATAAAATAGAAACAAACAATATCAATATAATATCTACACATTCCATTTTAAATTAATTTTCTAATTTAAATTCTATTTCGTAGGACATTTTTATAGTGTGTAATTTAGTAGTTTAGTAACTGAAACGCATTTCACTTTTATGCCCCAGCCTATCTAGACCAGGTATGCAAGTATAGTTAACCATTGGTGGAGGTCCACATAACAAACATAGTGTATCATCTGATGGCGAAAATAGGTGATCTTTCATCATGTCATCGTTTATATAGCCAGTATTATATAACCAGCCTTTGAGTTTTCGTTGTGGCGTCGACATTTTTTGGGCAGCATTTAAAAAGGCATTTTTTAAAATAGGATTAAAAAATTTGAGGAATATTTTTATTTCTTTTGAGGTAAAAATAAATGTGCGATTTTCGAATATGAGATAAATAGAAAGCAAAATAAAAAATATGTTACTTAAAAAATATTTTAAAATCTAATAAATTATTCATCCCTCTCGTGAATAAAATGTAAAACTTTTGTTCCCAAGAAATTTTCATTCTCCAAGAAGGTAAATTTGATATCGTGAATTTCATGGGAATGTTCGTTCGTTTCCGCTATCAATATATAGTGAATGTAAAATTATTTTTAAATATTGTAATGGAGCAAAACTATTTGCAAAAGTTGAACAATGATTGCCATTCGTAATGTAGGAATGTTATAGAAAGAGAAAATGAAGCAATAAGAATTATGCTTGCTCGGTGCACTACGAGCCTAATAAGGCCACGAAAGTAATTATCGTTTGTTTACAAGTGCAAATATAATAGTATTATATGTAGGGAGGAAGAAGCTGAATTTTCTTATCTGGAGAGCGCAAATTCCATATCCATGTATAAAAATGCTTCACATTTAAAATAAAACTACCTTTCTAAACGGAGATGCTTTTCATATTAAGACCAGCACTATTTAGGTCTACTAAAAGAGAACTCAAAAATTCTCACACCATCTTTATAAAACCAAATTCAATTGGTTCAATGCGATGAAACTGAAATCCATTAATTGCAAAGTAATTGCAATCAATTAATACATGAGTTGGTTTTAAATCACCTCAATTACTTTTATCGTATTGATTTCATGATTTCAAATTGCAATCATAAAATCAATTTATGATTTTGTAAGCGATCAACAAATAAGCAATCATTTTTTTCATAATTTTTTTATTGTATCTTCAAGGTACTTGAACTAACACTAAGTACTCATATCTTAAATCTAAGGTAAAATAAACTTGTAAAATCCAGCCAGTGCCAGACAAGAGCTATTCTTCTGATGTTCGGCCAAGAGAAGCAAGATTTTTCCTTCTTAGCTGGGTGTATCCCACGGTCGTTAAGGATGTTGCGAGCCAACGGCTTTACATGCGTTTCAAGCTTTTCCAGATAAGTAGCTGAATGTTTCACTATTTCATCAGTGATTAATAAAATGTTTAGATTTTTATGAAAGTTGGAGTTTTTTATATATTAGGGTGCGACTGTTATCATCCTTAAAATTTTATTTTTGCGCCTTTTAATTTTTTCTAAATTTGAAGCTGAGGCAGTGCTCCATAGTTGAATCCCATAACACCATATAGGTTTGAGGATCGATTTGTATAATAAAAGTTTTCAAATAAGCAATCATTATAGAGAAATCATGTGATTGCAATTAAATCGATTGCAATCTTTTACGGCTCTGTCAAGCACCAAAGCAATTTTACCATGTTTGTTATTTTTTTAAATAAGAAATTATTAATTTTTAAATTTTGCGGAATTTGATAAAAAAAATATATATACGGGTTTTTGCTTTGAATGCAATTACAAATTTAACCAGCACGATTTAGCGTGAAGTAAGTTGCTTCAATTAACACGTACTACTCTTGAAAAAAAGAAAGAAAGCATTTGCGAAATACAAGCTCATATGCATCGGAATGATTTTCTATTTAAATCTCAATATACAAAAGCCCTGCTGTTTGGTTTTGTGTTCGAATACTCTATTACAATTTTTTTACATTTTTCTTATGATAACTAAAAATTAAATAAATAAAAATAAAAATTAAATAAATAAGAAATAATTAAAAATGAGAGCCCATCTAACTTATGATCTTTGTGCCAAAATAAAAAAGCAATTAAACTAAAATAGTATTTTATTTTTTAAACAAAAACTAAGCTCACCTTCAGCAGCTTTATCAACAGTGTACCAAACTTTGAATTGATCTGGATGTTTTTTGGCCAATTCATCAAGTTCATTGCGTAACAAAATATCTTTTTCACTCTAAAAATAAAACAGAAGATATAAAGCAACTTCAAAACAAAGGATTTTAATATCAATACAAACTCACCTGATTGGCAAACAATAAAGCTAATTCCGTTTTGTCCTTGTCATCGTGTTTTAAGACATCACGTACTAATTGTAACATGGGTGTAATGCCAGTGCCACCAGCAATCATATTAACACGTTTAGCCTTAACAGTTTTTGGAGGGTCCTTGCGCAATTTCTTAATGGAGAAACTACCATTACCTAAGTACTGCAAGCGGCCCGAAGGACCACGGAAAGAAATTTTATCACCGATTTGCATTTGATCTAAATGTTGAGACATTTTGCCTCCAGCTGGAAATTTCGGATGAACATCTTTAAAATACACTTTGATCACAAGATCAACATATCCGACATCATCGTCAGATGAAATAGGTGTATAGGGACGTATCACTAATTCATTTTCAATGGTGGCTATAAGATGAATATGTTGTCCCACTGGTAGACCCAATATGTGCTGGTGTGATGGTAAACCAAAACGAAATCGACGTGTATCATGACTTAGAACTTCTTTTTCGATCAGTGGCAATTGATATTTATCATTAGCATCGACCAATGTGCGTAAACGTACTGTTCTGTTTGGTTCTGGGCGAGGTTTCTTTGTGGATTTTTTATTTATTAAATAATGAATTATAACAGCACCAGCTACTACAGCCACTATGCCAACAGCAATGGGGATTACCTTAAAATAATAACATAACATTAGATTAGATTTGTTATAATCATTTAATAATTTCTTAATCAGTTATATAAACAACTGTTAATTAAAAATCTTTGTGAGTTTCTCCGCACCCTGCATGACTACAACGGCTGTTATGCGTAATAAGTTATTTACAAAAGCCGAAAACATTTCAGATTTGTTTACAATAATTTATAATGAAAATAAAAGCTAACACGTCAATAAGAATTTACATTAAATATTTTACACTTTGCTAAAAAAGGGTAAAAGCAAATAATAAAAAAACTTAACGAAATCATGTATTCATATCAGTTAAGATTAATTATATATAATTTTTACATTATAAAACGTAATATTGATATTTTCCACAATAAGAATATATAGTATAATGCTTGAAATACATAGACGGCATTGGCTACACAGTTACAAGACTGCAAACGCCAGTGATTATAATCGTCGCCGAGTAGTCAGCTACTCAATTAGGTACATATACATATATGTAGATGACGTAAACTCTGATATTGTTGTAGAAATATATGTACATATATTTTACTTTTATAAAAAACAAATAAATTTGATTGCTCGAAATCTCTTGATATTAAATTAATTTGTATCTTTCTAATAAATATTCTCTTCTGTTGAGTTGCATAAAATAACATTCTCTCTCTTCCTCTCTCTCAGCTCAAAATTATAAATTGGCCATATATGGTGAAGTCTTCATGCAAAATGACCCTATGAAAAATTGCCCAAAAACCTTAAATGAAAAATAGCCTAAGAAAACTTCATACAAAATTGGGTATTATTTCATATAAAAAGTAACCCAAAAATTTTGGGTGTTTTTTTTTCGTTTTTGGAGAATAATTCATTTTTGGCGATTTTCTACAATGAAAAATTGCCCAAATGTTTTTATGAAAGATCACCCATTTTTGAGCGATTTTATATGATGAAGAAATTTTTCAATAAGAGTGTAAAAATATTAGTCTTAAAAAGTAGTTATAAAGTTTAACTTAAACAGCAGAAGTGTTAACATTACAAATTTATCACGATATAAACTTGAAAATAAGCAATTTAGTTTCTGTCGTAGAAAATATATTAACATCACATCAAATTGTTACCAATGGCAGATTTTAAAAAGCTTGATTATTTACGTAAATTGTTTCGGTGAAAAAGTAGAATCTGTTTTGTTTCTTTTATAACGAGTGATTTTTTAAGAGCTTGAGAACTTTTTTTTAAAAAAAAACGCATAAAATTTGAAAAATCTCATCGGTTCTTTATTTGAAACGTTAGATTGGTCCATGACATTTACTTTTTGAAGATAATTTCATTTAAATGTTGACCGCGGCTGCGTCTTAGGTGGTCCATTCGGAAAGTCCAATTTTGGGCAACTTTTTCGAGCATTTCGGCCGAATTTCTTCGGAAATGTTGTCTTCCAAAGCTGGAATAGTTGCTGGCTTATTTCTGTAGACTTTAGACTTGACGTAGCCCCACAAAAAATAGTCTAAAGGCGTCAAATCGCATGATCTTGGTGGCCAACTTACCGGTCCATTTCTTGAGATGAATTGTTCTCCGAAGTTTTCCCTCAAAATGGCCATAGAATCGCGAGCTGTGTGGCATGTAGCGCCATCTTGTTGAAACCACATGTCAACCAAGTTCAGTTGTTCCATTTTTGGCAACAAAAAGTTTGTTAGCATCGAACGATAGCGATCGCCATTCACCGTAACGTTGCGTCCAACAGCATCTTTGAAAAAATACGGTCCAATGATTCCACCAGCGTACAAACCACACCAAACAGTGCATTTTTCGGGATGCATGGGCAGTTCTTGAACGGCTTCTGGTTGCTCTTCACTCCAAATGCGGCAATTTTGCTTATTTACGTAGCCATTCAACCAGAAATGAGCCTCATCGCTGAACAAAATTTGTCACATTTGAACATTTCGAACCGAACACTGATTTTGGTAATAAAATTCAATGATTTGCAAGCGTTGCTCGTTAGTAAGTCTATTCATGATGAAATGTCAAAGCATACTGAGCATCTTTCTCTTTGGCACCATGTCTGAAATCTCACGTGATCTGTCAAATACTAATGCATGAAAATCCTAACCTCAAAAAAATCACCCATTACTAGCAAATATTTCTAGTTATAATGTTATAAATAGGTTACTTATACAGTGGTGGCCATATTATATGCAACTGAAATTTGGTTTATAATAAAATTCCTGAAACTTTAATCCGAATACAAAAAAAAAAAAAATTAAAATTGACTAATGAAATTAAAGATTATTTATTTGTAAATAAAATTTAACACAACAACTTTATAAGGACTTCATTTTTAAAAAAAAAACATAAATATTTTTATCAAAAAAAAAAACTCAAAATACGTTTGGCCAAAACAAATGCAACTTATAATAAAAGAAAAATTTTAATAATTCGTTGCGAAACCTGAATTCTGTAACACAGCTTTGCAACGCCGTGGCATAGATTCTATTAAATTGTCTATTATCGATGCTAGAATTGAGTTCCACGCCTCTTTTATTTTTATGAACAACTCGTACGTATTTCGAACGTTATTGCGGTCGATCCTCCGATTAACAATTTCCCAAAGATTCTCAATGGAGTTTAAATCGGGTGATTGAGGTGGCCATTCCATAACAGTTATGTTTTTTCAGCTAACCATGACTTTACCACTCTTGATGCATGCTTTGGGTCATTGTCATGTTGGAAGACCCAAGCAAGTGGCATTTCCCATTCAGCATATGGAAGCATAACATCTCTTAAAATATCTTTGTACATCGATTCGGTGTATGGGGCCCACTCCATTAGCAGAGAAACACCCCCACACCAATACACTGCATCCTCCATGTTTAACTGTTTTGGTGGCATCTACCAAGCGTCTACGCACACTTCTGGCAGCTATTGGTAGTTGGAGATCTTTAACTATTTGCGAAGATGTAATAAAGGGGTGTTTTTTTACAGTTTGTACGATCAAGTTATCTGTACGTTGACTTGTGTGTCGCGGACGTCCTCCTCGATGGATCACAGAAACTGTTTGTGTGGCCTTATACTTATTTACTATTCGTGATATTGAACTTTTGTGAATTTTATAGTTTTCAGATATTGCTTTTTGAGACATTCCTTTGGAATAATCATCAATAATACGTTTTCTTAATTCCAAACCAAATTTATTGCGAGCCATTGCTAATAGGTTGTATAGGAAATTATTTTTTGTAAAATATTTACTAAAATAACTTTTAAACACTCAATAAAACTAACACTTCCCAGAAAAGATATAAAATGTAAAAAAAAACATGTGACTTACAATAACGGTATTTTCAGAATTGCATTTGTTCTTCAGAGTTGCATTTGTTTTGGCCAGGCGATTATCGATTTTATCGATTAAATTGACAGCAAAACACAAAATATGAAAATATTTAGTGGAAAACTTACTATTATTGTTTCAATTGGACATAACACATACAAAAATTAAAAGCTGATGTACGTTTTAAATTTAAACAACAAAGATTAAAACAAAGTTGCACAGAGTAAAATTCAGTTGCATATGATATAAATGTGTTTATTTTAAAATTGTAGAATTAGGCGCCGCAGGCAAAAACAATAAAATATAAAAATCGCGCGATTTTTTTTTAATCCTAAAATTTTACAATAAACAATAATTAATTTATTAACTTAAATAATTAATTTCAACTCATATTAGCAAACTATTTGTACCTTTATTATTTTTTTTTTATTCACATATACATAAAGTCAAACTTCCATAACTCGAACTTCTCTAATTCAAATTTTCTGTAACTCGAACAAATTAGATTGGCAGTAGGCTTAAGATAACAAATAACATACAATTACTTTTCCGTAACTCGAAGTACTCCATAACTCGAACGAAACACATATAAATGAATTCTATAACTTGAACTATTTTGGTTATTTGGTTGGTTTGTTGATTTTGTTTGTATTGTTTTGCTTTCTTTTGCTGGTTAAGTTGGTTTGCATATTTCGCTGTCTTTTTATGGGGAAATCCCTTTTTATGGTACTTTATTGTTCCTTTGTACTTGTGTAAATATAATTTTTATTCACAAATGTAATTCGCCTGATGGTAAATGTTAAAATCGTATTTTTTATTATTATGGCATCTAAACGTGTTTTAAAATCTTTGTCTATTGAAAAAAAATATAAACTTATAGAAGATGGGTTAAAGAAAAAATAAGCAGCTGATAAATATGGTATACCAGCCACTACAGTCTCAACGATTTTTAAAAATAAAGAATCAATTACGAATTCGTTTGAATCTGGATTTCGGCCATATGGTAAAGGGTTAAATATTTCAATTCATTTTAACTTGTTGATTACATTATATACTATGCTAAGGTATGCAGTTTTTAGTTACTGGGTGTTCTAAATAAAAAATGCATAATAAAAACACATGCTTGCAATTAACTCTTAAAGAAAATAAAAAAATTCTGTAAATCGAAGTCTCCGTAAGTCGAAGTATAATGGAGATTCGAGTATGGAAGTTCGACTATATATTTCCTTTCATATTTATTTTAATGAACGCATGAAATAATTTATTTGAGTACATTGGCAACAATATATTTAACTTGGTAGCAAAAAGCTATGGTGAATGATCTGAATATAACTTAAGTGATCGAATTTGTGGGTTTAATTAATAGTAAACAAAGTGCTACAAAAAATCTTTGTTTAAACGACAGTTAACTAAGAACTGTGAATTTGGGCCTAATTTGGGCCTTAAAGGAAGAAATGATTTTATCATAAATTCTTCTTCAAAATTTTTATTATGTTAAAATCTAATTACCCACCAAACCAAATGTTTCGATTTTTTCTGAAGTAAGACGTGTCGTAAGTAATTCGTTAAGACATTTCGGTTGCACGTCTGAACAAAAAAAATATAAAACTTTGATTCATACGTAAGTAAATAAAAGCCAAAATTGTATTAAATAAAAAATAATTAAAATAAAAAAATTTAATAAATACAAGCAAGATGGAAAATTAAAATTTAATTGATTACGGTAAAGCATTGTCTTAAATACCAACTCGTTAAACAATCATTATATTCACATAAATTTAAGAGAACAAAGCTTGTACAGAGGTACCGACAGAAAACATGTTGCGATTTTGTACCTACATGTCGTTACGATTTCGTAACTACATATCTTTACGAAGTCGTGTCAACCCTTTCATATAAAAATCGTTACGATTTCGGTAATATTTCGGTTCCGAAATCGGTAGATTTTTTCGAACAGTTGTTACGAAATCGGTACATTTGGTTTGCTGGGTATATATATATATATATATATATATATATATATATATATATATATATATACATACATAAATACATATTACACAAAATAAAAAATGCTAGTTTCATGTTTTGTAATGTTAATGATTGTTTACAGGTTCAAATTAAGAATAGATTAATGAAAAGATTGATAAAAGCTTTAGAAAAGAATATATTTTGTTGGTATTGTATACAAAAAAAAAAACAATACGTATTTTTTCTTTTGTAATTTTTTTAATATAAATTCAATTTGTTGACAAAGTAATAAAAAGCGAAAAAAATTTTTTAGTGAATAAAGTCTGCCTATTATTTCTTAGTTATAACTAATACACCTATATTGAAATATACTTTTTTTTTACGAAAAGTATAGAATAGTTAGTATTGTGGGATTTGCGTTAATCGATCTTAATATATATAAATTTTTTTAATTTTCTATTTATTCTACTAATTGCTATATAGTTTTAGAAATAACAAAAAATTAATTTGAATACTAACTCAATTAAAAAAATGTTTACACTCTTTTCGATATCGTATTGATCGTTTTTTCGCAGTATTAAAAAAAATAGCAGTAAATAAACACATGCTTTCAAGAATGTAGATTACAATCAGTGTGTATTAATTCTTTTAAATTTAAAATTCTAAAAAATAAAACCTTTTCATTATCGATCTGTTCATCTGATTTCTTGGTAATATCCCAGCTTTCGAAAACAATCGCTAACATTACACGAAGGTGCGAGCAAGGTGTAAGTACAATTGCGTTTATATCACCTAGTTATAGTTAATCGCCAGGTGTTTGTAGTGTAGCCAAAAACCCAAAATTCATATGCATGTACAGTGTATCATAAAGCAGCTATTCAAACTAAACACTTCAATGTTAAAGTTCATTGAAGTGTTTAGTTTGAATGAATTCAATTTTATGCAGAGATTGTAATGATTATGAGTTTTATTTTAAAAATTGGGTTTTAATGATTATTATTTGATTTTTATTTTCTACTCAAAGAATAAAAATTATTCTCTGAGCTTTATTTAATGCTTAAAATATAACGATTATGTATTAAGTTTTATTTTCTGCTTTGGGAATAAAAATTATTGTCTGAGTTTTATTCTTTGCTCGCCATTTAATGATTGATGTTTAAGTTTTATTTTCTAATTGAAGAATAAAAATTACTTTCTGAGTTTTATATTTCACTTAGAAAATAAGGATTATTTTCCAAGTTTTATATTTCGCTTAGAAAATAAAAATTATTTCTTTCTTTTGTTAATTTGGACATATGTAAGTATATAAATAGTACTTTTTGGAACTTTTTTACTGAAACACATATCTCACTAAAACCCTATCTCAATTAACGATACATACTAAAATTATTTCTATGTGTTTCAGTAAAAAAGTTCCAAAAAAGTACCAAAGTACACGTTTTATCCCCCAAATATTGAAATGAAGAAAAAGTACCAAACACTAGTTTGATACTTTTACTATATCAAAAGAATGCCAACTAAACTAATTTCTATGTTTTTTAGTTAAAAAGTTTCAAAAAGTACTATTTATATACTTACATATGTCCAAATTAACAAAAGCATTAATTTTTATTTTTAAGTAAAATTTAAAACTCAAGAAATAATTTATATTTTCTAAGCGAAATATAAAACTTGAAAAATAATCCTTAATTTCTAAGTGAAATATAAAACTCAGAAAGTAATTTTTATTCTTCAATCAGAAAATAAAACTTAAACATCAATCATTAAATGGCGAGCAAAGAATAAAACTCAGACAATAATTTTTATTCTCTGAGCAGAAAATAAAACTCTGAGAATAATTTTTATTTTCCAAGCGAAAAATAAAACTCAACAACTAATCATTGATGTCTGAGGAAAAAATAGAACTCGAAAAATAATTTTTATTTTTGATTTTTTTCAATAAAACTTATAAAATAAAAATCATTGGCGGAACGGACAGTCCCCTTAAAGACGATTGCAATGGTGTACTCCTTGTACATGTAGCATATCCCTAACATAATGATTTTTTTCTTTTAAAATGTGATGGATAATCATTATTTGCGATCCCTGATTTTATGTTAATAAACAGTTCGACTAATGAAATCAAATATTGAAAATCACAGAGCCTATCTTCAAAAATGCATTTGTATAATATTTTATAGTTCATTTCTCTCCTTTAAAGCTCTGTAAAAGTTGTGTAAAATATTTTAATAACAATGTAATTCCACAAAGTAAAAATACAAATCAAATACAAATTTTATTCAATTGGCTATTTGGCAGTAAGTAATTCATATTTTGTCATTATTTTAAAACATCGGCAAGGTAAAGTCAAAATATTAGAAAAGCTTGACAAAGGCGTTCAAGATAACCGGTTAGCCCTAGATTTTAGATCTTCAATCAGCTACATCAAATCACATAAACAGAAATTTTAAATGCTGTTTCCAACACATATCAGGAGGCAAGCAATAAATCTTTGTACAGCGCTGAATATCCAAAAAGAGATTAGTTGTAAATTTGGCCACTTTGCAGTCTATCCCTCAAATAAAGTAAATTTAACCAATTTTTTATTTTTTATATGAAAGAAAAAACGTCCAGAAATTAGAATAATTCAGAAATTAGAATTGCCTCAAAAACAAAGCGGTTCTAATTTGCGAGCGTCTACTGTACCTTTAAATCGATAAAAAAAAAAATCGGCGTATTTACACTGATTTTCTTCACTTTCTCTTTGAAATATAATATTTTTGCGGAAAAAAATTTTGTTAAAATCCATCTAGTAGTTGTTACGTGATGCAAACGTAGACAGACAGACAGGAAATAAGTTACTGTTTACTGTTACTTTTAAGAATATTGAGTTATAAATATTTATCAATTTGCAGGTCCATAAAATAAAGTTGACCCAATCCTGATGCAGACTTGCATCTCTAACTGATACCGAAACACCTTTTCGCTTAACAACACGTGTCATGCTTTTTCATTTGAACTTGGAATTTGACTTACGTCCCTCAGAGTCGTAAAAAATTATTTTAATCTCGTCAGAAAAAAAATCAGTACACCAGAACGTTTTCGGTTGTTTTTTCTGCTGATTCACTTTGCTTTTAATTGAGTTTTGTCTAATAATTCGACCATTTTACCCGGCTTTATGTAACACATGACCGTTAGTTTCAGGATTTTTGGAATTTCCAACTTCGTTTTCAATTTCGTTTTGCATTCTTAAACTGCTCACAATACTAGTTGTTTTTCTTTGTGAGTTATTTTCTATGTACAGTTTTATAATCAGGTCCTTAAGTCATGGGATAACATCTTTCCTCGTGGTGCCATTATAACCAAAAGTTAATTTTTTTTTATTTATTTTGATTGGTTTAAGTTTGTGATATTTTAAATGCATCGCCGAACTCTGAAGCTAACTGGAATAAATATTCCAGCCTAAATATTCTCTCGTTGTTTCCTCATACTCAGGCAATTATTTTAGCAAGGTTCAATATATTGAAAAATATCTGAAGTGGATACCTACAAATAAAAGATTAATGGAATGACTTCATACTTTATTTCCTTGCCGTCTGGCCTGCCACAAGTAAAACAAATTTTGTACCATTATACAATCTAATACTTTCCCGTATATGTTTTTTTGCATTTTTCTATTTCTATTTATTTTTGTTTGGAACTTAGGACAATCAATTTTTTTGGTTACTTTTATACACCGCAAGATTTGATTTATACAATTTACTAGAAAATCTAGGCAACTCACTTTTGTTTCAATGGACTGTTCCAACAATTGTAATTTTTTTGGCTAATAATACACTCGTGAAAAAGTTATCTGTTGTTACGTTACATTCGTATCCTGTAAATGATTCCATGAACTTAAAAACAACGAACTCCCCAAGTGAAATTGAACATTCTCTACTTTTATCCTTTCCCAAATAGGGAAACCGATTTATTGTTTACTTGCTATTGACTTTATTTTCTTTGATACTGTCCAAATTTTTATTCTTTACTTTATTTCCTTCAAATAAGTAATCGTAACGAAATTGCATGAGAAACGCTTTACGACTGCTCTAATTGAGACTGTACTCAATACTGTTGTTATACCCTTCACCACAGGTGGAAAGGGTATATATGTATAAGTTTGTCATTCCGTGTGTAATTTCTACAATATTCATTTCCGACCCCATAAAGTATATATATTCTGGATCCTTATACATAGAGAAGTTGATTAAGCGATGTCCGTCCGTCCGTCTGTCCGTGTTAGTGTGGTAATGTCATTTGCCAAGGCACCAGAAGAGATACAAAAAATTTAAGCACACCAATCTGTCAGGCATAGTTTCGAAAATTTTGGTATTGCAATTCAGCAACATCGGATCATTCCTTTGGAGGCTGCGGGCCAAAAACCACGCCCACCTATATTTTTTTCAAGTTTTTTCAGGTTTTTTTTAATTTTTTTCAGCTTTAATGATTCTGTTTTGCCTTTTTTTCTCAAATAAATATTACACTGCGATAGGTAGATCGCATAGAGTACATACAGATCTCGGGGGATCAATAACCCCCTGCGAGGGTCGATTTTTTGTTGTTTTTAGATTGGTAGGGTTTTTCTGCTTTGATTTGTATTAGTGACCTTAATAGAAAGCAATACACATAGAGGTAGCCAATGGACCCACAGGGTACCCACTGATAAATAGGAGCAGTTAAAAGGACCCCCCATGTGTCAATATGAAGAAATTTTTTTTTTATAAGGATTTTTTTTTGCTTTAGTCTGACCATTCTAACTCAATATAGATTGGAGAAAGGTCCAAAATTTAACAAAAAAATTTCAATCAAATTTAAAAAAAAAAATTTGTTTAAAAAAATTTAAAAATTTTTTTTCAAAAATATTTACAAAAAAATTTACAAAGCATTTTCAAAAAGATATTTTACAGAAAAATATTCGAAAAAAATTTTTTTTAAAAATTTTCCAAAAAATTTTCGAATAAAATTTTACAAAAAATTTTTAAAAAAATATTTTTACAAAAAATTTTTACACACAATTTTCAAAAAATTAAAACAAAAATTTCAATATTTCTTTGAAAATGAAAATCATGACTGTAACATAACATATATTTAATATTAAGAATATACATATGTGTGTATGTGTGTATATAGAGTAACATATTTTTTTAAATGCGTTTGATTTTTTAATATATGATATCTCTGTTTTAAAACCTAGGTGCATTAAACACATAGACATCATCAGAATACCGACTACAAACTGTCAAAAACGTTGTGGCTGTCGTCAACTTAGGCTAATTTCTATTTTATTCAACAAAAGAAAATGTCACAAAATTGTAAATTGCAAATTCATATATAAACAAAAAGTTTTGGAGGAAATATTTATAATTTTTTGAAAAAGTTATTTAATTTTATAAAATCAAAATAAGTATTTCTACAACAATGTCAGAGTTTACGATGTAGCTGTCGTCTTCAATATCATTAAGTAGCTGACAACACGGCGACAATTTTAGCAAACGGAATTTGTTTTCATTTGTCTTCTATTTTTTAACTTATGAATAATGATTTTTTCTCATACGAATTTATTTAAGTAAAGAGTCAACAATATGGATAATGCTGTACATGTCTGTATAAATAAAATCACCGTGGTGAAGGGTATAGAAGATTCGGCACGGCCGAATATAGCACTTTTACTTGTTGTCTTCTCTTATCAATTGCAACCGACTCTGAGATAACCGTAAGTTAAAATAGTACATACAACTACTAATAGTATATACAACTACCGTGGTGGACCGGTCAAATTGACCGACCATGGTAGGTAGGACATGTATGTAACAAATATTTCTTGGAAAAGAAAAATAAAAACGAGAAGCAACGAGTGAAGGAAATATTTTATGCAATTTTAAGAAAAGTAATATGTGTAAATTTTAAAAAATTTTGAAAACGGTCAATTTGACCAGCACTGGTAGGTTTAGTGTTAAAAAAATAACTGTTTCTAGATAGTAACAAGTTAAATTATGTGAACAAAAACTTTGAACATAATGAAAGCAAAATAGAAAACATCATTGATTAAATGAAAAGTATAAAGTGCATAGGTACTTATTTAAGTGATACATTGTAGGTGTAGTAAATTATAGAAAACAAAAATGAAATCAAAGGTTAAAGTATACATTTAATTTATTAAATCACTAGGCATATTATTTAAAAAAAAATCATTTTAAGTAATATCAAAATACAAATGTTTAGTTATTACTAGCTATACCCGGCTTCTTTGATATCTATCTTTCCCTTTGCGGTGGTTTTACTATAGAAAACCCTTTGTATTTCAATTAATCTCCAGATATACGACATATAAAAATTAATTTAAATTGAGGGTACTCCTCTGCTCCTCGGTGAAATTGAGTGCTTTCACTATTTACTCTATTTTTTTTTTTTTAGAGTAAACTTTACAGGTTCTAATATTCTTTCCCACAAAATTTTATTTAAATGTAGCTAGAAGTTTTTACGTAACGAGAAAATAGACAAACAAAAAATATTCCTAAAATTTAGTTTTTTATTCTAAATCTATGACCATATGGGCCGCGAACAAAATTAAAAAAAAATACTTCCAACTTAAAGTGGATAGTTCTTAATAAAAACACTATTTAAATCACCGTGACTATATAAATTTATTCACGTACTGTACGAAATACTTATTAATTTAAAGTTGATATTAGAAACCCTGACCTTTATTTCGTCTTAATTATTGAATGAGAAAAATAAAGTTACACCAATAAAATAGTTAACATTTAATGACATGCCATAATGAGAAAGAGAGGCAAAGAGCATGCCATTATAACAAAAAGCTTTATTATTAAAGACACATGTTTTAACGTAAAAATAAGGGTGACAAAAATAAAGAAGAATAATCATATAAGCAACAATTATTTTATAAAAAAACTTACATCAAATTTATCGTTTTCAAACCACATTTTGTTGCTGTCGTAGTATGTATGTTTAGCACTAAAATTGTTTTAATTACTTTTTAATACAAAATGTACCTATAATTTATTTTAATATTTAAAACATATGTTTGCAGTTTGTTAAAAGTTAAAGTTAAAACTAAACTCTTGCTACTCCCGTTGCTAAATGATGCGACTTTTGTATTCAGTACGATACACATTGCCGCCTGATATTTTAACACAATAATAATTATAATAATAATAACTACACAAATAAAGCTTTAACTCATACGATTATATTTTAAAAGCAGCAACAAAGTACAAACGAGTACATTCAAATAAAGAGAGTAAATAAATATTTTTTTCTGAAAACTCTTCTAAATGAAATCTCTGAAAAAGTAAGAGAGTTATGCAAATATTTATTATACGTGGATGGTTTGGTAATTCTGTGCCCTTTTTATTTCCAGCACACTAACTTTCAATGCAACACGCTCCCTTTAACTATTATATGTATATTAATGAATTCGTCCAAGAATTGTAGAAACAAGATTGCGACATAAAGGCCGGGGCACATAGAATCCGTCATACGTAATACTTTGAAGTATCAATTGTGATTAAAGTACCGACGGACGAGGTTGACACAATGAGTACTTTGTTGACGGATATTAAATCAGGAAAGGAAACACTAAAAACGCTTTTTTTCATTTTACTTTATTTAGTTTAATTTATTGTCTTTCGTTTTAATTTTGCTGAAAGTGAACATAAAAACTTAAACAAAACATAGAAAAAACCACTTGATAGCTTCAAAATGCTCAACGTACGTTAAAAGTTGCCCAACTTTCGTACTTTGCGTTGACAGAGACTTACTGTTTGCGATAAACCTCATAAGAAAACATGTACTTTAACTTACTTTTCTGTTGAAAAAGACAAAGTATAACGCACTAATGGCGCTACGAATAATGTTTTCTTATTGGCTAACCTAGCGTTTACATTTGACAGTACTGTCTTGATAGAAAAAGAATACATATTAGTTGACAAAAAAGCTGACAATTGTCTCCGTAGGCGTCCAGACAATAGTTAAGAAATTTTTAATTAAATTTAATTTTTCCTTTTTAAATTTTTTTTCTGTACACAAAAATTTGAGTTAATGTCGGCATTCGTCAACTCAGTGTTTAATGTGTGGTTTCTGTATTACAGGCGAGCGGCTCGTCTAGCAAATTTGTATGAAAAGCACTCAATTTTTTGAGTGATTCCTATACAAATTTTTTAGACGAGTAGCTCGCCTGTAATACAGAATCCGCACATAAGTTTTTGATTTTCCCTTTTTATTTTATTTCTGTACACAAAACTGAGTTATTCGGGTATGTTCTGTAATCCGAAACCGAGTGAAAATGAAATCGAATAATTTTTATTCGGTTTCGATATTTATAACGTAGTTGCGCATATTATTTTAAAACATTAGCAATCAAGGAAATTATCTGAATGGTCTTTAATCAAATGTATAAAAAATAATATCAAAATGTTGTAAGATTTAAAAGTTATGACAATTTAAAATTTCATTCGGATTCAATTTCACTCGGTTTCGGACTACAGAATATACCCGTTTTGACAGCATACGTCAAATCATTGTCCCTTCTGTCTTGAATATTTTCAAGATTTTCAAGTTATTCAAATTTTTCAAGTTAAGACAATAAGGTAATAGTGAAAAGGTATGTATGTATTGCTATTGACATGACAGCATTGTCTAATAATTGCGATTTTAATAATTAAAGCGCATTTTAAAGATGATTTAATAAGCTTTAATTTGATACCATTCATGTTGATTACTAACGTAAAAATCTGGAGTGGTCTACCCAATGGAGATAGATATTTGTATGTAGGTATGTATGTATGTATGTATATATTATATAAAGAATATACATAAGTTCAAAGTATATTCGAATCGAAAAATTAATTATTTTCGGTTTGGGGTGCTAAGTAAACTACCCCTTGCTCCCTACCGATTATGTCAAACTGCACAAAAATAGTGGCATACACAAAGAAAGAAGTCATCATTGAAACCAACGCCTTTAATATATTTTTTTTATTTGGGGGAATAAAAAAACTATAAGGAGAAACTCTACAAAAATAGTGGCATACACAAACAAAGAAGTCTTCATTGAAACAAACGCCTTTAATATATTTTTTTATTTGGGGGAATAAAAAAACTATAAAGACGCTGGAATAAATGTATCGGACTATGTTGAGAAATAAAAAGCTTTTTCCCGAAAAAAATATCTTTTATCCAAAAATTATCAAAGTACCCTCGTATCATACAATTTAAGAGTCATTCATGCCAGTGTTGGGATTTGTGATACAATTGTACCAAATGTGGTACAATCGACACATCAGTGGTACACTGGTACACTTCATGCTTTTTTGGTACAATTTCATTTAAAATTTATTTGATTAAATTAATTATTAAGGTTTAAGTTCTTAATTATAAGGAGATAAAGACAAAAATAGACACCAACAGAGTGGAATGCATTTTCTAGACAGCTACGTCCGTCATCAGCACTCTTCGTATCTATCTACTAGGTAGCTTCAATTGTTATTAATTTTCTATTTAGATAAACTTAACAAAGAAATACAATATGAGAAATTTTAATTTGTATATTATATTTCATAGGAGATAGAGCTTTTTGAAATTGTTTTACATTTTTAAATACTATTTCTTTATATTATAATACCAAGCAAACATTTTTCTTTTTTTTTTTATTCTCTTTATATATTTTCTTTTATTTGAAAATGGTATATATCTGTCTTGCTAATATCTAATTGTTGTTAATTGCTAACCAAAGGTTGGTTAATAGCAAGACAGATATACACCATTTTCAAATAAAAGAAAAGAAAAATTTTACATTGTCTTAAAGATATATTTAGTAATAGTACATTGTTTTAGTCATTGAGCAAAATTTAAGATATTGTGGTCAAATTTCAAAATGATATCTTTTCTGAGTTAACGACTAGATGATTTTCAATTTACAAACTTCAAAATTATTACCTTTTTATGTATTCTAGCCTAAAAAAGGGTCATTAATCTTTTTTTAATAAAAGAAGTTATATTAAAAAAACTTTATTTTGACTCATTCCAAACTGAAATAATAGAAATTTTTTAATAACTGGGTAATAAAAATAAGAAATATTCATTAAAACTGAAAAATATGTAGTTTTTTTAACATAGCTTCTGATCCCACCATGGTCCCACACTGAAATTTTTATGGTGTACTTACTTAGCCACATTAAAAAACATATATAACTTTTAAAGGACACTATCTCAAAGATTTTTATAAAACTTTTTTTTTTTAAATATAAGAAAAATATTTGTTAAACATTTGTTTTTTTTCATGATAACAAATTAAAGCTTACGAAATCCCCTTTAAAATGAGCTATTACTCAACTTCATAGGGCTTTCATAAATGCTTAGAAAAGCGGTGTCGTCAGCAAATGTTGATGTGTGGACTCGATTGCTAGTTGGCATATCGGATGTATACAGAAAATAAAAAACGGGTCCCAAAATAATACCTTTGAGAACTCAAAGGTAAAGGGTTGAAGCGAGCTTAAAAAATCTCCTTCTTTAATTATGAACTTACGACTAGTTAAGTAACTTTGTACCAATTTATAAAAACTTTTGGGCGGGTTTTGCTTTAACTTGTAAACTAAACCTTCATGCCATACTTTATCGAACGCTTGAGAAACGTCTATGAAAATCGCAGAACAGTATTTTCTTTCGAATCTGTGCATTTGTTCAATAGTGCTGTGCTGTTTTCTAAAACCAAATTTGTGGTTCGTATACATCCTTTTTCACTCAAAATTGGATTCAGCTTAGTGATTAATATTTTCTCTTTTCCTGGCTTAGGTATCATAGTAATAAGAGAAACCTTCCAGTCTGGGGGAAAATACTCAAGGCGTATAATGACGTTAAAAATAAATATAATTATTTTAACTGCTACCTGGGGAAGTTCTTTTATCATCTTATTACTAGTTTTGTCAAAACCATAGGCCTTCTTGGGGTTTAAACTAGCAATTGCCCTTTTAACATCTTTTAAGTTCAGTC
The DNA here is from genome assembly GCA_949628195.1 of Phasia obesa. Classification (NCBI taxonomy): domain Eukaryota; kingdom Metazoa; phylum Arthropoda; class Insecta; order Diptera; family Tachinidae; genus Phasia; species Phasia obesa. The sequence continues at coordinate 120,337,060 of OX451217.1, forward strand.
TAAGGGGGTTTACTGCTTCAGCATCTACGGGTGGCAACTCCACTAAAGTAGAAGGTATATTCGGCATAAATACGTTTTTGTAATAGTTAACAAATAAGTTGGCTTTTTCGATATCACTTCTTGCCCAACCTCCGCATGAAGCACGCAAGGGAGGCTAGCGCATAACAGGTCTTTTAAGGTTTCCTGTTGCACACAATAATGAATAATCCGATGGAGGGCTAGCATCAAGGCCTTCCAAGTATTTTTGTAGTGATAAAATTCTGCTCTCTTAGTCTGTTTTTCGAAGTCGAAGTCTTGTTTGTTGTCGGGTTATTGTTGCATGTTCAACAGCTAATTTGTGTTCTTAACGGTATGTTTGTCGAGCAATGAGCACTGAGATATTTTTTATATTTTAGCGGTTCCATATTGAAACCATAGCAGGTGGAATGATCAGACGATAATTCAAATGATGCTACAACTTTAAGCATATTTTTTAGAAAGCCCTTTGTTACGCCAAAATCAATAACATCATGAATTTTCTTTGGATCTGTAGGCCAATAGGTTTGTTAAGCGACTGATGGAGATCAGTGTTGTGCTATGCGGCACGTAGCGCTGTCCTGAGAGAATTACGTGTTATCCGTGTTGATTAATTTGGGTCTAAATAAATTGTAAATCTGAAGCGCCTTACCTACGTTCTTTTCGAAGAAGTACGGTCTAATGATGCCTGCTACCAGCCTAAAATCGGATCCAAACAGTTTTTGTTAATCCATTGGTGGACGTCGTCTACAATTTTGATTGTAAACATAGCCATTAATTTACAAAGCGCTAGCAATAAATTTTCGCGTTCAACATTAGCATCGACTAAAACTTATTTTAAGTTTTACCTGATATTTTAAAAGAATCCTATCTCTACATTTATGTTTCTGTTTAACAAAGATAGAATTTTGCAATTGTTAGATAGGTAGTTGTTTTGCAATTGTTCTTACGAAAGATTGTAAGAACATATTTAATATTATTTTGGGCTTTAAAGAAAAATTTTTAAAGCGTAGCTACAATTTTGATTTGATTGATGCTTTTCGCTTTCTCCAGGATCTGCAGCCGTCAAAAACGACTTTTGATATAATAATTTTAGTTAATAAACAACATGCAACCGGTAATAACCTTATTGCAATACAGCTATTCAAGGCAGCGCAATCAGCCAACGCTAGAGAATAAAAGCAATCCAAAGCAGGTAAACAAGGATGACCTGGTCTGTTTATCCACCCGTAGCAAATTTGCGACTGATGTAACATGTTGCATACAACTTTCTAACATTTATGTTGTATATACTGAAATTAGCAAAAGCTTAGCAGCTCATTAGCAAGTGTTTTAAAAATAAACTGTATGTCACATATCTGTTATCCACATATCTGTTAAATCAGAGTTTGGATTAAATTATTTATTTTATAAATAATTATTGAAATAAACTACTAAAAATCTAACTAATAAATTTGGTAATATAAAAACAAAAATTAAATTTATTTTTAACACCTGTTTGATAATTATTTTAAATCTCTATGCTAATATTTCATCCAACACTGAAAATATTTAACAGAAAAACCACCTTGCCTTTCAATATGTTATTTGATAATTGTTCACTGCTAAAATGCATACGGCAACACATTTTTTTTAATCAAAAGACAGTCTGCATAAAATCTGCACCCTAATAGTTTAAATGAGTTTAATATAAATTCAATAGCAACAATAGACGACGCAATTTCTACCAGCCAATGTATGTATAAATATTTCTTATATGTAGGTATGTATGTATATATGTATGTACGTATATTTAACAAAAATCTCAAAATGATAAAGCCAAAATGACTTCATAAAAAATATTTAAAAATAAATATTACGACAGAAATTTATTTAAGATAACAAAACAATGATGACACATCAAATTAATATAAATAAAAATAAAATTATCTAATAGTATCACTAGAAAAAGAACAATTTTATTTAATTTAACTTACATGGTTATCACTAATTGGTCTCGCCATTGCGTTAGGTTATGGTAAGCAAAAGGTTCCAATAAAATTCAGAACACAGCAGAATAAATTTGGATATAATTAAAATATCGTTTTCAGTAAAAATTTCACAATAAGTTTTAATACGTTTGAGCGAAATTCCAAATTCAAAGTGTATTTGTTTTTTTTTAATATTATGGAATTGTTATGTAATTATATAGAGGCAGTTGTGGTATAGATTATTTTAATTTTTCCACAGAATAAATTCCTTTTTAATATTTTTTTACTATTTGATCTATTATTTCATCGTTTGCGTTTTTATTCAATATCAAGGCACATTTATTGGATTTTTGTAGTAAAAATATTTATGTATTCACTTGATTTTATTTTAAGGAACGTTTTATTCTTTTTCAGTGCCGAAGATTTTTTTTCTTTAAAAGAATAGAAAGAAAGTAACAACAATCAACTGCTGCATGAGACTTGTTTATGGTGTTAAAGCTGTTGCCTTTCTGCTTTTTCTGTCCATCAACGATTTATATGAATTTAAACATTCGTAATACTCTTTCTTTTCATTTAATTTTTCCACCACTTTAGGTTTTTACTCACTGACCCACTTGTTAAAGAAAAATGATTTTCTATGGAAGAGAGAAAAAAGTTAAAGGTCTATTATTAAAAATGTTTGTTTATTTAACAAAACTATGTTATTTTTATTTTTCTCTTACCTCACATACAAAGTATTTCTCTGAAAGTTGCGCAGCTGATAATATTTAGATGTGTTTTTATTCTAAAAGTAGAGAAAAATGTTTATTAATTTTTAAGTTCGAAGATTGTCTATTTTGAGAATGTGTATTGTGCTTGCTTTTGGTTATTTTATTTTTAACTATTTGTTAGCTTTTTTTAATTATTCGATTTAAAGTTTTAATCATATTGTGAAAAGAATTATACTTTGCTTATTCTACTATAAATTAAAGGCACCCATTTATGTTCAATATGTAAAAATTAATTTAATTAGTAAATACTGATTTAAAGAGAATGCCGGTATAAAGTGCGATGAACATCACACAAGTTTAAGCTTGATGATTAGGACAGGTCTTTAAGCTGCGGTTGGTAGCGAAGCGCATATATATCGTAATATTTTAAGTTTGTATACTAGAATAATACAAAGCGTACGATATAATAAGTCTTATCAAAATTCTTTTCAGCAAACCTTCAAAATAACGACTCATTGACAAGTACAAGAAATATTAAATAACATACAGTTTGGACCTGTATCTGCACTACTAAGTAAATTATTCAATATTTTTGAGCTAAAAATGGCATGTAAAAGTAAACAAAACCTGCAATGCAAAATAATTTTTGATTAAAAAGTAAAAATCAAACAAGTCGACAATTAATAATTTAAATATAATAAGTGAAGAAGACGCTTGTCTAGAAATCATCATTGCACAATGTTGTCATCACTTTCCAAAATATTCCTTTTTGGCACATTATAAATTAAAACACTTTTGTTTTTGTTCAATATATTGTACCACCTATTAATATAATATACACATAGGCAATTCTATTGTACAATATCAGTTATTGCACAATAATATTGTGAATGTAAGGGTACCTTAACGGTACCTGTATAAAAACATGTGTTTGTACTTTGTGAACTATGTACATACATAGTTAAAGGGTGTTTTTTTTAGAGATATAGAACTTTAAGTTGGCATTACTTTTCAAGATGGCGACTGATTTAACTGCTGTCAAGTGATTTATTCTCAGTTTGGTTTGGCAATTCATCATGAATAGTGCAATTTTATTTCGAAAATAATGGTTCTGTGCGGAATACGTATCGCGCGAATTTTGTTTAGCAATGAAGCGCACTTCTGGTTGAATGACTACGTCAACAAACAAAACTGCTGCATTTGAAGTGAAGGCAATCCTCAAGTGTATGTCGAAACACTGTTACATCCAGAAAAACTGACTGTTTGGTGCGCTTTATGGGCTGGTGGAATCATTGGTCCGTACTTTTTCAAAAACGATGGTGGCCAGAACGTTACAGTCAATGGAGATCGGTATAAAGCCATGATTACTAACTTTTTCATTCCTGAATTGAATAACCATGATGTCCATGAGATGTGGTTTCAACAAGACGCCGAAACATGTCACACACAGCTCGGGCCACAATAGATTTATTGAAAGACACGTTTGGTGACCGCCTCATTTCACGTTTTGGACCTGTGATTTAACACCGCTAGACTACTTTCTGTGGGGCTATGTAAAGTCATTGGTCAATGCGGATAAGCCACAAACGCTTGACCATTTGGAAGACAACATTCGCCGTGTTATTGCCGATATACGGCCACAAATGTTGGAAAAAGTCATCGAAAATTAGACGTCCATATTGGACTACATCCCCGCCAGCCGTGGCGGTCTTATGCCAGAAATCCTATTTAAAATGTAATGCCACAAGATTATCCTTCGGATAAATAAAATTCATGTCAATCGAATAATCCATCGTTGTTTTATTGCAACTTAAAGTTCTATACCTCTATAAAAAAGCACCCTTTATTTACTGTGGAAAGAGTACATAATTACATACAGCATACATTCATAGAGTAGAGAACTAGAAAGAGACAGATACCAGTATACTATTCGTATTAGTATATTATTTGTTTACCTGTTAATGAGCATATCAAAGGTTCATATAGATTAAATATAGGGACACCCTTTAGTTTACAACTTTATACTTATATTTGCTATAGCTAACATAGTAATATACGTTCTGTGTAAATTTTAAGCATCTGTCCAAAGACAGAGCCATACAGGTCAAATTACAACAACTGGGTCATCCTTTGATTCATATTTTAAATATACTTATGTGTATACTTGTTATTATACCGAACATAGTAGTAGACATTATGTCTAAATTTTAAGTGATTGTTTATAATGATTCCAAAGTTACTGCCATATAGGTCAAATTACATTAATTATGGGGACTTCCTTTAATTTTCACGTTCAATATAGGTTCTTTGTAAATTTTATTTGTGGGACACCCTTTATTTTCCAAATTAAAATTTTATACTTGTTATAGCGAACTAAGAAATTCAGATTTTTGTAAATTTCAACCGTCTGTCTATAACGGCTCAACAAAGGGACCAATACTTGGACCCAAGTGAGCTGTATTGGAGCTGCCTGCTTAACCTAATGGAAATTTGGCAGTGACAGTAAGGGCATTGATATTTTTTATATTTTTAATTCTAATAAATTTTTAATGTTAACAATTCCGTAGTTTGGGGTAAACTTCGTAACTATAATAACTATCTAAGAATACTTAGTTTTTCGGACGTAAATCGTTGCCTTTACACTCTTATTTTTGATAATTAAAAATCGCTCAAATATGGTGATAATTCATTAAAACATTTTAAATAATTTTCCATTTGAAAAAATTCCAAAAACGAGAAAAAGTTCTCAATATTTTGGGGTTAGGTTGCACGGGTCGCCGGCTACGCAAAAGGGGAAAAGCCGACTCACTTGGGTCCCTTAGGTCCCGTTGGGGTTACTTTTTATATAAAATATTTCCCAATTCTGTAAGCGAATTTCTTGGGTTATTTTTAATTTTTTCTTTTGAGCGATTTGTCACGCAAAATGACTGCGTGCAGCCCCTTTATGCACAATAAAATTAACCAAACTTTTGCATTTTGAGTTCCTATGATTGTGCAACTTTCAATTTTTCTTGATACTCCTGACAGATGCTTTCCATCTAAAATAAAAAAATGTTATTTTTTTATAAAATAAATTTTAACATTACACGTGAAGTGCTAATCTCGGGAAAAGCACTTTTACTTAATTTAAAATGAATCGTGTCTACGTGAATGTCATATTTTCTTAAATGAACATACCAGTCGTGACTTTGGGAAGTTGTACTCAATAAGAAAACGCGAACTTCGAAAATTAAAAAATCTTAATTGTAGATTCCTGCAAAAGTGTATTACTGCCGTATGGAAAAGGACAAATAACGTTTTTCTTTTTAAACTCAAACAAATTTTCGTTTGTTTTTTTGATACATAAATGTTTCTTATTTTTAATTTATTAAATTTTAAATAAAGGAAAAAACGCAAAATGGGATTTAAAAGTCTGTTATATGGTAGTAACAATTTAACTTCCAGTTTCTGCCAGTTTCACCATGTCAACAAAATTCTTTCTTTCGTACAAATTACATTTTAAACAAAAACAAATTCCAAAATTTGGTTCTTGTTTTGAAAGTAATTGTGCGAAAGAACGAATTTTGTTGACATGGTGAAACTGGCAGTAAAAAATTCTGGTAAACAACAGAATCTTAATATGGCGACAAAAAGAGAGAATGAATAACCCCAAAGTTTGGATGTAAAGTAAGGTAGGTATATCTCGAATATATTACTTCGGAATAAGGTAATATGGGTATCTTTGGATAGGTAATTCGAAGTAATATCTAACTAAATTAAAATATCTATATTAAGTAATATCTAACTAAATTAAAATTTTTGAAGAACTGGCCTTTGGCGGACGCGAGCATTTTCTTCACTATGGTGTAACACCGGCTTCGCTAGCTTAAGATTTTCTGTGGTCGCAGAATAAAAATAATAAATGTTTTTTTTTACTTAATTTTTTTTTTTAATAATTTTCTTTTAGTTAGGTAGTACTTTTAATTACCATTCTAATGATATCCATATTGATATCCATTCCGTCATAAAATACTCTAGATACCTATATTATACTTTACATAGAAACTTTACATTACATAGAAACTTTACATAGAAAATTTAGGGTCGCCTCCAATTTTTTAATTTTACATTTTTTGCTTAAAATTAAATTCTACACACAATAGGCTACTTGTTTTTAATTTTTATGATGTGTCCGTAAACTTGATTTAAATCCTAGCATGTCTTAAACAGGCGATTAGCACCATTTCTATAACTGTTAGGTGTAAAAAAAAACAATATTTTCCTTCAAGAATTTAATCTTTTGCAACAAAAAGCTCATATGACATGGCATGATTAATTTCCCTTAGAATTTTGTAAATATTATATAACATTTATTTTATTAAAATGCGTTTTTCAAAAAAGTAATCTTATTTTTGTATATACATATGTATGTATATCAGCACCTACCACCCACCATATCTATATATGTATGTATATAGATAGGCTGCTGATAAAAAAACACTTTTATTTAATAAAACATGCATATACTCAAAGATATGCATGCATCTACACATTGCCAAAACCAAAAAAAAGTTTACCATACCTCGCAAATGACGACTATGCACAGAATTAATAAAAAATTTTACATTAATATTTATCCAAATTAGAAATCAAATATAAATATATACAAACACAATATATATGTATATTTTTGTTTATTTCGCACACTATACGTTTTACAAAACAAAATAAAGACAAACGACAGAAAAGCTTAAATATTCAATAAGACAACTGTGTTGCCAACTATTCAGAATTTCAGAATAATTTGTCAACTTGTACTAAAACACCGGCCAAAAAGCAACCGCATAACAATGTTCTTTATTTACTATGTATATGAGTTGTTTCTTTCAGAATATTTTGTCAACTTGTACTAAAACACCGGCCAAAAATCAACCGCATAACAATGTTCTTTATTTACTATGTATATGAGTTGTTTCTTCTTTCTCACCTGCGTGAGAAAAATGTAAATAAACGTAAAAATATTGAAAATAATTTTCAATTTGTTTCGAATAAATTTTTGCTTTGATTTCGATGAAATCTGCCTTCATGTGTAAAATAAAAAATTCTTTAAAATATCTGTAAAGTTAATTAAAGTTAAGTACTAATTGTATTATGTTAAGGCGAATCCATAACGCGTGATAGCAAACTCTATATATATATATATATATATATATATATATATATATATATATATATATATATATATATATATATATATATATATATATATATATATATATATATATATATATATATATATATATATATATATATATATATATATATATATATATATATATATATATATATATATATATATATATATATATATATATATATATATATATATTAACACGGAGCATGTCCCAGGAAAGTAATGCATTATTTTAATGTAGCCTTCGAAGGAATTTTGGAATTCATTATTTATAAAGCATAAAATACTTTATATTATTTATATATAAATATACGGCGAAGACATCCTAATCTCTATTTTGGGAGTCTATACAATACTCAGACTCGCTTAGAATATTCGTCATACATATTTAAACGATGCTGAAACAAAATATTTTCATAAAATGGAAGAGCTAAAAAAAATAGCTCAAACGCTCCCACCTCGTAAAATAAAAACACCTACAAAGTAAATATTTAAATAAAAACATATATATTTACATTTTTTAAAAACCGCAGCACTTTTCGGTTTATGACTTTGCTATAAAATATATCCGAAATATTTAGTAAAATAATCAACTCTGTTTTAAGTCTTATAGCTCCTTTTAGTTACAACTATGTATAAAAAGTCAATTTGCATTGGTAAAATTTTCATTGCCTTCTTTTCTGTTTTAATTTTTGGCGAAGGCAGTCATGGCGTAAGTTGGAGTAGTTTTTCTTTTAAAAATTTGCCTTGATTTAAATCTTGTAATATTGCAAACATCTTTAACCAAAATAGCTTATTGTTGAGGTTTATTTAATAAAATTACTTTTATATATCGGCTGTTTGCAATATTTTTCTTTTCGGTGGCAATTATAAACCAGCTTTTTGGATTTTTCGATGTTCATCTTAAGTTTGGAAATAATTGCTAAATTAATATAAACATTTTTGTGTTATCAAATTTTTAACTTAACATTTGAGTTTTTAATTTTATCAAAAATGTTTACAATTCTTTTTTTTGTGTAAATTGTGTAAAAATTTCTTCTACTGCTTGAAATTAATGTAACAACGTTTCTTTGTTTCAGTTCAAAAGTTTCACGTGATACTTTGTATGAGAGCGTAAATGGCGTTCTGGAATTCTCTCAGAAGAAAAAGCGTGGCTTTTTGGAAACTGTCGAATTACAAATCGGTTTGAAGAACTACGATCCCCAGAAGGACAAGCGTTTCTCTGGCACTGTCAAGTATGTTGAATTTTAACCTGTGTAAAATAAGAACCTATAAGGTGTGCGTATTAATGTACATCTTTTGGAGTTTTGGTTTAATACAGGAAGTCAAGTGTGTAATTACTTGACGGACCTGCACTCAGGGTCTTAAAATCAAATTGAGTAAGCTTATTTCTTTTCGGTTTTAAACTGAAAAGAAAAGCTGCCCCTTTTTATTGTATTTAATATAAGATGCTCAAAAAACTTGCCACTTCCTTCTGCAATAGCCAAAGAGGGATTATGAGTAAGTTTAATGAATTGAATATTTCTGCAGACATTCTAATTTGATTTAATGTTATAATGATGTAAAAAAAATAATGCATGTATTACCTGAAAACCTTAAGAGCCTTTTGGTTTTCATGTGGATAAATTTAACTGATATAAAATCTTTATTTTATAATTATTAAACTAAAATGTTCAACCAAATAATATCTTCATACTTTTAGATTGAAGCACATCCCCCGCCCAAAAATGAAAGTATGTATCTTGGGTGACCAACAGCATTGCGATGAGGCCAAGGCTAACGGCGTTGAATGTATGGATGCTGAAGCTTTAAAAAAATTGAACAAGAACAAGAAGTTGGTTAAAAAATTGGCGAAATCCTATGATGCTTTCTTGGCTTCCGAATCTTTGATTAAACAAATTCCCCGACTCTTGGGTCCCGGTTTGAACAAAGCTGGTAAATTCCCTGGTTTGCTGTCGCACCAAGAATCTATGATGGGCAAGATAGAAGAAGTTAAATCTACTATCAAGTTCCAAATGAAAAAAGTGTTGTGCTTGTCTGTCGCTGTTGGACACGTGGGCATGAAACAAGACGAATTAGTGCAAAACATTCATTTGTCTATCAATTTCTTGGTATCTTTGTTGAAAAAGAACTGGCAAAACGTTCGCTCTTTGCACATAAAGTCATCCATGGGTCCACCCCAACGTTTGTACTGATTTATATTAAAAATGTTTTTGTTACATTTTTTTATTAAAAATGTTGAATAAAAATATTTTCAAAGATATACATTTTTATTGATTTTATTAATGCAAAGTTTTAAAAACCAATTCAGAGGAATTTAAAATTGCATATTGAATTGAAAAGTTTAGTTTCAAACGAAAAGCTACAAAGGTAACTTGTGACAGAAATTCTTTTTGAGATTTAGCGGCTGGGTTATATCTCTTAAGCCGTAATATCTGGAAACCAGTGGGTTGCTATATAGTTCGGTTCAAAGCACGTTTAAAATAACTGATGACATCAAATATTAATTTAATTATTAAATGTCTGTTTTATTTTACTTATTTATTTGCTTGCTTATTGGAAATCCTAACCAATTTACATGTCATATCCACGTAACTAAGTACTTGCTAGTATCAAAGATAGTAAGTAGGCTTTGGCGAATAGTAAAATTAGCTCTTAAAGGACAACATGAAACTAATAAAGTCACCTGTGGGCATTAGTAAAGGAGCATGGAGTAATATTCCGATTGGGACACGCCAAAAGCTTTTTGACCCTATGCCAAAACGGTGCTCCGCCGTTATCAAAAATAAATTAAATTCCACTAATACAAAAAAATGTAACTAACATAACAGCGAAAAAGTTAATAATTATTATAAACTAGCTGTGCCAGCAAATTAGCTTGCAATATTTTGTTCGATTTTGCTGTGAAAGTAATCCACACCAAAAACCCTTAGTTTTTTTGTGCCGCCTTAAACTATGCTCTAGTTATTTTTGGTATTTACTTTATTGAACAGCGCCATCTGTTAGTGCTTCAGTTATGGTGTACATATGTATTTACTTTACTACTAAAATAAGTCCGAACTTTTAATACTTTTTCTCCACTACTCCGGAAAATAAGATATTTTTGCGGAAATATAGTATCTTATATTGGGATCAGGATACTAAACAATTTTTTTTTAAATCCATCCAAAAGAAAAGCAGACGGAAAAACGAAAATGAGTTAATTATTTTATGCAAGTTTTGCGTAGTAACTCCTTGTAAAATCCATATTTTTTGAAATGTTTTACGAACTTCTAAATTTAATTAAAATTTTTAGATGAGACCGATTTGTCAGCAAAGCCTTTAAAATGAAACAACTTTAACTAATAATAGGTATTTAATTTATTATCTAAAGTTATTCACTTTCCATGACAGTTGAACTTATTAGTTTAGCAATAAGATTTCTTTTTTCAATAGCCCAACTTGAATCGTTAAAGAATTGCGTTACTGCTGAAGTTAATCTGCACTCATAATTGGAAGGATTAAAATTTGTGCACCACTCCAATGAAAAATAGTCTTGATTTTCTTCTAGAATATTATGCATTAGACAGCATGCTTTTACAATAAAGCTTCTTGACTCTGGTGATATACACTCGTTTGAATCAAGTATGTGCCAACGACCAAATAATCTTTTCAGAGAAACTTCTCTATATATGTTTAAACTACCACAACACTTATTGAAGTTGTATTCCCAAGTTTCACGAGGTTTATCGTATTTTCGCATAAGCCAAGTGCGCAAAGGATAACTATCGGGAGCGACTATAAAATATGGCACTTCACAATTGTCCGAGATTTTTTTCGAATTAAGGCTGATTTCATTTGGAGACCTTAGCAACATAGTTGGTTTGTGACTTGTTGTTTCAACTTTACGAAACAATAAACGATTATCAATACAAACTTGTACTTTGATGCATTCTGACCCGCAGGTAATGTTGTGCTCACAGCCACAAACATTTGACAATTTGAAAAGACTTAAAACACCAGCAACACAAGGTATCATGTTTGATGCTTTTTTAAAGCCATTTGATATACTCTCTAATTCTGTTTTGCTATTGGGCATAGACATTTTTTCCGAAAATTCATTTAGCAAGCATTCGGAAAACTTAAATAACGATTGTCGCACAAACTTCTTTTCCACATTAAACAGCATTGCAACAGAACAAAATTTGCTACCAGAAGCAAACATATAAACGCACATTGCTATCCAGTCTTCCACATCCATGCTTATATTGTCCAATGATGTCTTAAGTCTTGTACAGATAAGATTAAAAGTAGCTTTAGACATATGAAATGTATCGAGCCATTGGTCATTTGTAAATTTTGAGACAACGTCTTTGTAAAAATCCAAATTCATTGCAGCATTTTCGCCCTTATCAGCAAAATTACACTGTGTTGAACCTTCCACCTTATTCTGAAATTTATCTAATAATACTCGAGGTTCTACAGCTAAAGGCAACATTTCCACACATCTTATTTGCATTTCCATTAAAGATTGCAAAAAACAGTTTCTCAAAGCACATTGCCTCCTTCTCAAACGTTGTCTTGCTCTACGTCTGTTAAATATTATAATACGTTGATAATTTTGTACATGTAATCTTAATAAAGTAATTGCTTTCTCTAATTTTTCTTGCAATTCTTTGTCATAAAAAGCAGTAAACTTTTTCTTTTTCAACTGCTGAATTTGATCTTCAATATCCGCGAACTCTCTGATTTCATTGTTCTGATAATCCTCGTCTAAATGCTCTTCTATCATATCATCTATAATTTAAGAGTTTTAAAAAGTAATTAAATTTCATATTTATAAATTAATACCTTCTCCATCCATTTTTGTTTACATTCTATTAGTAAATAAATCAGTGTTGGAATTTGTGGCACAGTTGGACCCAATTTGGTACAATCGACAGATTGTTGGTACACCGGTACACCGGTACACTTCAATCTGTTTTGGTATAATTTAATATAAAATTTATTCAATAACTCTTTTTATTTAATAAGTATTTTTTTTACTTTTTCTTACAATAATAAACATTTTTAATTTTGTCACTCTCCAACCCTGTGCGAAACTAACTAAATTGAAGAATGCAAATTTTTGTAGAGTTTTTTATTATTTTCTTTGGTAACTCTTTTAGGCTTAAATAACTATGCAGCTCTACGGAATTTCAGGTTTGATTTTTTGCCTTTATTTCTACAAAAGTAAAATTCACAATGTGGTCGTTTGTAGAAATAAAAATTATGTAGTCGTATTTTTAAAATTTTATTCTATATTGTACACAATAACATTATATCAGGTATAAAAGAACAGAAATGACGTAAATTCCGTTACTAAACAATTGTTTGAACATTAATTTTTGTTTCAGTTGAAGGAAAAATGTCTACACTTTTGTTAGAACATCCCTGTAATACTCAAAAATTCCGTTTAGTTTTCTTTTTAGCTGCGTACTGCCAAGCGGAAAGTTGCCTGAATATTTTCAAACCTGAATTTCAGGCTGTTTTTTTACACATACTTCTTATGGGAAACTGAAATTCAGACGAGCTGCGTACTGGCCTTAAAATTGGAAAATAAAAATAATTATACAGAGGATAGAGGATTATTTTCCGAGTTATGTCAATATGGGTATGTATCAATTTAAAGCTTTTGGAAATATCTATCAGGTGGTGCTAAAATTTAAAATTTACATTTTTTTTATTATTTTTTAATTCTCTACCACCCTGTATATTTTTATTATTAATAAAGCTTCACTAAACTAGATTTTTCCCCACTTTTATGTATAAGAGGCAATTTATCCAATTTTCAGCGGTAGTCGGCCGATGTGTTTGTCCGTTCTTTCTTGTGAGAAATTGTAGTCTTTTTGTATTTAGGTGACTCTACTTATTTTTCCAATTAATTCCAGGCATACTCTATCGGTTTATGATACCTGGTTTTGGTGGAGGTTAAAGCACGTCTGGCAATTGTCGAGTAACCAGCTCCTAACATTGTAATTCTTATGCTTATGAACTGAGGTAAGTATTTTCGCAAAATAATTGTTAGTAAATTAGCAACACAAAACAGAAATTCAAGGAATCCATTACTTTAAAACACTCGAAATAAAAGTTTTGATTTGTCCTATCTTAATATTGATCTGCTGTCTTGTTTGTTTTTTCACATAATTTTGGTAAAATTTATTCTGATTTGGTACAATTTTATAATTCAGCGGTACAATTTAAACAGTCCCAGATCCCAACACTTAAATAAGTATATTTATACATTAGAGATGCATTTGGAAGAATATTGCTTAATTTTACAGTGATGCCGTTTGGTTAATTTTATTACATTTAGAAGCCACGTAACATGTATAATTTTGTTATACTTGACCATATTTTCGTAACTTTTGGTATATAACACAAAATAGAGTAAGATTCGTAATATAGTACTTGTTTTATTGATTAAGACCAGAACTACTCACTCTGATAGTCTTTTCCTTAACATATCGATTACATTTGAAGAACAACACTTTTATACCTTAACCCTACGTCACTATTACCCCCACGGGGGGTTAGTCATTAACATGTCTTCACAAAGTTTAAACTTCATATAAAAAAACATTATTATTAAAACTGTTTTTTATATGAAGTTTGACTTTTGTTAAGAAATGTTAATGACTAATGTAGACGAGGGTTAATACATATGCTTTGAAAAACTAATAAAACAACAAAAAAGCTTCCAAAATTTAATTTTCAAACTTTATAACCATGATATGGCAAATCCTGTCAATCTAAATAAACTAATTTTATTGACGAAACATTAGAGGAGTCTCGAGTTTTCAATTGAAGTGTGCTGCAAATAAACCATTATTCAAAAATTAATGAAAGGCAATATGTTTAATTTGTATGCTTCCATTTTCCAATACTGTAACTTATAATTTTTGCCTTGTTATTTTCCCCAAAAATATTAAATAAAAATATTCATTTTATATTAAGCACAAAAATCAAATCACTGACGTATTTACTTTCTTAAAAATATTCAATACATTAGTATTAGCGAATAAGATTTTTATTGTCAGGCGTAAACGCAGTTTTAATAGCACGTTTCCAGGGAGACAAATATTCATGCTTCACTCTCTCATTCGTGCTTCACACTCCTCATGTTTGAATTAACGTGCTTCGCCATACAAAATTTTGAGAACGAAGCAGTTTGTTTCAGTTTGAATCTACTTGCGAAGTATTAATAATTTGTCTCTTATCTAGTTTTTATGGCAAGTTTATCTGAACTAGCTCTCTTTGTTTCCATAAAAATGTAAACAAAGAACAAAATAAAATTAAAAGTGTTGTTTATATATAAATAAATAAGCAGATAATTAATTAATTAAAATACAACAATACAATTGATAAATAAAACATAAACAGGAGTATATCAAGTGGTAAAAAGTCAAAATCGTGCAATAAGTATTAAAATCCAAACAAAATGAAGCACGTATACGTTGTGTAAACGGTATGATTCGCAATCATGAGTCAGAGAGCGAAGTAAGTGCTCCGTTTTGTCGTGTAAACATAGTATAATAATCCAACCATTATTGTTATCGGTACCTTTTCGAATGATTTATTGCTTTATATTTTCCCCATTGGTGCTAAATATATCAACTCTACCAACAGATGTTTTCTTCAATTTCCTTTTCATAACACGTTCTAAACAAAAAATGCATATGTTTATAATAAAAAACTTTTGTTTACGTTTGTTGAACTAAATAAAATGTTGGGAAAAAATAAAATATACGCAGACGCAAAATAAAACAAAGCAAATAAAAAAGCAGGACGAAAACGTCAAATGAAAAATTTTACTTTGAAAGAAATACCAATTTTCTAGCAAACACGCGTTCCATTGAAGTATAATTTAAACATAAATTATAACAAAAATAATTATTTTTATTATAAAAAGTAACAAATTTACAAATACTTATATATTAAAAAGCAGAAAATCGAATTTTTTATTCAAACCATGGCTACTGGTGGAATACCTAATACAAGTGTTAACAGTGGAGGCGGGGGATTTAATGCTGTTAATTTACAATTATTACAAACATTCCATCAACGTTGTGGCCGTCGCATAACTTTGTCTAATGGAAATCGTACAGCCACACGATCTGCCAGAGATTTTAGTCATGCATTGGTATTTAGTGCGGAGCCACTGTTGGATGATGTTTTGTTTGAAGTAGTTATAGAGAAAAAGGTACGTGAAGCTTATGCTTTGTTCTTTGGCTTAAGAAGAAATATCAATTATGAGGTTCATTGATTTTTCATGACACCTTTGTTTCAGAATGATTGTTGGGGCGGCAGTATAGAAATCGGTGTTACGTCTGAGTCGCCAGAAAAATTAGAGCTTCCATCGTGTGCCACAGTGATGCGTAATGGTACTTGGGTTATGTCCGCACTAGATGTGCGCAAAGATGGTTTGTGTCTAAGAGGGCTTTATGGCACTGATTTGGAGGCTTTAAATGAGAATGATCGGGTTGGTGTTATGCGTACATCCAATAATGAGTTAGTATTTTATGTTAATGGTGAATCGCAAGGAATTGCAGCACGTAATATGCCTAATCCGTTATGGGCATTAGTCGATCTATATGGTAGATGCATTCAAGTGTCTATATGGCCGATTGACGGTAGTGGTGTTGGGGTAAGTTTTTAATTGAAATTATTTAAGCTAAATACTAGTTTCTGAGATATACGAAAAAATTTTAGATAAAGAGAATCTGACACATTAACATATTATTGTCATTAAAACACTATTATGGTAGAAAGAACTTCTACAATGTGTTCATTACACAATGTGCGTAAAAACAAGTATTCCTGAAATATATTGTCAGATTCACAAAGAAGGTGTTTTATATGCAAAATGGTACAGGTATTGAGAACAATAAAACATACCACATATTGCGCGGTTGCTCCAAAAAATCAATAAAGTTGGATAAGCTACTGTCACCAATATACATCTTTGTCACAAATAGACTTTAAAACACTGACTCATGGAAGAGAATTTATATAAATTTTCGGTCGCATATAGGTATAAATATATTAGATGAAATTTAGTATATCGTGCACTATCGCAAAACAACAACCACATATTTGCACGCCTGTCTGATGATTTTTACACCTTATTAGGTTCGGTCAGTTTGGTTAGTGGTAGTGAATTCTAGACAAGTCCACTCGGAGATCTATTTATTTAGTGATTTCATATGAAGTAATATTACAAAGTCCACTTGGGCCAAAAAAATATATTACAGACTAGTCCACATTTATATTGCGCCTCTTAGAGTGAGCTAAATAATTATTTAAATTTAAGAAAGTTACAAATTTAAATTTTAAATTTTTCAATAATTATTTAGATATTTTAAAGGGGCCGCCAGCTACACCAATAATAAAATGTATACTACAATAAAAGAAGTATTACAATATTGATTCATATATTCATTAAGTCCCTGATAGTGACAACTACAGCAATAGGATAATATATGTTTTTTATTTTTATTTCTTTTATTATTTTTTTTATTTGTTAAAATATTAGTAGTATTACAAATACTTTTAATTATTTTATTTATAAATTATGAATTTCACAAAAAAAATCAACAAAGAACGCGATGAAGAAGTACACCAACATAATCGTTATTACGAGGACTACCTTTGCCTGCATTGATTTTTATTTATTTCTTTGAGTTTTATTATAAAAATTGAATTTAAAAGTTTATTAAATTATATAAATTTAATTGGATTTTGAACTATTTTTAAATGAATTAATATTTTAGTCTGTCTCAAGTTCTTTATTATAAACAGATAAAAAAATAGACACTAGCTGAGGGTAATGCATTTTCTGCATCGCTACTTCCGTCTTCAGCATTCTTCGTATCTATCACATAATAGATGGTCTTAGTCTATGGTATCTATCTACAAGGTAGTTTCAATTGTAATAGTTTTTTCTATTTATACTATGCAAAGAAATAGGATATGAGAATTTTTAATTTTTCATTATAATAAATGAGAAAAAATTTTGTTATTCACGCAAGTGTTCACATTTGAGTATTTAGAATTTCGATAATTTTACATAAATGAAAAGATCGTAGAAAAATATGCGCCAAGAATTCGCATACATAAATGTACGCACATATTTTGTAATGTGCATCTGCCGGCGTATTCAGTAGCAAAATGTTTTCTTTATTTATTTCTTCTGCATGTGCGATGGTAGGCAGAAAATTGTTTTATGTTCATTTATGATAAATTTTATAAATGTTCAGCGTCCATAAATGAACATGTACATTTATGAAAAAGAACATTAGTGAGAAGAAGCTTATTTATCATTATTCATGTATGTATATTACAAAAAACACACAGATAGACGCATTCATGTATGAACATAGGCAGACAATTTTTTGTGTTCGTTTATGAAATATAAAATTATAGGTTTCTTTTATGACAAAGATTATGAATGTTGAATTTTGAATTTTAAATGTTCATAAATGAAAAATTCTGAACCCTGTATTATACTACCAAGGAGAATTTATTTTTTTCTTCATATTATTCAAAAACGCTCTTTCGCTTAGGAAATATGCATAATGAAAAATTAAAAATTCTCATATCCTATTTTTTTGTATAGTTTAAAAACTCAAAATTGAAAAATAATTATTATAAAGCAATTTTTTAACAAAAATTATAACTGTTACGATCCCTGATTTATAATGAAATTTTAAATTTCTGCTAAATAATTTTTATTTGCTACAAGCTCTGTGAATTATTATATTTAACAAATTGAATACATTTTCGATTAAACATATTAAAATTTCTTTAATTTTTTGCATAGTAAAAAGGCGATCATTGCATTGTTGTAGTTGTTACTCGTTGCAATCTAAAAGCTTGTGCATTTCTTTGGTTGTATGGTTACATTTCTTCAACATATTGAAGTTGTTTGCATAAATGTTGAGGTGCGTTTTCCATCTAAAATTTCTTTTATAAACTTCTGTGTATTTAGTTCTAGTCTTTGTTGAATATTAAACCATTTTAAATTGTTGAGCATAAACTGCATAGATGTATAACTATTGTATTTCAAAATTGTGCGCATTTCCTTGTTTTGTAATTTCTGAAGCCTTTCTATTCGTGGTTTGATGCAGAATGTGTATAATATTGTAGAGCCTATCTCAAAATAAGGTTTCACAATTACGTTATAAATATAATTCTCGGTAATTGTCGAAACTTTAAAAAATCCAATTTCTTACCAATTCTTTTGCTCATAAATTCAATGTGCACATAAATCAAATGTGTTTAAAGACGTTTAATGAATCTGCATAAATTCAACTATTCAAAGATATTGTATTCTAAAGCCTAGTTATTCTTACCTGAAACGATAATTTGAGATTAGTCATAGAAATACGGGGTATCCAGATTTGTATCAACTTTTTTATTAGTCCTAGTTGGTAGGAATGAGTTTAAAATAGATCAGCTTAGTGGCACCTCCACTCATAGACGCAGGGCGTCCTAGTAATTCCCTTTAGCTAGCTAAGACTAACACAAAACAAAAAAAAGGAGGCCTATATACATACGTCCTGCCTCATAGCATTTAGCCAGCCGATTTGCCTGATGATGCCGTCTACATTCTCCAATTAACACTGAGCGATGTCGTGTAGCCCGTCGTAAAATCTTTGCCTAGCCATCTAAGCCTCTAGCCTTGCAATACTGATCATTGATACAATATGAGCTCCTCAATTTTCAACTCCTCCTCGTCCTCGCATATCCTATAGAAAGTTTAGCCCAGCAATCTGCCAGGCATAGTTTCGAAAATTTCGCTAATGCAATTCAGCAATATCAGACCATTCCATTCGAGGCTGCGGGCAAAAAACCACGCCTACCAAATGTTTTCATGTTTTTATTATTTCGGTTCTAATGATTCTTTTTCGCTTTTTTTGTTAAATAAATATTAGGCCGCTACCAGTAGATCGCATAAAGTACATACAGATCTCGGGGGATCAACAACACCCTGCGAGGGGCGGTTTTTGTTTTTACAAAGGTAGGGTTTTTCTGCTTTGATTTGTATTAGAGGTAGCCGATAGACCTACAGGGTGCCCACAGGGAACCAGGAGCAGTCAATAGGTCTTATTGACCCCCCGTTGTGCTTTAGTCTGACCATTGTAACGCAGTATTGATTGCAAGAAGATCCTAACTTTTACAGAAAAATTTCTGTAAAATTTTTACAAAAAACTCGATGAAATTTTCTATAAAATTTTATCAAGGAATTATGGATATAATTTTTACAAAAAAATTTACGATAAAATTCTTACAAAAAATTTACTATAAAATTTTTACAATAAATTTTCAATAAAATTTTTACAAAAATTTCGATAAAATTTCTATAATATTTTTCAAAAACTTTTCGATAACATTTTTACAAAAAATTATCGATAAAATTATTTTAAAACATTTTTAATCAAATTTTTACAAAAAAAAAAAAACTCGTCAAATTTTTACAAAATAACTGATAAAATTTTAACAAAAAAAATTTAAAAAAATTTCGATATGATTTTTACAAAAAAATTCTATAAACTTTATACAAAATTTTTCGATAAAATTATTACAAAAACATTTTTATAAAATTTTGACAAAAAAATTCCGATAACAATTTTACAAAAAAATTTCGATAACATTTTACAAAAAATTTCGATAAAATATTTACAAAAACTTTTGGATAAAATTGTTACAAAAAATTTTGGATACAATTTCTTACCAAAAATTTTCAATAAAGTTTTTACAAAACATTTTCGATAAAATCTTTACAAAAAAAAATTTTTCCCCTATATTTATATAACACTTATTTGAAATGTCGGGAAAAATTTATATGCAGTGATAAAGAAAAAAAAATAAAATGTGCCAATATTTTACTAAAGAAATCTATAGTCTATAATCTATAATCTATAAACAATCAAAACTTCTCAAAAAATTCAAGATTTTACTAAAATATCGAAATTTTAGAACAAAATCAAGATTTTACAAAAAACACCACCCGATAACGTGATTTCATTTCTACTTTTATTTTAATGACCTTTTCCAGGATTTTTTTGACACATCATCGCAACATACCCAACAGGTGGTACAAAATATTGATGTTCCCATGAGTGTAGATGTCACTGTCACCAGCTCCTTCAATCCCCATTCCATAAATACTCATTCCGAATCATCAGGTTCTATAGCAACAGCTGCTGTACACCCATCTCTACCCTCTTCAGGATTTTGTAGTTTACCTTTGGCAAATGCCGGTACTACAACCTCTTCAATATCGTCTTCAGTGGGTGATTATTATGATATGAATGATCGTCTAAGATTTCATACACGTTGTGGTTCGTTAGTTAAATTATCACCGAACTGTCGTTCGGCTGAAAGACGTCGTCCCTTGGATGAATTTAATAATGGAGTGGTTATGACACATCGGCCCCTTAAGGATAATGAACTCTTTGAAATACGGATCGATAAATTGGTAGACAAGTGGTCGGGTTCCATAGAGGTGGGGGTAACAACACACAATCCAAATGTATTACATTTTCCGGCCACCATGACCAATATGCGATCAGGAACAATCATGATGTCAGGCTGCGGTATTTTGACCAATGGCAAGGGAACGCGTCGTCAGTATGGTGAATTTAATTTGGACGAATTACGTGAAGGTGATCGTGTTGGTATGATGCGTAAATCAAATGGTAACTTGCATTACTATATTAATGGCCAAGATCAAGGAGTGGCGGCAACAAGAGTAGCTTCCACACTATGGGGTGTTATCGATTTGTATGGCATGACTATAAAGGTTACAATTGTAGATCGAGACGAAAGAGAACAACAGAATTTGGTGACTAGACGCAACAATTTAATTTCTTCCAATGCTTTGGCCGCCATAGGGAGCTTAGGAAATACCCTTGGAAATGGCAATGGTGTGGGAAACTCGGCTACACCTACACCGGTGTTGAGCTTATTAAGTCCAGAGAGTGAAGCGGCTGCAATGGCAGATTCAGGTCTTAGTGCTCCTCCAGGAAATCAACGCAATGATGATCGTTTAACTTTTCATCCTCTGTGTGGTTCCCATGCTTGTGTAACCCACTCTGGTAGAACAGCCTTAAGACCAAAGTATATCATTTGAAAAATTTAATTAAAATAAATATTTAAATCTTCTCAATTTAGTGCTTCTGATGACTTTAATAATGGAGTGGTGTTGACAAAAAGGCCTTTAAGACCCAATGAATTATTTCAAGTGCGCTTGGAGCGTGTCGTAACTAAATGGGCTGGCTCAGTAGAAATGGGTGTTACCACACATAGTGCCGAGGAATTGGATTTTCCATTTACAATGACCAATGTTAGGTAAAAAAGTTATGACTGTATTGCTAAAAAGTAAAATTATTAATATTGTGTTGAGGAAAAATATGAAATAACTTGTTTTATTTGTATCAAATTAAAATTAAACACAATAACAATCATAATTGGTCATAAACAAAAATTTAAATATAATTATTATGTTTTATTTTTTTTATTAGAGACGGTACTTGGATGATGACTGGTAATGGCGTCATGCATAACGGCATAACAGTTATTGAGAAATATGGCGAAAACTTAGATCGCTTGCAGGTGGGTGATCGTGTAGGCGTCGTGCGCAAAGATGATGGTACCTTGCATTTTTTTGTTAACGGTGTCGATCAAGGGCCTGCTGCCTCCAAAGTACCCGAACGCGTTTATGGAGTTATCGATTTGTACGGTCAGGCTGCACAGGCTTCCATTATTGATACTTCTGAGTGCAATAGTCCTGATACGGGTAATTCTACCATCTCCAACACTACTTTATATAGTGAAACTCCTTTGAGATTTCATACGATACATGGTAAAAATGCCAGCATTTCGAATAGCGGTTTAACGGCTTCTCGTCCCAACTCTTTGGCCGAATTTAATGAAGCTGTTGTTTTCAGCAATCGTCCCTTAAGACAAAGAGAATTATTTGAGGTTGTTCTTGAGACTAAGGTACGACATTGGTCGGGCAATATTGAGATTGGTGTAACAGGTTCTCGACCAGAAGACATACAACTTGCCGCCTATGCCTCGGAAATGGATGCTAACGATACCATTATTTTGTGTGGTCTTGTTATTTATCATAATCGTAAAAAACTTCGTTCCAATGTTTCGATTGATCTCGTTACTTTAGGCGTCGGCGCAAGGGTAGGTGTTATGCGTAACGGCGATTTTATACATTTCTTTATTGATGGTGTAGATCAGGGGCCAGCTCGTGAATGCCATTCGCCCAATATTTGGGCTGTGGTTGATTTGTATGGCCAATGTGCTCAGGTATCCCTAACTCAATCGCCGGCCGCTGACATGCGTGCACCCTATGCTACTAGCGAGAACTCTCAAAGTTGTCAGGCTACTTCCGTTATACAACCGGCTACATTGGAAACTAAGCATCGTTGGACTTGTATATCGGGCAATGTTACTCTAACTCAAAACTGGACGGTGGCTTCACGTTTAACGGGTGCATCAGCTGCATTATCCAGATGTGTAGTATTTTCGGAGCATCCTTTGAGCGTAGGCTCACCATTCGAAATAAAACTTATTTCTTATAATCCTTTGTTTGCGGGTAAGTTTTAAAATGTATATTTAAATGTTATAAGTATGTAAATATAAGCTGTGCTAAAACTTGAAGAATTATTATTTATACTAAAATTTTGCTCCGATTTGTGAGAAATCCGCAAACTATACTATCTTTATAGTAACTTGTCCATGTAACTTGCTCTCTAAAATTTACTTCTTGATCAGCGCTAAGGTAATGTTCTGTGGTTTGTGAAATCATATAATATGAGCTGTTAAAAAAGTATAAAACGACTATGGGGGACCATTGCCGAACACTCAAAAAAAAAAAAAAATAAAAAAAAAATCAACCTGAGTCTAAAAACTTTCTATCAAGTAAATTGCTCAACCGTATGTAGCGCAACCAGCAAAAAACTATCTGAATATGATCCACCCGCAGTAAAGGCCAGACATTGTCCCTTCTGACTACTATACAATAGCTGGAATACGCTTCATTTAAGAATAAGGTAGCAAAACCTATCTTAGATCGTTTCTGGTCTCACAATATGAGAACTGGTATGGGAGGAAAATCATTGACTGCCAAAAAATGAGAAAAATCGTAGATTCCAATTGATAGAACTATGAAATAAATACCTTGTAGATTAGGTTAGGGTAGACAGTGCTAGTTAATACTAGACACCTCGACTCCAACCTATGAATCCATTGTGCTTCCCTTCTGGTTCTGGTAAAGAACTCTCAGATACCATTAACTAACTATCATTAAGCCGATTCTCATAATGAATCTGACCCCATCATCAAGCTTGCATCTTGCGATATCGTCTAACCAATTGTTTGCCCAGCAACGAAGCCCTTGACTTTGTAATCTCGGGCAGCGGCATATCGGTACATCCTGTGAAAAACCGTTTGCTAATTTTCCCATAAGCTGGTCTTTGTTCTAACAGAACAGCAAACAAGCATTTTCCTGCTCACTTCTAGAAGTATATTGGTCCTTGCAGTTTCCAGCCGAGGCTGCATAGCTCTTGAAACCCTCCAATATCCTCTACCTCTATCAGAATTGATGAGTTCTACTTATTATTATTAAGTAATAGGCACTAAGTACCGCGACCCACAGGCACTAAGTACAGCATTTTTGTTCAGCAAACAAGTTCCAGTCTACGGATAAAGCCAATAAACTTATATAGTGAGAGATCATTCATATATTCTGGAGAAAATAGAGGGATTTTTAGGAATTTTGTTCTACATGACCCGAAGGCAGGACACGCACAAAATATGTGTTGTTGAGTTTTGATCTCAGTGTTTCCCAAATTGAATTGATGGTAACGAAGACCATAATGTCCGGTAAACCATCCTGCAAGTAGCTTTAAGTCACTCTTATTAAGTGATAGTACACTTTGGGATGAACACCGGGATAACGTGTCAGAGCTTTCCAATGACGAGAAAACTCTGTTTCGACCTAGGAAATAGTTTTTTTCTTTAGCATAAACATTGGATATACCAAAGAAAGGTTCTAGGATCCACTCATTGCAAATCAAAGACTACGCCAGACCTTAGATCAAATAAGCTTAAGGCCTTTAACGCGACTTGGCTGAGCAACATCAAATATATTTTCATGCCCTTTGTCTTTCTCCCTTAACATTCCCTGGCACAGATAATGATGGCGTAAACTTCAGCCTAAAAGATCTTTGGGTATTTGCCCATGGGAATGGGCGGTTGAAAGTTTAGGCCAAGATTACTGGCTCTATGTTTATGTTTATGGATGCATGTTTATGGATGCATAGATCTCACCACCGAAGTGTAAATCCAATTTACTACTTTTGGTCTTAATCCGCAGTTCATATCTATCATTAACATTTCGATGGGAAATAATGCATGTAAAATGAAATAACATAACGGAAAAATTATTTTTCCGTCTATACTTTCACCAATGCTCGTCAAAGACTGCTCGAAGTTACTCTGTACGTGCTCACAGAAATTTTTCATATTTGATCACCTTTTAAATAATTCAAACTAAACTCTATTAATTGTTATCTAGGTTGCCTCAACGTCGGTATTACCGATCTTAATCTTTCCGATGACAATGTACGTAAGAATATACCGTTGAGTATTAAACGTATACCAGCTAATGTGTGGTATGTATCCGGCAATGAAGTACGTTACAATTCTACACTATTGCAAAGATCGATGACATCACTTGAATGGTTACGTGTAGGTGATCGCATAGCTTTAGAATTGACGCCAACTAGAACATTGAGAATACTACTTAATTCTGAGGATATGAATATTCAATTTCAAAATGTACCTAATGTAAGTTAAAGAAAAACCAATTAAATTTCTTACTAAGATTTTTACTTTTTTTTAAAAATTGCAGGATGTTTATGTTGTTGTAGAATTGCAAGGTTCGACCATGGCTGTACAAGTCATATCATCACAGGGACCCACGTCCCCTCTAAGACCATTTAGTTTACGCCTACAAGACTCATTAGAGTTTGGTGTAGATCCCTTAAATAAACAAGATTCCATGTTAGAATCAATTGACTCGGAAGCTTTGGTATATGAATTTTCTGAATGCTGTGGTAAGAATATACGTTTATTAGATGATCGCAGATCGGCAATGCGTATGCAATCGTATAATAATGCTTTGGTTTATGTTACCAAGCCTCTGTGCAAAGGCGAAAGTATAAGCGTAAGTAACAAAGTAAATATTATGTACATCAGATACAATTATTCAAGCCAATTTAATGTAGATTAAAATTGATGCTATAAATATCAAATGGAAGGGTACAATAGGTTTGGGTGTGGTGGGACAATGTCCCAATTCAACAAATTCTTCAACTCTACCACCGTCCATTATGCAATGTAAACGTCCTTGTTGGTTGGCCACACATGATTATATAAACATAAATGGCCAAAAAATAGCATCTAAGTATGGTGAAGCTTTAGAAAATATACAACCAGGCACTGTTATAACTATGACATTAACACATACTGGCATGTTAAGTAAGTTCCTCTTATATGTAGTCTAATTATTAAAATAAAATTTCAATCTCTCGTATCCTGTTTCCTAGTTATAATGGTTGGTTCTGTTAATTTGGAAGATTTGACAGCTGGTCTTTCAAATCATGTTTATCCTGTCTTCGATCTATATGGTAAATGTGAACGTATTACCATTATTACGGGTAGCGAGGCTGCCCGCAATGGTACTCCAATAATAGAAGAATCTTCCGCTTTGGAGCATGATTCTTTAAATGATCAAGACTCAAATGTGCCGCAATGTGAAAAGGCCGATCTAGAAGTACATGAAAAAGAAACTGAACAACCTTTAGCTATTAACACGGATGGTGCATCTTCTACTGTTATGTAAATATATTTATGTAATATCCAAAAAGTTTTTGTAAATTATACTTCTTTGTATTTTTTTTCTGCAGGAGCCGTTCCGTTATGGAAAGTGTTTCTGAAAATTTATTATTAAATATGTCCATTAAAAATCGTTCTGTTGAACACAATCGTGTTGAACCTAGTTCTTCTTCGTCATGGTAAGTTTAATTATAATTATACATATTAAAACAATTTCTAGCTCATTCTAAAAAGTCAGAAGTAATAAAAATAAATTAAATTGGCAAAGTGCGTGTTGGTCTCCTGCAAGAAGGGTTCTGTACCTGTGTACGATATTTAACTTTACATTAAAAGTACCTTAAAAAGTTAATTAAATTTTTCAATTTTTCCTATTAGTTAACAACACTTATTTTCGTGCCCAAATTTAATGCTTACAAAAATTACTTTATAATGGTAATAAACTTTAAGTATACCTTATTTCGTGGCTTACAAAAATCACTTTAAAATGGTTGTTGTTATTGTAACAGCTCTGCTGTTGTCGGAAGTTCTTTCCTGAAAAGATTTAAGGAGTATATATTAATTATTGTAAAAGTGTCACGTGGGTGGAACTTGGAGCTGGAGAAATTGCGCAACTTCAATCGGTCTTAACCATAGGTCTATGGGGCGCAGATCCGTAGACCTGTTGGGACATTGGAATAGATGCACCGTGTCATGGGGGCTTTGAAGACAGGCTGGGCAACGATTTAAAGTTCCGGGAACTATACGCTCGCGGTAGCAGTTAAGAACATTGCACCATCCGGCCCTTAATTGTGCTAAGGTAGTTCTTGTTTGCCTGGGAAGAACACTCTCATTCTCTGCAATCGCTGGGGGGTGTTCATTAAGGACGCTATTACATCTATTCATCGCTCCTAAAACCACCTGTTGATGTAATAGTTTTTGGGCGTCTGCAATGGCCACTCGATCTATAAGAGATGAAATAATATCTCGAATGTCATTGCGATATAGACGAAAGTCTTGCCAGATGTGACGGGGAGACGGATCTTGAGTGACCACTTCAAGGTTATTGCTTTGTCAGTAGCTCATTGTGCTGCCTGACCGACAGTATCCTGCTCTCCTCATGAAGATGATCTATGTTTGTCATTCTGACACATCCGGTACCGATTCTAAGTGCATTATTTTGTGCAGTTTGTAAAACGCGCCATTTAGTGTCGCTGAGGAACCAGGTCCAAATAGGGGCAGTATAACTAAAGAGAGAGCGACCAATTGCCTTGAAAGTTGTTATTATGGTCTCTTTAGTCATTCCCCAAGAGGTGCCTGCAAGAGCTTTTGGGACTTTGTTCCGAGATTTCACTTTCTGGTTGATGTAACTGGCGTGCGAAGCGAAGTGAAGGAGGCTGTCGAAGACCACACCTAAAATTTTTGAGTTTTGCACCGTAGGGATACGTCGACCTTCGATAGAGATATCTAATTCCATCCTTACTTCAGAACCTCAATAAGCGTATGCAATGTCTCATTCATTTGATCATCTCTTTTGCGAAAGAGTCCAATCTTGTCTATCTTCTATACTCTACTTTAGATGTATCCCTCATATTATAGAATACTTTTTCCCGTAATAATATCTCCTTTTCAAGAGAAAAAAGAGAGATAAACTAGTAAAAGCAGACATTTTTACCCTTTTAATAATACTGAAAACTTGGTAGCATCTTTTACTTTTGTAAATTCTCTCTACTAATAAGGGAGAATTGTAGCGACAAAAAATACATAATGTAAAATGTAAGTAAGAGCCTTAAAATTTGGTGTTAATTAACTTCAAAATAAAAGGAAATTCGAACAGGACGTTGACGACGTTGCGGGTACTTATAGTATTTGCTTCTGTTTACATTGTACTTTTCTGTTAATGATCGTTTGGCTCATTTGAAATTTCTTCAAGTTTGAAGCTGAAGCAGTGCCTCAGAACTGAATTTAAGGATCGATTACAACCCGAAACCACCAGACTGATAGACTAGCGAACTACTAATCTTTCAATCGAGTTATAGTTGAATATTGGGCAGCTAGTTTTGGGTTTTTATCAAAATCAATAAGAGCACTCTGTCTTTTGGTGTTTTGAGCGGTTCCGAACAATCAGTACTGAGATATTTTCTATATTTCAACCAATTAATGCGAGTATATTTTAAAAATATATGTAAGATAATTCTATGTTGCTTTAACTTTAATAATTTCCTTGAAATGCCTTTTCAAGATATACTGCCTTGAGTCTAATGGGCTGACATCGACTTAATTCAGTTTCAATCGGAAGCGTTAATTATCCTCCTGCAGTGAAGATGTTATATGGTCTAGTTATAAATACCTCAGATACTTTTGAATTACTTGTAATCATGTTAACTCTTTTATAAGATGATTTTTTATTTTTATTACAGCTGTCTTCGTGAATCTCTACAACTCCAACATACTACCAATCTTAATATACAACGTAGCCAAAGTACACAAAGATTTTTATTTCATAATGCCTTAATAGCATATGCCTACACACCACCTACAGACAACTATATGATTGTGGTTGATGGTCCCTCGACATCGTCTGGTACGTCGACTAATTCAATAGTAGCTACCAATCAACAAAACTATGATACCAATAAGGAAATTGAGAATACAGAAGATTTGGGAGCTGCAGGAGGTTCCTCACCTCGAGAAGATGTTAGTTGTGAGTCAAAAGAAAATCTGCATGAATTAAATGAAGAGGCCAATTTAGCTTTGCAGCAACAGCAACGTAATGAGGACACAAATTTAGAAAATACATGTGTTTTGGAACAGGATAGCAATACCGTTAATAATTTGGAAGCAGATAACAACCCAAGTAGTGCAGTAACATCATTTTCTGCTGTTGTAACAGATGAAAACGAATACAGAGAAAATTCAGCCGAAACGAATGAAGAACAAGATACAAACGTAGAAGTTTATAATGATCGTTTATTGTTTTTGAGACAATTGCACTTGCAGCGGCGTCAAGAACAGCAGAGACTGCAACAGCAGCAACAACATTTTAATTTCGAAAATTATTCTTCTTCGTCGTCAACCCAATTCGATAGCATGCAATCTATAGCCTCTATAGAACGTAAAGATTGTGAATATTTAAAATTAGTTCAACAATTTCGAAGCTCCCTTGTACTGCCAGATAGCTTTTTCCAAACAACCGTAGAACCCATATGTTTTTGCACTCACTGTAATGCCCAGGCATCGGAAAAATTGCATGGCTGGGTTTATTTCAAATTAAATCAACAAACTGTCAATTCTAATTACTCAACCCAACATGCATTAGACTCTGATCTGCATGGCGATTGGTTGCCTTTATTTTATATGACTAGAGTTGATAAAATACGAGCAATATTGGATCATGGTCAGCCCCTACCAATGGACACAAACGGTGAAACTCATAATCATGCTTCGGGCAATCAAAAAGATGAACCGGGTACAAGACTTGAATTACATTTTACACCAAATTCAACAGCTATTATACCTATCAATCAACAGCATAAGTATTATTACAACAGCCAAGCTTATAGAATAAATACCGCTTTCGAGGTTTATGTCCGGCGGCAAAGTATATGTGCTTCTTCCAAATCATCAGCAAATGATGCTTCTAAACTACATGATCTTGACAGACGTTCATCTACTTCTGATGTGGATCTAGCCTGTTCGTCATCCACAACATCAGCAGTTGGTCATAATGCTGGTACAGCTGTAGATTGCTATGCTGGTCCCTCCACTTCGCTCTCATCTGCTCCGGTTATTAAAGATCAAACATGGTTTACCAAAGAAGCTGGTGCTTGTGTCATTACAGCCTTAATACTCAAACTGGATAAATTGTCATCATCTGTTACAGCTGCTAATGAAGTGTATTAGTTTTGTTTGTAAATTTATCTTTTATACGTATATGTATGTATAAAATATATACAAAATTTACTTAGTAATATGTAGTTATGAATTTATTAATGCTTAAATATTTTGTCGTTTATTATTATCTTTTCTATTCGCATCGATTTTTTTTTGGCACAAAAAGAGCACTGATTAGAAATAAATTTTATTTTTAAAAAAATATATACATGCATATATAATAAGATAAAATAAAAAACTGCATAAATTATAAATAAAAAGTATTGATCAAAATTGTAATATAAAAGATATCTAAATAAATGTGGACAAATTAATTTTATTTTTTGAAAAAATTTGCCTAAATTATATGAAACAAATCTTTTCCAGGTAATAAGCAATGTTTAAA
Organism: Phasia obesa; assembly: GCA_949628195.1. NCBI lineage: Eukaryota > Metazoa > Arthropoda > Insecta > Diptera > Tachinidae > Phasia > Phasia obesa. The sequence goes on from OX451217.1 coordinate 120,368,122, forward strand.
TTTCAAGTATCTGGTGCAAAAAATAAGTCACCCATGGGGCACCCTACAGTTTATAATTTGTATACTTATTTTTATTGCAGACATACAGAAGAGATATGCCAGGCATAGTTTCGAAAATTTCTCTTTTGCTTTTTTTTGGTAAATAAATATTAGACCGTCACCAGTCCCTACGACGAGGGATTTTTGTTTTTAGGTTGGTAGGGTTTTTCTGCTTCGATTTGTATTAAAGACCTTTAAAGAAAGCAATATACAAAGAGGAGCAGTCACATTGGGGGTGTCAATATTAACACCACGTTGTGTTACAGTCTGACCATCAAAACGCAATATGGAATGCAGGAAGGATCTAACTTTACAAAAAATAATAATTTTAACAAAAAATTTTCCATAAATATTTATACAAATTTTTCGATAAAATTTTTACAAAAATTTTCCTTAAAACTTTTACAAAAAATTTTCGATTAAATTTTTACAAAAAAATCGATAAAACTTTAAAAAAAAATTTTTATAAAATTTTTACAAAAAAAAAAATTCGATAAAATTTTTAGAAAAAATTTTCGATAAAAATCTCCATAAAATTTTTACAAAAAATTTTCCATTAAATTTTTACAAAAAAATTTCCATAAAAATTTTCCATTAATTTTTTCCAAAAAAAAAAATCGATAAAATTGTTGATAAAATTTTTACAAAAAAAGTTCGATAACATTTTTAGAAAAAAAAATTCGATAAAACATAGAAAAAATTTTTGATAAAATTTTTCGATAAAAGTTTTACAAAAATTTTCGATAAATATTTAGAAAAAATTTTCGATAATTTTTTCACAAAAAAGTTCGATAATATTTTTAGAAAAAAAAAATTCGATAAAACTTAGAAAAAATTTTTGATAAAATTTTTACAAAAAATTATCCATAAAATGTTTAGAAAAAATTTTCGATAAAATGTTTATTTTTAGAAAAATTTTCGATAAATTTTTAGCAAAAAATTTTCATAAAATTTTTACAAAATATTTTCAATAAAATTTTTACAAAATATTTTCAATAAAATTTTTACAAAAAATTTTCAATCAAATTTTACAAAAAATATTAGATTAAATTTTTACAAAAAATATTCTATAAAATTTTTATAAAATATTATCGATAAAATTTTTACAAAAAAATTGTATATCTTTATGTTACATTTGTAATAATGAAGTTGAAATCATGAAAGTAAAAACTAAATGTATATTATTGTAAAATTGGGAACCTTAACAGAATAAGGCAATATTTAAAATTACTATTGAGTAGGGTATATAAAATTCGATGATGTTAGTGTTAATGTTTATTACTTTATCTCTAATGTAGACTGGGGGTAAAGAACAAGACTTTAGCATTTGTCTTCTGCCAATAGGTGCCTATGTGTAAAATATTTAAGATTTTATCTCTACAGTTCCAAATGCCATTATACTAAAAAACAATAAATTCTTTTAACTACAATATAACGCATGATTCTAAGGCAATAGCGAAAATGTTGAAGAAGTCAATACATACTTTTAAATAACATAAATCCAGTAAAAAATAAAAAAAATGTAATAAAAATTAAAAAATAAAAAATACAAATACAAAATTCTCATACAAAATATTTTACAAGAATTTTTAATTTAATGGTAAAAGTCAATTTAAAATTTTTCAAGAATTACATTTTGAATATATCAGGCATGTGCTTTTGGGTATTAAACTAAAAATTTTATTAAAAAGCTTTGTACGTTTCAATTTTAACTGAAATGCTTTTTATGTCGATTAAACAGTAGCTACGCTTAATGTGTAAGAGATTGTTTCTGGTAAATTATAATTCAACTTATTTACATAACCTAAATAATGGGTGATTTTTTTGAGGTTAGGATTTTCATGCATTAGTATTTGACAGATCACGTGAGATTTCAGACATGGTGCCAAAGAGAAAGATGCTCAGTATGCTTTGACATTTCATCATGAATAGACTTACTAACGAGCAACGCTTGCAAATCATTGAATTTTATTACCAAAATCAGTGTTCGGTTCGAAATGTTCAAATGTGACAAATTTTGTTCAGCGATGAGGCTCATTTCTGGTTGAATGGCTACGTAAATAAGCAAAATTGCCGCATTTGGAGTGAAGAGCAACCAGAAGCCGTTCAAGAACTGCCCATGCATCCCGAAAAATGCACTGTTTGGTGTGGTTTGTACGCTGGTGGAATCATTGGACCGTATTTTTTCAAAGATGCTGTTGGACGCAACGTTACGGTGAATGGCGATCGCTATCGTTCGATGCTAACAAACTTTTTGTTGCCAAAAATGGAACAACTGAACTTGGTTGACATGTGGTTTCAACAAGATGGCGCTACATGCCACACAGCTCGCGATTCTATGGCCATTTTGAGGAAAACTTCGGAGAACAATTCATCTCAAGAAATGGACCGGTAAGTTGGCCACCAAGATCATGCGATTTGTCGCCTTTAGACTATTTTTTGTGGGGCTACGTCAAATCTAAAGTCTACAGAAATAAGCCAGTAACTATTCCAGCTTTGGAAGACAACATTTCCGAAGAAATTCGGGCTATTCCGGCCGAAATGCTCGAAAAAGTTGCCCAAAATTGGACTTTCCGAATGGACCACCTAAGACGCAGCCGCGGTCATGGACCAATCTAACGTTTCAAATAAAGAACCGATGAGATTTTGCAAATTTTATGCGTTTTTTTTTAAAAAAAAGTTCTCAAGCTCTTAAAAAATCACTCGTTACATATACTTACATACATATACTTACATACAATGCAATCGTTATATTATGTTCTTTTAAGAACTACTTAGTAGTCTTAATTATAGTAATTTTTTTTAGTCTAATCAATGACCTAGATTGATGAGGATATAATTTTTTAGTTTTATTTAATTACTTATTAGTTATTGAGTTCGCTTAGTGCCGCAATACATAATCCTTCCCTTGTATTTTATGGGCAATGGAATCTTATAACATTATATTTATAATTACCTAGCTGTGCCCGCCACGTCGATTTTGATTTGAAAGTATTCCACACCTATTGCAACATTTACTTTTATAAAGTAGCACCTATAAAAGAAAAATGCTAAACTAAACAAAGAAGAAACTAACAATAACAGAATGTTATAGCCATACTCAAGTCGTAGTATTCTTACCAAATTATAAAAATTAACGCTTAATAACAAAAATAATGTAATCACATAACTACCTAAGTATGTATGGATGTATTTTACAAAATAACCAAATTTTGCAACACGTACGCGAGTTAGCGCCATCTGTGTTTAAATATCAAAAATTAAAGGTGCCGTGCCATACTAAGCAGAACGTTTATACCGGAAAGCGTACTTTCACTCTTTTTTCTCCACTTTCTCTTGGAAATAAGATATTTTAGCGAAAAAGAGTATCCTATATTGGGATCAGGATACTTATGTACCTCCTCACAAAATTTTGTTACAATCCATCCAGTAGTTTTTATGTGATGCAAACGTAAATGAAAAGCAGACAGACGGAAATGAGTTTCTACTTTATTATATGAATAGATGTATCAAAGTAGACCGCTTCTTTCTGTCAAGGGGTTTTTTGAGCACCATTCGACCCTCCTCCATCTTTTCAGGTTTAATGAGTTCACCCATTGTAGAACCTTCGCTTGCATTAGGCCATTTTCCAGTGCTACTCTCGGTTCTGATCCACAGCCATTTACAGCAGATCCCCTTTATTCTAGTTGGCCTGCTGCTTCACTCCCAGCTGTGCCTATGTATTCTTTAACCCATTTTAACCTTACCTCCTTAATCTAGGCTCATTTGTTAAGTTTTAAAATACATTCATCATACATCTTTAGCCTCATGTGTTTTATAACGGACTGGTAGTCAAGTTCAATTCATGCACCCGACTCGATTTAGATCAAATACCTAGATTTCAGTTTTAAAATATTCATCGTCTAAACACTGTTATCCGCCATTTTGTTTTGAACAGTATTCTGGATTTGGAATTTGTTAATGATATACTGCATTCTACTAGTCAAGCCCTTCCCGTTTATTACCCATATTGAAAATATATAGTGGCAGCCATCTTAGGTATACAATTTTATGATGATATATTGTATTTTATTATCCATCTTTCTATTGATATCCATATTAATGGGATTGTAATTAATATAAGTTAAAGGACAAATAGGTACAGCTCGGAATGCAGCAGTAGACGATCTAGCAAAAATGGTATATTCTATGAATTTTGATGGACCAACAATTAGAGATGCGCTGAGAAACGTCTTAGTTCGAGCAATCTTCCTGCAATGGGCAGACTCTTTAAACTCAAAGAGATGCAGAGAGGCTACCACATGTAGACAGGTTAGAATAATGCTCAAAGCTCTTTGAGCTGAGTAAGCTGAATAACTGCGTAAGTTACAGGTCATGGAAACTTCAAGTATCATCTGTGCCTAAAAGAGGCTGAGACAATAGGTAGCACACATTGTGGTTGACCACACAGTCAGGCATATGTTAAATGTCAATGTCATAGGGGATCTAAACCTAATAAATTTGAAAAAGAAATTGGAAAATTTTTGCAATTTGTTTAAAATCACCTTCTTCAAATATTAAAGCCTTTTTGATTTCAAAATAGTTCCTCTCTTATCGCCTTATTATTGTAGTTACTAGGTCATGTTAAAAATGGTAATCGATTTTCTTTACGTATATTATTCAGCGGCCATTTTTTCTTCAAATATTCCTAGCTTGCCTGGATACCGGCTTAATACCTGAAAGAGTAGAGTTTCACGCAATTCTTAAGATTTTTCTATTTCCGGTTGAATTAAAAGCGGTTGGAATCTTCTTTGAGCAGCTCGCGTGTTCACTCGTAGCCTTTAGGCCAATTGTGATGAGCAAACGACTTTTTAACCCCACAGTGCGGAAGAACCACCAGAGTTTATTATAAAATCATCAGAGTTTATTATAACAGTCCAGGACTTGAAACAATCTTTGTCCTAAATATTTGAGTCTGCTCTCTTACTGAGCCGAGCAGTCACAGAGGTGTTGAACTGACTGTTTCTGCTCTTTCCATAATTTTTAATATCTTTTAACTATCCGAGCACAGTTTTGTGATGTTGCTGTTGTTGATGTTGTTGATTTACCCCACAACGGCTCGATAGGAAAATCCTTATTCTTTCGGTTTTTACGGGCATAAAAAGTGACTACGCCCACTTCCACTCCCATTTTTAAATAGCTAGAGAACAATAATAGGTAGACCCTTGTAATTTTGCACCAGTAACCGCCTTATTAATATACAGAGCTTAGAAAAACACAGGCTGTATTAGAATAGTGGGCGTGGTACCTCCCATACAAAGTGAACAATTATTATCATCTGCAATACGGAGATTCTTGAAACTTTGCATAAGTAATCCTCATATTAATGTGGGTAGTCTAGTAAAATTCAAACTGGATTGGGATAGTGGGCATGGAACCTTACGTACAAAGTGAAAAATTATTATCCTGTACCTAGCCAACTTTAATAGGTAGAGTCTTGAAACTTTAAACAAGTAATCCTCAGCCTAATGTGCATAGTCTAGCAAAATATAAACTGGATTGGGAAAGTGGGCCTGAAACCTTCCATTCAAAGTGAAATATTATTGTCGTGTTATTACGCATAGTCTAGCAAAACAACACATTGAATGGGAACAGTGGGCGTCGTAATCTCGAACAAAATGAATTATTAGAGATTGATCTTTAAAAATTTTAACTTTTTTTATACCTATTTCTATGTAAACTAGTTTTATTTTTATTATAATGTTTAATTACTTTTATTATAAAGAATAATTTTTCATGCAAGTGTTTGCAAACACAGCTCATGTTATTTACATTTTTCTTTATATTTGAGTAAAATATTTTGACACAGTCGGGCAAAAGCGGGATGCTCAGTTTTTTTGAATTCGCCTTGCATATACCTGTATTATTATACCATGCTCAGTACGAATGGGAAATATTAAGGCGAAAATTTTTAAATTTTTTTATATGGAGCAAGGCATATTAAACAGGTAGCCTCACTACTGAGGGGAAATATTAAGTCGAAAATAATCAATTTTTTATATTGAGCAAGGCTAATCTATAACAGGTGATTGCAGTGGCGAAAAAGCTCATCATATGCATTAAAGCGAAAAGTCAAACTCCATATAAAAAAAAATTATAAACAAATTTTTTCTATATGAAATTTGACAACTGCAAAGGAGGCGAAAAAACCTGAATTCGCCCGTGCAATCACCTAGTATTAATACGCCTTGGTATTGAGGTTACCTGATGAATGTGCCTTGATATGGAGTTTGATAGTTCGACTTTCATTTCAGGCGAACAAATTGTAAGTTTAACTGACAAAATCCATATAAAAAAATTTTTAATTTTCGCCTTAATATTTCCCCTCCGTAGTGAGAGTACCTGATTAATGTGCCTTGGATATGACCTACTTAAAGACTGGTACTCTGTTTAGTTTTTCATGTGGAATGCTGTCAAACTAAACACATAAAAAATTTGTATGAAAAATTCATGAAAAAATGTTGCAGAAGTAGTACTCTGTTTTTACTGTGGAAAAAATTGAAGTGTTTCTGGCAACATTTTATCAAAGCTGTGAAATAAAGCAAAGGGGCATTATTTCATGTGGAGTTTTTTGTAACATTTTTTGTGGAAAATTTTGTAAAACAATGTGGTATATTTAAAAGCAATAAAATCGTAAAATACCTCCAAATCGCGAGATAGACACCACATTTCAAATGTCAAATTTTCCTTGTCAAATAATAAATGTTGATCAACATTTTTTACAAATTCAAACAGAGTACTAGGCTTAAAACAGAATTTTAAATGTTTCTAATAATCTGATCGAGTTTTTATACATACTTATGTATGTACATATGTATATTGGAATCTATAAAATAAAATTTTCCTCCTAAGTGTTGCTATTGAAAGTAAAAAAAGTTACACATGTAGGCGTATCCTAATTACACTTACGTATCAAATTTACGTATGAAATCTTCAAACCAAAACAAGTTGTTACTTTTAACCAAAATTATATTCGAAGGTCATGTTTTATTATTTACTTTTATTTCAGGGACAATATTGTATGGGCGTTGATAATATATAATGAATTACTTTTATTAACTATATATTGCGTACATTGGTAATTATGAATAATGTGTTATGTTCAAACTAACAATTAACAATAAAATTAGAAAACAATAAGTTATAAAGTTATTTTTTATTAATTGCTTGTTTTTGGTCAGAAATTAGCTGTGCCCACACACGTTGTGTGCGTCCTGACAATATTTTCTCCGATTTTGCTTTGCAAGTACTCCATACCATCTATAACAACTCGTTTGGTGCAATCACTAAAAAAAAACTTAATAAAAATAGAAAACAATTAAACTTTGGCAGAAGATTTGCCAGATTCGAAAAGCTAGCACCCCACAGTGTCGTGACTTCATATAACGAGTGGCCATAAATAGAAAAAGTTAATGTAAAGAGCTGAAATTTGGCACATATATTTAGGTTGGCAAAACGTAACAAAATTTAAAATTTAAAAAAATTCGAAGCAAGGATTCGTGTCCTTCCCGTATATCCTGAAATTCATAAGTGTCATACAAGTTAGAAAAAATGCTAACTTTATGAAAATATTTTATAGTAATTGCATTTGATATTTTTAATGATTTGACTAAATTTCAATTCAATTCAGATAAGGCCCACGTTAGGCTAAAAAAATATATTTTTACAAAAAATTAAAAAAAAAAATTAAAAGTTAAATCAAATTTTTTCAATTAATTTCGAAGACAAGACACTTATATTTTTTCAATTAGATGAAAATATAGCCCTCACCTTCAATATATCCTTAAACTTAAGTATATACATATTTTTCGCCTATTTTTTCGGGTCCATCGGAGCTGACTATTTTTTTTAAAGTACATATTTTGGCTAAAAACTTCACAATTGTTGTTCACGATGTTGTTATTAATATTTGAATTTTAGGATTTTTTCATGGTTTCTGCTACATTTCTGAATAAAACAAATACTGGGTGGCGCAAAAGTAATCCTCCTATCAGAAAATGCTATAAATTTTGCGATTGGCATCTAATGTCAATTCTGTTTTGACATTTGTGTAGTAAACACTTACGAAATACACGTTAATAAATAATGTTACGCTACACTGTTCCAGAACGCGGAATATTGGTGACTATTTATTTAACCAATAATCGGTCGGTGACTTTTTGGGTATCAGTCGACGGTCTTTACAGCGAATTTTGGTAAAAGATTTGAAGATGTTTCCCTACAAAGTCCAGACGGTGCATCAGCTGTTAGCTGCTGACCGCCAATCGCGTCTAACATACGCTCAAGCCATCCTTAATCACCACCAAGAGGAAGATGATTTTTCATCAAAAATAATCATGAGTGATGAGGCCCATTTCCATCTTAGCGGGTACGTAAATAAGCAAAATTTACACTTCTGGGGCACTGTAAATCCGCGTGTAACCCACGAAGAGCCATTACGGTGCAACGGCACACACTGCACGTGCAGCAACCGATATGCTGAAGGATGCATTTCCCGGGCGCCTAATCTCCCGTTTTGGCGATTTGCACTGGCCAGCAAGATCGCCTGATTTGACCGCTGCAGACTTCTTTTTGTGGGGCTTTTTGAAGTCGCGGGTTTATGTCAACAAGCCTTAGACTCTTGCAGCTCTTAAAGACAATATCAAGAATGTGAGGACCTATCGCCGGAAGTTTTGGCCAAAGTGATGGAAAATGCCATAAAAAGGGCTCAAATGACAATCAACTGTGGCGGCGGCCATTTACATGACATCATATTCTCGTCTTGATGTAAAAAAATTAAAAGACCAAATAAAAATAATCCACAAGAAGAATCAAAGTTTTTATTTTTTTTTTTTAATTACAGCCAAAAAACATCGGAAGGTTATTTTTTGCGCCACCCTGTATAATTGCATGCATTTTTATTGATAATGAATTCTTGATATTTATTTTTCCAAACTCATTTTTTGTTACATAAAAATTGTGAAAAAATTATCAAAATAATTCGTGTAACTTTTTATAGGTATAACGGACATGAAAAACCAAACCACCTCTGGAATCGTGGGAATCACAATTTTCATTCCATATATTTTTTTATTGATGATTTTAAAAGTTTTTTTTTTTGATTTTTTTCTACTATACAGTTTACTTTGCTACACTAAAAATATAACAATAATTTTTTTAGTTTAGCAAAGCGCTGCTAAATTTTTATTTTTATAAATTAACATACTTTTTGTTATAAAATGAAAGAAAAAATATCCCGGTAATACTTGAAAAATTTTTTTCTTCACCATATATGTTTGCTTATCACAACAAGTTTTGTCTTATTTTATTAACCGACTTCAAAAAAGAAGGAGGTTATCTATTCGATCGATTTTAAAATTTTTGGCTTTATTTGAAAGGTTACGCTTCAAGGTTGGTCCCATTTTAAAAACAGTTCATTATATTAAAAATTAAAGGGTGTCTCCATACAACATACATGTTTTTTACGTGTATTAAGAACCGTAAAGGGCAGCAAATTAAAATTTTAAAAAATTGCGTGCCGGTATAGCTCCCAACAGCAGAAATTAATAAAAAAATAAATTTAAAATTTAAAGGGTGTCCCCATAAGTGACATAATATGACCTATTTGGGTCTATCTTTTGAACCGTTATAGACTAAACCTTGAAAATTTGACAGAATGTCGACTACTATGACCGTTATAATAAAATGTATAAATACTCAAAATTCTAAATTAAAGGGTGCTCCAATAGTTCATTTAATTTGATGTATATGGCCATACTTTTGAATAGTTGTACACAGACCGCTGAAATTTATAAAGAACCTGTAGTGCTAAGTCAGCTATAACAAAAAGTATAAAATTTTGAATTTGGAGCTAAAAGGGTGTCCCAATAGTTAATGTAATTCTATGTATGTGGCCAAACTTTTGGACTGTTAGAGACAGACAGCTGAAATTTACAAGGAACCTGTATTGCAAAGTCCACTATAGCAAGTATACAATTTGAAGTTAGAAATTAAAGGGTGTTCCCATAAATTACGTAATTTGATCTATATGACCCTATCTTTTGAACCGTTAAACACAAACACTTGAAAATTAGGCAGAATGTCCACTACTTTCTCTGGTATGATAACAAATATAAATATTTGAAATTATAATGTAAAGGGTGTCCCAATAGTTCATGTAATTTGATATATATGGTTAAACTTTTTAACCGTTATAGACAGATAGTTGAAATTTACAAAGAATCTTTGTGACCAAGTCCTCTATAACAACAGGTCTTTAATTTAACATTGTAAATTAAAGGGTGTCCGAATAGGTGATGTTATTTGATCTGTGTGCCCATATCTTTGAAACCGTTATAGACAGAGGCTTGAATGGTGTCTCCATACAAGACGGATGCTGGTGAAAAATAACTAAACAGTAATAGGGAGAGGCTTGACATTCAATAGTCTTTATTTTTTCCCTCTAATTTTGGCGCATCTTTTATTTGGTTTAAATCTAATTCTTACAGATTAGTTCTTACATTTTTAGTTTAGAATTGGTGCCCTTCTATCTGTTTTGAAGTCGGTTTTTTTGCAAGAATTATTAATATCATTCTTATATTGATACATACACTGTTATCGACATCTGCAATTAAAAATACCGTTTATATACTTAAAACATAATACAACAACTAATATAGTACAAATTTCGTTTATTGTCTAAATTCAATTATTTAACCCTACGAAGTACATGCTCATTTTTATTCCTTTTTTCTACAAAATTGTAGTTATTTCAAACCACAATTTTGAAGAGCCATATCTTTAGAAAAAAATATTATTAAAAACAAAATTATTATTAGTAAAAGTGTCTTTAATTAAATGCCATTAGTCTTTTTTTTTTAATTTCCATAATTGGATTTTTCTATATATGGCCACGCTCACAATACTGTGTACCCTCTGCGGCTTATCTAGTCAGTACAATTTTCCAAGACTTTTGACAGCTTTTGATTTCATCTCACAAAGGTTGTGCGGTTCGTTTCTGGATTATTCACATATAAATAAAAGTCGTACGTCCCACCTCGGAAGCGGCCAATTGACATTGCAAATACGGTTGATAACACGATTACCGAACTTGATCTATTGTTTGATTAGCTGTGTGTTGTGGTGTGCCATCCTGATTTAACCAGAGATTATCAAAGGTCATATCTTTCATTTCAGGTCAGGTTCTATAGTGTTCGCCTTTGACAGAAAATCATTTCCAGCAGCATTTTCTAAAAATTAGTCCATGATACCTCCACTCCCTAAATATACTAAACTACTTTGACACTCTGTAGATGCATGACAATTACGTGAGAATTTTCCAATCTTAAGAATCGGTAATTTTTTTGTTAGCTTAGCTTTCGAGATAAAATGCAATTCGTTTTTAGGGTTCCGTACCTAAAGGGTAAAAACGTAACTGTCTGTCTGTCCGTCTGTCACCGCCTTTTATCTCTGCAACCGTAATAGGTAGACTCTTGAAATTTTCACAGAAGATGTATAAATGTATAAATTTATCGACCTCACCTGGGTATAGATACTACTGAGCTAATGAGTAAAATTGAATCATTGTCGTTGTTGTACAATAATGTTGTTATTACAGGCGATCTTAACAGTAATTTGCTTATTGACAAGTCACTATCCGTAGATATGCTAACGTTTGGGCTTATACCCGTCAACACAGATTTCCCCACCCATTTTCCAAATGGTGCAAACAGCTTGCTTGACGTTTTCTTCGTTAGCGATATAAAAAAAGTATTGCTCTATGACCAGGTATCAGCCTCAGTTTTCTCAAAACATGACCTGATATTCATTGTATATGATGCTCTTACCCAAAATGAAGATGTTTTATATTCTTACCGTGATTTTAAAAACATTAACCATAATAGCTTATTTCAGCGTATTGACTATAATAGATGGCATCTTATTTATAATATTGAAGATGCAAATGATCAAGCTCTTTTCATTCAAAATAACATTATTGATCTTTATAATGAATTCGTTCCAGTGAAAACAAAAATTAAAAAATTAAAACAGTCACAGTGGTTTAATTCAGCAATTAAACACTTAATTAGCATTCGGGACAAAGCTTACAGCAAATGGAAAAAATACAAAACACAAGAACTATATGCTATCTTTAAATCTGCTAGGAAAGAAGTTGTGAGAACCATTAAAGCTGCTAAGTCAAGGTATTATGAACAAAAATTCTCAATGACCTTAAACAGTAAGGAAAAATGGAAAAATATTCGTGATATAGGTATTAGAAAAAGTGGGCACTGTGCTCCTAGTTTTAATATAGAAGTTAACGAATTAAACAACAAATTTGTCAACCTACAAGTTGAAAGACAAACGGTAAATGAATATGCTCAACTTAACGTTGTGCCTCATGAACACAGTTTTTGTTTCAGATGTGTGGATCAGGCAGAAGTTCAAAAAAGTTTGTTTGCTATTAAGTCAAATGCTGAAGGGTTAGATGGTGTAAATCCCAGATTCTTTAAGCTTGTTGTTCATGAACTACTGCCATTTTTAACATATACGTTTAATACTGTGTTAACTAAATCCGTTTTTCCAGACGTGTGGAAAAATGCCAAGATTATCCCAGTTCCTAAAAGTAACAACGATTTCAGACCGATTGCCATACTTCCTTACCTGTCTAAAGCTTTGGAAAAAATAATGAAATCACAAATTTTTGAATATTTAAGCAAAGAAAAACTATTAACGGATTTCCAGTCGGGTTTTAGACAGGGAAGAAGCTGTATTACGGTTCTAATTGATGTAGTGGAAGAACTTAGGTCTAAACTGGACAATGACATGGTATCTTTTCTCGTACTGTTAGATCACAGCAAAGCTTTTGACACTGTAGAACATCCTATTTTATTAGCGAAGCTCGAAAAGTTTTTCAATTTTTCCTCTACAGCTTGTAAACTTATTTCTTCCTATCTCCTAAATCGCAAACAAACCGTTTTTCTTAATGGGTTAATGTCAAATTCTCTTGAAATTGATAGAGGAGTTCCGCAAGGTTCAATTTTGGGCCCTTTGCTGTTCTCGCTGTATATTAATGATCTTCCAGACGTATTAAATCATTGTGGGATACAAATGTATGCTGATGATGTACAGTTGTACTTGAGCTCTAAGTTAGACAGTGTTGGTGATTGTCTTGATTGCTTCAACAATGATCTAAATAGAGTTCAAGACTGGGCATCCAAAAATGGTTTGTGTATAAATCCAGCGAAATCTAAATGTATCTTTATAACCAGGAATAACAAGGCAAGGCTTCAGAACAATGCTTCATTATTTATTAACAACTCTAAAATTGACTTTGTTTCCTCGTCTTCTAACTTAGGAATTACGTTTAACTCTGAGCTTTCATGGTCAAGCCATATAAGTATTACCGCTGGAAAGGTACATGGAATGCTAAGAAACCTATGGGCAATTCAAAATTTTACTCCATATAAAATACGATTGCTACTAGCAAAAACCTATTTAATACCGGTTTTATTATATGGATGTGAAATATTTGCCAATTGTGACTCCACTGACTTTCGTAGACTTGAGATAACGTACAATAATATAGCCAGATATGTATTTAGCCGAAGCAGGAGTGAGAGTATCTCATCGTATTCCTTTCAGCTAGTTGAAATGCACCTAAAAAACATATTAGAATACAAAAGCCTCCTTATGATGCACAAAATAATATTTACAAAAGAACCCCAATATTTATATAAAAGACTAACTTTTGCAAAATCTCCACGTGGTAAAAAACTTATTTCACAAAAATATAAATACCTTATCTCTTCAAGACAGTTCTACAATTTCACAATAAGTCTTTGGAACAAACTACCTTCATATCTTCAAACACAAAGCAACACATCGTTTTTTAAAAAGGAATTATTATATTATTTTAAAAGTTTGTAATACCATATATATGTATGTATACCTTTGAAAATTATTATATATATATTTTTTTTTTCTTTTCTTCTAATGTAATTAAATAGTTTTAATTATTTTTTAATGCTAGCTGTAATGAAAAATTTTATGTAGCAATTGCCATATAATTTACTATCACTGTAATTTATAAGATTTATTTCTTGTTGTGATAGTTATTAAGCAATAAAGCAAGTTATACTACTACTATACTACTACTAATGTTGCCGCTATAGCAATAAATACTAAAACTTATAGGGTGTTCCAATAGAAACGTCTTATTAACGTATATGTGTTTATATCATGAATTGTAGGAGGCATACACTTAAAATTTACAAACAGTAATTAAAACTTAGTTCGCTATATAATCAAAGGGTGTTCTGAAAGTGAAGAGTTATTTTCGTTTGTGTCTTTATTTCTTGAGCTGTAGGAGGCAACCACTTAAAATTTGCAGACAGTACTTAAAACTATGTTCGCTTTATAAAGAAGTATAGAAAATAAAACCTAAAAATTAAAGGGTGTCCCGATAGTTACGTGTTTTGCATGAATGTGGTCTAATTTTTTACCATAATTGAGAGACTCGTTAAAATTTTCACAGATGGTATATTACTACGGCCTCTATAACAAATAGCAAAAAATAAAGGGTTGTCCTACAGTGATGTGATTTGAATTTATATTGCCTTATTTTTTAACTATAATAGGTAGACTCTTAAAAATTTTACAGAAGGTGTATTAATATGGCCTTTATAACAAATATTGAAATAAATTAAAGGGTATTCCGACATGTCGTGTTCTTGATTTGCACGTATATAGTCTTCTTTTTGATAGGTAATAGGTAGACTCTTGAAATTTGTACAGTAGATATGTTGCCATTGCCGCTATAACAACAATTAAAGAATTAAAGGGTTTTCCGCAATAACATGTTTTTCACTTATATTGCCATTTTTGAACCTCGATAGGTAGGTTCCTTATATGTGAACAGTAATAGGCTGACATTTAAAATTTACACAGATTATATTTTGTAATATTTATTGTAACAAAAAGAAATTCAAATAAATTTAATAATAAAAGGGAGTTCCCAAGATGTCGCGAATTCGAGAAATTTGACCTTCTCTTCTAAACGTTATAGGCAGACGCTTGATATATACACAGGGTATTTAGTACTATGCTCTAGTATAAAAAATAATTAAAAATTAAAGCGTGTCCCATAAGACGTGAAAAATATAACAACTTGTATTTTTACAGTTGTACTGAACATAGTACGGAACCCTACGTGTGTGAGTCTGACTCGCACTTGACTGATTTATTTAAAAAAAGGCACAGTATTATGCATCACAGCACTCACTTTGGAAAGATGTTTGTAATATTTTCTTATGTTGTTTATATGCTTTATGGGGTCGAAAATGAATATTGTAGAAATTACAAACTCGTATACATATACATATGTATATATAGTGTTGCGATTTAGTCTTATCCTTGTGAATGTTATATGCAGGAATTTCAAATTTACACAGGGTACTATGGTCGCTACAGTAAAAAATATTTTAAATATTTTTAAGGGTGTTCCCACCCTTTATATATGCTTATATAAACCGTAATAAATTAAATATTTAAAAACATGCAATAAAAATATAAAATTAAAATAATAAAAATGCTACATAAAAGAGGTAAACCTCCAACAACGCGGTAAATTTTCCTCCTAAAATTTTCCGCGTTTTAAGAAATCGTGTTAGAGGAGACATTAATTTCATACAAAAATCAGAGTTTGGTTTCAAATCGAAAAATTGTTTTTTATAAGGTGTATACTTACTATATAGTGAGTCATAACAACATATTTTGATAACACTTCATTTATCCAAACAAAAACAAAATAAAAATGGATTTTTAATTCTACTTAACAATTGAATAAATAAAACTCTTATTCCTCTTCAACACTTAGTATGATTTGAATTTGTCTCAAACGTTTTGTTAGTGGTCGTGTTGATCCAAAATCCGAACTTGATCAACTTTCAGATTCAGGTAACCTTTCGACGAAGACTGGATTTAAAAAATCTTTTATTTAATGGCGTTTTCTTTTCTGACAAAAATGTTCCATATATTTTACACTTATTAAATTTTCGTGTTCTTTTCTACAAAAAATATCATAGTGTGTATAAACATCATGTTCTTTTCTGAATATGTATGTCGCAGCAAAACCAGGTAAATATGCTACATTTTTTATACTCAAATTTTATTAAATATTTTTTTGTAAATATTTTTTTTTTTTATTGAAAGCAAGAATTTTATTTTGAATTAAAATTTTTATGTGAATAAATATTTTATTTTATACGTCACATAGGCATAAATGTTAAATGTAAAATCAGTTTGCTTTTGTATTCTTTTGAAATCATAAAAAGGTCACATTTTTCAAGGGCTGGGTGATCCATAAAAAGTATTACCCATGATATAATAATAGATGGTAATTTCATTCTTTCTTTTCGTCGCCATATTAACGTTCTGACGTTTGCGGGAATTATTTCAATTTGTGCTACCATATCACATACTTTGTGAAATCCCATTTGGCGTTTTTTCCTTTATTTGAAATTTTAAAAATTAAAAAAAGAAACAAGCATTAAGCGAGTACCATTTTAAACACGGCTTGAAAATGATGTCTTTACATCGAAAGCGCTCGCCAAACGTACCAAAACAACAGCCAGTGACGACGGTCTTCACCGAAAGGTATGACAACAACAAGCATTAAGTTTATGTGTCTAAATAAACAAACGAAAATTGTTTTCCATACGGTACTAATAAACTTTTGCAAAAATTCACAAATAAGATTTTTTAATTTCCCTACCTATATCTAACAAAAGTGTATAAGTTTCCGTTTTCTTATTAAGTACAACTTACCAAAGGCACACCTGGTATGTTTATTACAGAAAATAAATTTTTTTTAGCTTAGATGGGAAGCTAATCTGTCAGGATAATCAAGGAAAATTGACAATTTCAATATCATAGGAACTTAAAATTAAAAAGTTTGGTTAATTTTATTATGAATGGGGGGCTGCATGCAAAATAACTCTATGCAAAATTGCTTAAAAACAAAATCGAAAAATAACCCAAGAAATCCGCATGTAGAATTGGGTAATATTTTATATAAAGAGTAACCCCAAAATATTGAGTGCTTTTCGTAATTTTTAAAAATTTTTCAAATGGACAATTATCCAAAATGTTCTAATGAAATGCTGATACCATATTTGAGCGGTTTTATATTCACCCTTATTCTACTTGGCGACGGCGGCATCATCGTCACTTTTGAGCGGACATCATTGATGTCAACTTCAATTTGATTATAATTTTGTATTTCCTAATACTCTTATGACGACGTCGAC
Source organism: Phasia obesa (assembly GCA_949628195.1). Taxonomy (NCBI): domain Eukaryota; kingdom Metazoa; phylum Arthropoda; class Insecta; order Diptera; family Tachinidae; genus Phasia; species Phasia obesa. The sequence continues at coordinate 120,385,488 of OX451217.1, forward strand.
TGCTTACCGATAACACTGTTCTGTAGAAAAATATTCTTTCAAAAAAATATAATGTTTTGGAATGCTTAATAAGATTCTCATTTAAGTTTTTTTCTATCACGTCGAGATTTTCCATTTCTTGAACAAATTTTCCGTATTGCGTCAAACTTGTTATCTAAATCTTTTCTATTTTAAATTTTGTTGGCATTCAGTCGTTTTTAAAAATTAAGGCGACGAAATCGTCGTCGGTACAAGAAAAATTCAACATCACATATTATTACAAAATACCAAAATAAAATTAAAAAGTCATCGATAAATGTTGATGTCAACAAAGGGAATATAATTTAGTGAAAGGTCGTCGTATTATGACGACAACGCCAAATGTAATAGGAGTAATTATCAAGAAATTCATCAATAAGAGTGTAAATACAATGTTTTATGTCCTAAAAACGATATAAGTAGTAGTAATGGGTGATTTTTTTGAGGTTAGGATTTTCATGCATTAGTATTTGACAGATCACGTGAGATTTCAGACATGGTGCCAAAGAGAAAGATGCTCAGTATGCTTTGACATTTCATCGTGAATAGACTTACTAACGAGCAACGCTTGCAAATCATTGAATTTTATTACCAAAATCAGTGTTCGGTTCGAAATGTTCAAATGTGACAAATTTTGTTCAGCGATGAGGCTCATTTCTGGTTGAATGGCTACGTAAATAAGCAAAATTGCCGCATTTGGAGTGAAGAGCAACCAGAAGCCGTTCAAGAACTGCCCATGCATCCCGAAAAATGCACTGTTTGGTGTGGTTTGTACGCTGGTGGAATCATTGGACCGTATTTTTTCAAAGATGCTGTTGGACGCAACGTTACGGTGAATGGCGATCGCTATCGTTCGATGCTAACAAACTTTTTGTTGCCAAAAATGGAACAACTGAACTTGGTTGACATGTGGTTTCAACAAGATGGCGCTACATGCCACACAGCTCGCGATTCTATGGCCATTTTGAGGGAAAACTTCGGAGAACAATTCATCTCAAGAAATGGACCGGTAAGTTGGCCACCAAGATCATGCGATTTGACGCCTTTAGACTATTTTTTGTGGGGCTACGTCAAGTCTAAAGTCTACAGAAATAAGCCAGCAACTATTCCAGCTTTGGAAGACAACATTTCCGAAGAAATTCGGGCTATTCCGGCCGAAATGCTCGAAAAAGTTGCCCAAAATTGGACTTTCCGAATGGACCACCTAAGACGCAGCCGCGATCAACATTTAAATGAAATTATCTTCAAAAAGTAAATGTCATGGACCAATCTAACGTTTCAAATAAAGAACCGATGAGATTTTGCAAATTTTATGCGTTTTTTTAAAAAAAAAAGTTCTCAAGCTCTTAAAAAATCACTCGTTAGTAAATAACATAAAGATTTATTAGAATTAAAGAAAAATATCTATGCACTTACTGCCAGTATTGAACTTTTTATATTTTTTTTGCCAAATTTCCATTTTTTCTAATTTTTTTACAGTAATTATTCATTAGGCGAATTTTAATTTTTTTGTGTGGCGATTTTTCATAAGGTCAATTAACATGCAGCTTAAATAAGAATGTAATATAATTTTTTATCTCAATATAAAAGTGTACTTATAAAAGATTAAGGAAATCATTATTAAACCAAAGTACGTTTTTATTTTATGTTATTTATGTAAATTACACACTTTTTTAAAATAATTTCCAAAATATTTTTTTTTCGTTTCTACTTGTGGCAACACTTTTTTTCTGTTTACATAAAAACATACTTCAATAATTCCGGCAAACTTCAAACATTTTTGAAATCGAACTACCTTGTATTATTATATCATGGTATTACCTATTAATAAGGCAAAATATTTTTTTAGAAAAGAAAACGCCATAAGTCTGTATGCCATTGCTTCGAAAACTTTTGTAAAATTCTTTTTAGGCAGATAAGTTATATTGAAGAGTTCGTTTAAATGTTTCTACTCTATTCCTTAGAGAATCATTCTCTAAAATATTCTTCACTTGCTTACCTATATTTAATAATTTCTCAATACTTTTTAGTAAAAAGTTTTACTGGCAGTTTCACAATGTCGAAAGAATTCGTTGAGTCTCCGCTTTTGTGATGGTAAAAATAATAAATATTTGAAAAAAAAAAAAAAATCGCGTTGTAAGAGTCGCATTATAGGAAAATTTCCGCATTTTGCGAACCGCGTTGTAGCGAAATCGCGTTGTAAAAGTACCGCGTTGTAGGAGGGTTACCTGTATATTGTTCGAATTTGCTATGAAAGCAAAGTACTTCAGTTATGGTTTATGTATTTACTTTATGTAAAGGGTATCCCTACTAAAATATGCGCCTTTTAGTATGCATATCGGTAAAATTGTGTACTTACACTAATTTTTCAGCACTTTCTATTGGAAATAAGATATCATATATTTCAATCAAGATACTAAGGTACCTCCTCACAAAATTTTGTTAAAATCCATCCAGTAGTTTTTACGTGATGCGAACATAGACAGACAGGAAATAAGTTACTGTTTTATTATATGTATAGATTATACTCGTAATTTGTTTATAACCATTTATATTTTTTTTGGGATTTTACAGCCAACTAATTATTATGACACTTCTTGTTGGTTGGATAACTTTTTACTAAAGAAGAAGAAGTAAATGTCTTCTTTTAAAACACACAGAAATTTTTAAATAACCCAGCAGTTCTGGCGGTTGCAGTTTTTAGTGGTACAATGTAATTACGGGTCATTAAGCTTATTAAGAGGCTAGTTTTTTTTTACCAAAAATAATAACTGTTTGTTAATAAATAAACATATAGCCTAATAGTCAATGATAGATTAGTAGAAATAAATGTCTCAAGTTTAACAAAAGTGTGAAATAATCTTATTAAAGACAAATTACTATATACGAGTAGAACTGCCAGGAAATAGTAAAAAATTATCCCCCAATACGCATTCATGTTCATGCATTTAAGTAAATTTTAACGATATGAATTCTTAATCGTTTTTGTTGACAATAACGCGAACAATTATTTAACCTGAGACTGTTAATTTATAAAGTCGTTGTAAAAAAAGAACGACAGACTTGTAGTGTTCATGTGACAGATAATAAAAATGTATTGACACGTGTGTATTGTATGCTTTTGGTGTTCATTTGTAAATACAAACATATGTAAGTATATATGACTGTATTGTTTCGTTGCCGTTATTAACTTAATATTAGTAAGTTTATGCAGTTATTAACATTATTTACATTATCCTGTAAATATGGGGAAAAGAAAAAACACTTAAGTACAATGGAAATATTAAAGTTATTAAATAACAATGAATTTAACTCGGCATAAACGAATTTCAGCCAATACACATTTAGAAAGTTTATTCTTAAAATTTAATTTTTTTGAGTCCGTCTCAGCTAATTGTAGCCGGAGTTTCACAGAGTAGTATCTTGGTACCCATTTTATATTTTTATATACTTTTTATATGCCAACTAGCAACCAGACATGGGGAGATTCAATTAAATTTCAATTACATTTACATTTCAATTCCAATTACAGGTAATGTGTAATTGAAAATTTCCAATTACTAATTACAAGTAATTGTAATTAAATTCAGGGACTAAAATTAATTACAATTACTTGTATTTTTAATTGAAAAATATCAATTACAATTACTTAAATTGATTTTTTTCAATTACAATTAGATGTAATTAGTAATTGAAAATTTCCAATTACTAATTACTAGTAATTGTAATTGTATTTGTTCAATTACAGATTACATGTAATGTGCAATTGAAAAAACTCAATTACAATTACATAATTTGATTGTAATTGTAATTGAATTAACACAGTGGGGCATTATCAAAATATTTTGGAAATAACTCAGCCGTTTTTAGAGGGCAAAGTTGATTGACCCAAATATTATACAAATATTATTCAAATATTATACATGGTCTTAAAGGTCTAGTTCAGTGTTGGGCAAAGTACGATAGTATTTAATCCGGCCCGCCGAAGGTCCATCGAAATGGATAGTATATGGCCCGCTATAATTACGTTTTGGCGTTCGAAAAGTATAAAGAGATTCTACTTAGTGGAATAATAGATGCATACCCTATAGGAGTAGCCGCGTAGTTCATGAGATGCGTAATACGGGCGGCAAAGCATGGTCAAAAGAGAGGAGCGGACAGGGGGCGGCTCCTAGAGTAACAGTGTTCTGTATGCGCGGGCGGCGGGGGCGCGTGAAATCAGCTCAGTCCAAGTAATAGTGTTGTTTCCGTATGAAATGCCTTTCATATCATAATGTCAATGTCCACCTTAACGTTTTTCCTTTTTATCTTATTAATTTCTATTTGTTGGCGCCCCAGTTAGAATAATATCAGGTAAGTTCAGTTGAAACCTCGTGTATTTTCTTAGTGGAAATATATATTTTCGATGTCAAAACCAGCTGACTGAAATAACGAAATTTAATAGGTCTGTTCAATTATTTTACTAGCAGAAACTCCCAACGGTAGACTAAAGCAGGAAATTTAAAAAATTATTCAGTATCAAATTATGAAATTTGAAATTGTAAAGCTAAGAAGCAAAAATTAGCAGATAATTGCGGTGTGCTCATAAATTACTTAAAAGTTGTACTGTGAACGTATTTGTTCTGTAATGAAAAACATAAAAGAATCTACCATTGCTCAAAAGGCACCTACACAGGCTGGATATGTTGTGGCTTATAAAATAGCTAAAAATAACAAGCCATACTCGGAAGGAGAATTTGTAAAAGATTATATGGTGAGTGTGAGCAAAATTGTATGCATCAAACTTGTCGACTCAATTTAGGCAGCGTATAGAAAACCTTAAATATTTTTCCGTGACGATGGAAAAATATTTAAGTACGGAAGTGACACTGCCCAATTATTAATCTTCATTAGAGGCGTTGACGACGAATTCAATCCATGAAAGAAAAAACCATGGGGCAAATAATTTATAACGAGTTTTCTGAAGGTCTTCAAAATTTAAATGCGCCTTTTTCAAAATTATGCAATATAACTACAGATGGAGCCCCAAATATAGTTGGAAAAAACGCGGGATTTTCAGGTATTTTTTCGAACCAGAATCCTATACACGATGTTTTATTTTTACTGCCGAAAGCTGAATTCCCAAAGATGATTGCTGACGCCCAGAATATTATAGCGATGTTTGCGTCGTCTTATGTGTACGAACAGACTTTTTCGACCATGAATTTGAAAAAAAAAAACTCAATCAGAAACCGATTGACTGATGAACACCTTTTCGCACTGCTGAAAGTAGCTTCGTCACAGCTGGAACCTGCTTTTGAAAATATTATAGAAAATCAAGAACAACTCCATATGTCTCATACGCCTACCATGTCAAGGCCTTCAAGTAAAAGTTGAATTAATAATATTTAAGGTAAAAGGTAATTTGTAACATTTGTGTGTAATGCTGTAATGTTTTTATAATATTATTTATGATTAAAAAATATTAAACAAAACTATAAAAAAAAAATTTCTATAATTCTGGCCCTTCTTAAGAATTTCTAAAACTTTGTGGCCCCCATTAAAAAAGTTTGCCCACCACTGGTCAAGTTAATATCTACAAAGTGATAAATTAATCTATAAATTATGTTTTAAAATTAGCAGGTTATAAGCAATTTAAAATTAAAATTTTTGGTTTTATCAAAATATTGAGTACAATTTTCAGCAATTTTTTTGTTTTTTTTTTTTCTCTAGTTAGTCAGTAAAATTTAAAATATTTTGAAAAAATTTGAAGTTTATATCTTTCTAAGTTAAAAATTAGATAATCTTTTATTTAAAAATTCCAAAATTTGTCTGTATTTTATTCGTGTGTATTTTATCCATTATCCGTTCGGAAGCGAACGTTTAAACCAACATTCGTGTAAAATTGATCATCCTTTTAGAAGATGGAGGTCCTTCAATTTAACCTATTTTAGATCGAAATTTTGACTTTAAACTATATTTTCTAAGATTCCAAAGCTGGGATCGGAAAAAGTAGGCTGCTGTAATGTAGCGATATATAATCCCAATCAGACATTCAATTCACTCGGCTGGAAGTCGGCTGAGAGCTGCCGCCTTCTTTATTTTAGATCAAATTAAGTGGTATATTTGTTTAGCTAAAATTAACAAATCAAAAAAATAAACGTATAGAACTATGTATTCGGCTTTAGTTCATTAGTTTCTGGTGAAGAAAAAATTTTTAATAAATTCATCCTTCTACATTCTAGAGAAAATTATATTTGTTTGTTTCAATTTTAAATTACTCCTCTGACAGCTACAATAGGCTACTAGAAAATAATTATTTGGCCTCGAAATGTTCATAAAGCCATTAAAATAGAGAAATTTAGAACTCTTCTTAAATCATTTGTGATCTGTCTACAAAATTGATATAAAAGCAATATTGTAGGTGAAAATAAAAACAATAAATTTCAGAGAATTTGTCCGTTTCAGCCGACTTTAAGCCGCCGCCGACATATTTTTGCCTAGCCGCTGCCGCCGAGAGTTTTACGATGATGTGGATCTCTGCTCCCAATTATTATTGAAAGTATTTTAAGAGCCCTAGTCCATATGTGGACGTTATAGGCAAAAACCCAAAAAATTCCAATTTTGGGATTTTTGGTATTTTCTTTGGGAATTGTGGGATGTGGGATGCTCATGTCAAATTGTGGAGCAATCGACCTAGCCCTTTACAAATGGCTTAGTTATTTCCAAAATATTTTGGTTCTGCCTCATTGTGCTACGTTACAAACTGATTGTTTTACAACATTTTGTCAAAATACGATGGTCTTCTGTAGCGGGTTTAAAAATAATAGTGAAGGAAAACTTGGAGTACTAGCGCTTCATTTTCAAAGCTTAAAAACTGTGCAGTTTACATTTCATAAGAATGTGTCAGATCACTATGGCAAGAAACACAAGAAAATAACAATATATTAGCACACAAAAAATAATAAAAAACTATAGGCTGTTCCATCGCTCGTACTTGGTAGGCCTAGAAGGCCTCTACTGACACATAGTTGTAAAAATTAACCGTTGGAAAAAGTTCTACGAACCTAATCTATACATATGATAAAACAGTAATTCATATCCTGTCTGTCTGTCTGTCTGTCTGTCTGTCTGTCTGTCTGTCTGTTTTTCTGTCTATGTTCGCATTATGTTTACATGGATGGTTTTTAACAAAATACCTTAGTATCCTCATTCCCATATAGGATACTTCCGAAAAAATATCCTATTTCCAAGAGAAAGTGGAGTGAAAGCACGCCGATTTTTTTTTACCTTTTTAAAGGTACTGCATACTTTAAGGCAAATTTTATTATTATTTTTTTTTAATTCATTTTTATTTGCAATCTATTTCACAGAAATAAAAGATTAAGCAAAATACATAATTAATTTAAGTGACATATAATAAGTTCCAATAAACTTAAAAAAATATATAAATACAAATTTATAGTATTAATACATTTTCCTATTTTCTGAAGGGTAGGTCAAGTACGTGGTATCTTTTTAGTCTTTGGATTTCATTGCTATCATCTAAAAAGTTGATTGCGAATACATTTGAATGATTGCTAAGTCTGCTAAGGTACCTTTGACAGAAGTTAGAAATTTCTTCTTTGACTTTTTTAATTTTGAGATCTCTATGTATGTTGTTGTTGTTCACAAACCAAGGTGCATTAGCTAACAATCTTAGCGTTTTGGACTAATATCTTTGTAAAATCTCAATGTTGGAGTTGCTTGTTGTGCCCCAAAGTTGAATACAATATGTCCATACTGGTTTCAGGATTGCTTTATATAACAAAACTTTGTTCTCCAGACTTAATTCAGATTTAGGGCGTAACAACCAGTATATTTTTCTTGTTTTAATATTTAAGTGTTCTTTAAGACATGTTTTTTCCATGTTAATCGTCGATCAAGATGAAGGCCCAAATATTTAACTGTGTCATTTTGAGGTATAACAGTTCCATTTAAATACACTGGAGAGCAAAAATTTTTTCTTTATGTAAATGTCACATGAACAGATTTTCCGGTATTTACTTTAATGTTTCATTTTTGCAACCAATCTTGAATAAGATTTAATTGATTTTGTTCCAATTCCGAAGCTATGGTTGGCGACTCATTAGAAGCTAGTACAGCGGTATCATCTGCATAAGTAGCAACAGTTATATTGTCCATCGTAGGCATATCTGCTGTGTAAATGGTGTACAGTACAGGACCTAATACACTGCCTTGGGGTATACCTGCGTTAATGCTTCCAAAATTTGAATAAATTTCATTAACACTTACAAAGAATTTCCTGTTTTGCAGATATGCTTTTAATACCAAATAAAATGGGGCCGGAATAAGCTTTTTTAATTTGTATAAAATGCCAACGTGCCATACTCTATCAAAGGCCTGTTCAATGTCTAGAAACACTGCAGAGCAATACAATTTTCTTTGTTCTGGTGTGCCATGTTTATGTCTGAATCCAAACTGGTAATCTGGTATTATTTTTTGTTGCTCTAAAATTGGCAGAAATCTTTTTAAAATTAGCCTTTCAAAAATCTTTGAAAAACTTGATAATAAACTGATGGGCCTATAGGAAGTAACAACATACTCTGGTTTCTTAGGTTTTAGCATCATCATCACAATTTTGGCATATTTCCATTGTGATGGAAAATGATTTAACCTTAATATAGAGTTAAATATGGTTGTTAGGAACACCATACCTTTTTTTGGTAAGTATTTAAGAACTTTTGAGTCAATATTGTCGTATCCTGGAGTTTTGCTATTATTTTATTTATTAATTACATATTTTACTTCTGCTAAAGTTATAGGTCTTATCGGGCGATCCATTTGACACGGAACATCTAAAATGTTTTGTATTTCTTCTCTAACAGTAGGGTCGTTTAAAATAAATGGGTTAAAAGTTGACTCTAAGTGTTCTTTAAACTCGTTAGCTTTACTGATGTCTGTTCTACACCATTCGCCACAGATGGCGCTGTTTTAAAATAATGAGAACTCATATCCTGTCTGTCTTTTACAGAACTTTACAATAAATATTAGATTTGTAGATAAAAGTTAGAATTTTATCCAGGGATGGGTACCATTATATAAAGTAAATACGTAGGAGGCTTCAAATTTGGTGTGGATTACTTTCAGAGAAAAATCGAACAAACTATCTTTTAAAATAATGAAAAAATATGAATTGAAAGCAGGATATTTTAAACACGGTTGCGAACAGATGTCGCTGTTTTAAAATAATGACATAATATGAATTATTTACCGCCAAATAGCCCATTGAATAAAATTTGTATTTGATTTGTATTTTTACTTTGTGGAATTACATTGTTATTAAAATATTTTAAACACCTTTTACAGAGCTTTACAATAATTTTTAGGATTTTAGAATTTTATATAAATTATAGAATTTTATCCAGGGATGGGTACCTGTATATAAAGTAAATACGTAAGAGTCCTAAAATTTGGTGTGGATTACAAAGTAAAATCGAACAAAATAATGTCGGGGACGCACACAACGTGTATGGGAACAGCTAGTCTAGTATATAACAGTGGGAATTAATTTAAAAAAAAGTATTTTAAAATCTTTTCAGAAATGACGGACTCCAGAATTGTTTATTTTTAAAGTCGTTTAAAAAGGGGATCAAGTGTTTATTAAAAAAATCTATCTTTTACTTTCTCACGTACTGCAGGAATGTTTGTTTTGTTGACATACACACATATGTACATACAAACGTCTAAATCCATGTTAGTCTCACATATGTACATGCAATTTGATGACTATTCTGTTTTAATTTGTTTGACATGTACTAACAATAAAAAACATGATTTTGACTTTCCGTTCACTTTCGGTAAAATCAACATTTTGATTAGTTTGTTAATAACTTTAAGCGCTAACGGTTGGAAAATTTTAACTATAACGGATTTATAAAATTTTTTGTGTGTTAAATTGGATTAAAAAAAAAAAAACAATACTATTAAAACGTATGATTAAAATCTGAAATACAGTGAGAAATTCAATTAAGTTCTTGTGAGAATTGCATTCTATAATTAAATATAAATTGAAGATTTTTAGAAGTTAATTGTAGTTATGAAATATAATAAGCAAAAATAAATTTTTTTTGAGAGTTAAAAAAATAAAATTTTTAATTTATTATTAAATATTTAATTATTATTTTTTTAATTGTTTTAAAACTGTTGTTAAATTTAAATTCAGATAAATTACAAAGTCAAAAAACGATTTTTTTAGAGTATAAAGTAGAGTTTATGTGGCATTTGAGGTGCCCTGACACGTTCAGATTGTATAGATAGCATTACAAAGTCCAACTTTAAGGTGGCTAATATTGTGGTCCATATTGTTAGTAATAAATAAGTCAAGTGCGAGTTAGACACACACACATAGGGTTCCGTACTATGTTTAGTACAACTTTAAAAATTCAAGTTGTTAATTTTTTAATGTCCTATGCGGCACCCTTTAATTTTAAAATTAAAGTTATATTCGCAAAAATTGCATCACTATTGAAACACCCTTTAAATTTTAGTAATTGTTTTTATAGCTGCCATGGTCACTGATGGAACACCCTTTAGTTATTAGTAATTGTTACAGCGGCCGAGGTACAACATATAATGTAAACATTTCAAGTGTCTGTATAATACGGTGCAGAAAATAAGGCTATTTACATACAAATTAGGTCTCTATCGGAACACCCTTTAATTTTGTTATTTGTTATAGAGGCCATGGCAATTCTCTTTCTATGAATATACCAAGAGTTCACCTATTATGATTAAAAAAAGAAGTCGCTATACGTGAAACACATGTCACTGTCGAAACACCTTTTTATTTTTAGTACTTGTCTTAGCGGCCTTGGCAACACATCTTCTGTACAAACTGCAACAGTCTACCTATTACGGTTCAAAAAATAAGGCGTTATACATGCAAATCACGTCACTGTCGGAAAACCCTTTATTTTTTACTGTTTTTATATATGTTAGATTCTATCTATTATGGTTAAAAATATAGGTCATATTCATGTAAATCACGTCACTGTCGGCACACCCTTTAATTTTTACATTTTTTATAGTGGCCATAGTAATACACCTCCTGTTAAAATTTCAAGGGTCTACCTATTATAGTTTAAAACTTAGGCCATATACATGCAAATCACTCCACTATCGGAACACCCTTTAATTTTTAGGTTTAATTTTGTATACTTGCTTATAAAGCGAACATTAATTACTGTCTGTAAAATGTAAGTGGTTGCCAGCTCAAGAAATAAAGACATAAACGTAAATAACACGTCACTTTCAGAACACCCTATAAGTTTTAGTATTTGTTGCTATAGCGGCAACAGTTATACATCTTCTGTGCAAATTTCAAGAGTCTACCTATTATGGTTCAAAACTTAGGCCATATATATGTAAATACCTTTACTATCGGAACACCCTTTAATTTTTATGCTTATTTTTTATATACCTGTTTATATAGCGTACTAAGTTTTAATTATTGTTTTTAAATTTTAAGTGTATGCCTCCTACAGTTAAAAAAATAAACACATATACGTGAATAACACGTCCTTATCGGAACACCCTATACATTTTAGTATTTGTTGCTATAGCGGCAACAGTTATACATCTTCTGTGAAAATTTCAATAGTCTACCTTTTACGGTTGCAGAGATAAAAGGTGCTGACAGACGAACAGACATTGTAGCGAAAACAATAGGGTTACGTTTTACCCTTTGGGTAGGGAACCCTAAGCAAATTACGAAAAATTAAACTATATTTTGTATAATACAAATTGGCTGGATTTACTATCTAATACCCATGATTTTTCATTAAATATTGATTCAACAATAGATATCTTTTACGAAAGTATTTTCAAATATGTTCATGAATGTGTTCGAAAAATTGGCCCTCCATGGAATTCCAAATCGTTGTCGAATTTAAAAAAACATGAAAGGTTTGGATTACTTCCTGATTACGCTAGATATGTTGTTTCACTTACTGATTACTATTCAATGAATACCTTTCTGCTTTACAGAAATCATTATAAACAGCACAAAATACAATTTAAAAAGTGATCCTAGGTCGTTTTATTAATTCTTTTACTTTAAGCGAATATCAACAGGTTATCCAAATGTTCTGATATCCAGTACAATGATAGTACATATCCAATTACCGCAAACTAACTGATACAACTTTCTCCAATCTGTATATCACAGATTTTATCAGCCATAAATAGTGTTAAGCTATCGTACAACAGTATTCCCGTCTGTGTTTTAAAATATTCTGCAAATGCACTTGAAATACTTTTTAAAAAATCTTTGAAGGATGGTTACTTTACTCAACATTGGAAAGACTCCTACATAATTACGATATTTAAATCCGGAACTAAATATAATATGAAACAAACTACCGAGGTATAGCTAAACTCCATATTATCGCATCACCAACATGATTTCAGAAAAGATTGCTCAACAAGTAACCTTCTGCAACTTACCATCTGCAACTTACAAGCATTTTTTATTGACTTTAATAATAAACAACCTACTGATGTTACCTACACTGATTTTAGTAAGGCTTTTGACAAAGCTAATCATGTTATACTTTCACTGAAACTCCTTCTTCAATAAGTTTGAACTGGATAAGATCATACTTAATAGGTCGGAAAAGCAATGAGTTCCCCAGGGAAGCCACTGGGATCCTATTTTGTTTTCGCATTTTATTAATGACTAACTGTGGCCTCACTCGCTATGTGGCTCCTAATAATATTTTGTTCGATTTTGCTTTGAAAGTAGTCCACACCAAAATTTAAGACTCTTACGTATTTACTTTACATCCCTGGATAAAAATTCTAAAATTTATATAAAATTCTAAAATTCAAAAAATAATTGTAAAGCTCTGTAAAAGCTGTTTAAATATTTTAAAAACAATGTAATTCCACAAAGTAAAAATACAAATCGAATTCAATTTTATTCAATTGGTGTTTGGCAGTAATTAATTCATATTTTGCCATCTGTTGCGCAACCGTGCTTAAAATATCCCCCTTTCAAGTCAAATTTTGTCATTATTTTAAAACAGCGCCATCTGTTGCACAACCGTATTTAAAGTATCCCCCTTTCAATTCACATTTTGTCATTATTTTAAAACAGCGCCATCTGTTGCGCAACCGTGTTTAAAATAGCCAGCTTTCAAAAATAAAAGATGCTTTAAGGTATGCTGTGCTTTTAAATCGGGAAAAAATTTGCGTACTTTCGCTGCTTTTTCTCCACTTTCTCTTGGAAATAAATTATTTTTGCACAGAAAAAGTATCCTATATTGGCATCAGAATACTATGGTACTTCCTCACAAAATTTTGTTAAAATCTATCCTGTACTTTTTACGTGATGCGAGCACAAAAAAAAAAGAAAGACAGACGGACAGGAAATGAGTTACTATTTTATTATATGCATAGATTTGCCTTGCGTAATAGAATTCAGAAACGTTTTAATGTATGCTAATGACATAAAGATTTTTCAAAGCTACAATAAAATTCCGGAGATTATCTGTGGCGTACTTGACTTTATTAAACGTTGGGTTAAGGAATTCATTTCTCTATAATAACTAGACTAGTTGTCTTAAGTGAGGTCCATTCTGGATCCCTATACTGAATATCAGATGAAGTGTATTGAATTAAAGAAACAGCTGCGAAAACTGTTGGACAAAAATTTATGACACATTTTTTCGATGTGCCCATTGCTTTGCAAAATCTTTTGAGGCCCATCAATTAAATTTGGCCACCTAACTAGCCAAACCAAGTATACAGAGGATTTTACTAACCTTTGCTAGGAGAATCGAATTTATACCATCAATTCCTTGTATTTTTCAATGTATTTGTTGCACTGTTATTGCTAATTAATACATTTAAAAAATTAGTAGATACACATCTCACCTACGCATAAAAATAGTCCTGCCATATGCATTTTGCCGTAGCTAAGCTGGACTATTTTTTTTCTTATTATTTATTTTATTGTTTATAAAAAGGCCTAATTATACTAACATGTACATACTGAACTAATATTTCTGCGTGAGCAGAAAATATGACCTTTTCATTATTTTTTCAATTTTTTTTTATTAATACTTTAATTACGCACATTAGTTGCAGGTTTACTGGCTAAACACTTTTAAGCTTTTTTTATTGTAGATCCCTAGATGTTCGATAGTTAATATTAAGTTTGTCTAGGAGGTATTCTGCCAATTTTTGTATAGCAATGTTCTTTAACAAAGTTTGAACACCTTAGATAGTATTAAGTTATGGTATAAACACAATTGGGACGAACGATGAATTTTTCGTTCCGAATATTCGCCGAAAAAAAATTCATTTGTGTTTATGAATATGCACACAAATAGTGCGTCGACGAAATTCGTTGTTCGTAACGAACTCTGCGATAGGTTTATTTATATTTCATACACCGACGAACGACGAAACTGGACCAGTTTCCAGAGTGACCGTTTTTCTTTCCAAATTTTTAAGATTTTTAGCAAATAAAGTTAAATTTTATTTAAAGAATTATGATTTTCTTTATTTTTAGTATACAATTCAAATAATAATTTTTGATTTGGATAATTTTGTTTTAAATTTAAATTTTGTTAAGATTTGTTCTCTTTTAATTTATATTTTTTTCTGTTGAAATATGGTCACACTATCAGCTGCTAAATGTACAGAAAAATTTATTTATTAATTTTATCATAATTTATAAAGGTCCATTTCGAGGCATTTTTTTCAATAGCCTTTTTTGACAGATCACGTGTGAGTCGTGTCATGCTGTCATGTTATTTTTGTTTGGCATTTCATAATGGAAAGACTTACGCCTGATTCGCTTCGTTCTATGTGCTCTTGAAAAGTTCCAAGAAGATCCGAAGTTTTCGAGGCAATTTTTTTTTTAGCGATGAGGCCTATTTCTGGCTCAATGGGTATGTAGACAAACAAAATTGCAGCGTTTGGGACGAAGAGCAACCTGAAGGGATTCAAGAGCTGCCACTTCATTCAGAAAAAAACAACGGCTTGGTGTGGTTTGTGGGCCGGTGGAATCATCGGTCCATATTTCTTTAAATATGGTGCGAAGTAACCGTCAATGCCGACCGTTATCGTGCCATGATAACCGACTATTTGATGCCTGAAATTGAAGCTCGTGATCTCGGCGACAACTGGTTTCAGCAAGACGGCGCCACTTCCCATACATCGCATCAATCAATGGATTTATTGAGAAAACTTTTCGGTGAGCACATAATTTCATGTTTTGGGCCGGTCGATTGACCACCAAGATCGTGTGATATCACACCGTTAAATTTTTTCTGTGGTGATATGTAAAGTCTAAAGATAATGCGGACAAACCCGCTTCGATTCAGGCCTGGCTCGTCATTCGCCAGTTACCAGTCGAAATCCTCGAACGAGTTATCGAAAATTGGACTCAACGGATAGACCATATGCGAATGTTCTTTCAAATGATAATAAACATTCTCCATTAAATTTGAATTTTCTGTGTTTTTTCTTTAAAAAAGTAGGGAACCTCGAAATGTAGCACCCCTTATAAAAATGCATAACAGTGAATCCAATATTGAAAAAGTGAAGAACAATGAATGCTGATATAATGTGGCACCAAAAGATATAAACATGTCTAGAGAAAACCAGAGATTTGGTAAAGTTTTGTCACTTCTTTAACTTCTGTTCGTACTCTATGTGTTATAGTCGACGAATTTACGCAACGATTTTTTTTTCGACGAATTCGTTATGCTGTGCGAAGTTCTTCATTCGTCTTAGTTGTATTTATACCATTAATTTGATTTATTAAACCAGTAAATGAAATACTGTTGTCATAGCTTTCGGTAAGTGTCTCGATAGACTGATTGGTAGCGCGATAGTCTATCAGTGTGGGGTTTCGGGTTCGATTTCTGCCAAAGAGTGTTTTCTGCAGAAAAGCAAAAAACTTCGCAGGTAGTGTTGTATTCAAAAAAAAGTTTGTAAGCGCTTGCACTGTGGGAACATCAGTACTGGATAAATAGTTGTTTCCATAATGCACTAAAAATATTTACTATTGCATTACAAGTCCAGGTTTTTACAAGTCCCACTGTTTTTATTCAAAAACATTTTTAGTTTTCCTACGCATTGCAAAAATATAGTAAATCGCTTAAAGTGTAAAGGTTTTCACTATTAAAATTGCTGAAAATAAGACAATAAATATTTCCTATTAGTGGGACTATCTGTACCATCTGTTTAGTTCTAACAATGTTGGGTTTCACAAAGCACATTATTAAGTGCCCAATTACATAATGCAATTTTTGTCGCTGCAGTTTATCTATTTTCCTCTTTAAAAATGCTTTTGTGTTTATATAGAGCAATTTTTATTGCAGCAATTTGTATGCATGTACACATTTGCTAAAATTTTAAACTTAAAAATTAAAACTTAGAATAAGGAGACAAAACGAATTTCCAGTGTACATGCATGTGTATCCCTTTAAATTCCTCTTTTCCCTCTTCCTTCGCCTACTAATAAAGAATTTGCAGCGACAAAAAGTTGCATAATGTAAAAGAGGACTAAAAAATGTATCTCCACAAAGTTTATATGAAAACAAATAGTAACTTCGTAGCGCAAGAGCCATGCCCACACTTCTAATAATTTTGATAGTCTTTGGATCTACCATGGACCATAAGAAACAAAGATATACAAAAAGTTTGCGAATATAACTTTGTGAAAATTTGCATAATTTTTGGAATTTTTGTCTGCATGTCTGCTCGTCTGTGTTCGCAGCACGTACTTGATGAAATTTAACAATTTTTCCGTAAAATTATCCAATTCCCAAAAGCAAAAAAAGAAATCAGAAATATACAAATGTTTTATTTCTGTAAACGGGAAATTTTCGACACTATTTACAGAACTCTATAGTAAAAGCATTTTATATCAAAACTATGTTGCAACGTCCTGAGTAATTATACAGAAGAGGGTATATCTATAGAAGGTAAATATATAAATCACATCTTTAGCACTATAAAAGAGTCTTCAAATATTGGATTATTTTCGAAACAAAAGGCAAATTCGAACAATCTATTGTCAGGAGGCTAAGAATGTCACGGGCACTGCTAGTAATATAATATTAGTGGAGTTAATTTAAACATGTCCATGAACTACATCAAGTTGAAAAGGTTATTTCGAACTGAAGAATCTATAAAGCGATCTATATTTGAATTAGAATTTTGTTATAGAAATTCAGTAATATCAGGCCATAAATAACACTATAATGCTGACTCTATTATTTCATTTAGTTTTTAAATCTTAAAAAAAAAATAGTGAAAAAAGGGAGTTTTTATCACTAAGAATAAAAAGCAAATATGCTAACACTCGCAAAAGACTAAAAACTGAAGAAAGAGTCAACGAAAAATCATTTAAATTAGCCCATGAATAATGTGACAATGATCAAGTTATTGACATTTTTAAATCTTTTATATATATTTTTTCTATTCGTGCATAATACCTTCTTTTTATTAAAACTTATTAAATGCTAGTGAGCCTGCAACGTCGTCTGCGTTCTGAAAATATTTTTTTTCAATCTTACTTTTATACTAGTGCAGATATGGTTTATATACGAGTATATACTTTGTGTAGAGGTATCCGTCTATGGTTAATTACTCAGGATGTTGCAACATATGATTTATATAAAATTTAATTATTGTAAAACTTTGTAAATAGTATCTGAAAATTATTTTTTTTAAATTAAAGGTGCTACCAAGTTTTCAGTATTATTAAATCGGTAAAATTGCGTGCTTCTATCCCTATTTGTTTATCCCTATTTTTTCGTGAAAATTTTATATTTTTTCGGGAAAAAAGTATCCTATATTTGAATCGAGGTACTAAGATACTATCCCAGAAAATTTTATTAAAATTAATCCAGTCGAATATGTATAATATATATTAGTAATTCGGTTTCGATTTACAGAACACAAAGAAAAGTGCATTCCTGTCATAATAGGAAAAGTGCGGATTATAATTCGGTGATTACAATAAAAATATATACCTATGAAAATATTATTAAAATTTTAAGACCTAACTGATCTTATTGTATATGTAAAAACTGTTGCCCTTATGCAAAACAAATAAAGTCTACTTCAAGTCTACTTTAAATCCAATTTTATATGAATTTTTTTTCCTAAAGTACACTTCAAGTATACTTTATTTCTTTTGCATAAGGGCATGTATCTTTAAAGTAGCTTTTTAGCTCTTTTTGATCGCTGGGTCGATGAGTTTGGACTTTGAAAAGTTAGCATCCCTGCAGAGAGACATACACAAATTTCAAAAATTGGTGTTTTGTATGCCATATCGATTACTGTACCAGCAGCAACATTTTTAAAAAATATTTGTGTCTGTGTGTCCGTCTGTCTGTCTTCGCATAACGTAAAAAACAATGGATGGATTTTAGTAACATTTTGGGGGGAGGCACCTTATTACCTCAGTTAAAATGTGGGATATTTTTTCGCCAAAAAATATTTCATTTCCTAGAGAAAATAGAGATAAAACCCCGATTGCACACAATTTTATAGGTAACTGATACAAATCATATTTTAAAGTGTTTAGATAATTCTTGCAAAAAAAACCCGACTTCAAAACAGATAGTTGGGTACCAGTTCTAAACTGAAAATGTAAGAAGTAATCTGTAAGAACTATAAATAAACCAAATAAAAGATAAACAAAATGCGCCAAAATTAGCAGGAACAGAAGTAAAGACTATGTGAAATTCTTATAGCGAACATAACAATACACTCTCTATGTAAATATCAAATCTCTATCTATAACGGTTCAAAAGACTAGTCCGTATAAGTCATATTACGTCAGCTATGAGGACACCCTTTTTTGTACTTTTTATTGTAGACATACTGATATTCGCTTTGTTAAAATTACAAACGTTTATCTATAAACGTTCAAAAGATAAGGAAATAGAGATCAAATATCATTAATTTTAGGTACACCCTTTAATTTCCAACTTTATATTTTTTACTATAGCGGGCATAGTAATATACGTTGTGTGTAAATATCAAATGTTTGTCTATAACGGATAGGGCAACATAAATCAAATAACATCACCTCTTGGGACACCCTTTAATTTACAATTTTAAATTAAAGACCTTTTGTTATAGAGGACTTGGCAACAAAGATTTGTTGTAAATTTCAACTGTGTGTCCATAACGGTTCAAAGGTTTGGTCATATACAGCAAATTACAGAACTACTGGGGCACCCTTTAATTCATAATTCTAAATATTTATACTTGTTATTATACCAGAGAAAGTAGTGGACATTCTGCCTAATTTTCAAAAGATATGGCCATATGGGATACGTGAAAAACATTACATCATTTATGGGGACACCCTTTAATTTATAAATTCAAATTGTATACTTGTTATATTGGAAATTGTAATACAGGTTCCTTGTAAATGTCAGCTGTCTGTTTATAACAGTTCAAAAGTTTGGCCACATACATAGAATTACATTAACTATTGGGACACTATTGGGACCCTTTTATTTCCAAATTCAAATTTTATACTTTTTGTTATAGCGGACTTAGTAATACAGGTTCTTTGTAAATTTAACGATCGGTGTTCAGAGGTATGGGTATACACATCAAATTTAATGAAATATTGGAGTACCCTTTAATTTATAATTTTGAATATTTATAATTTTTACTATAACGGTCATAGTAATCGACATTCTGTCAAAATTTCCAGGTTTTGTCTTTATCGGTTCAAAAGATAGGCCCATAAAGGTCAAATTACGTCAACTATGGGGACACCCTTTAAATTCTAAGTTTATATTTTTATTACTTTTTGTTGGTTTGAGCTATACTGATACGCAATTTTTTTAAATTTTAAATTGGTGCCCTTTAGGTTTCTTAATACATGAAAAAACATGTATGTTTTTTTTTTAATATGTTAAATAAAAAATGGTCACCAAAATTGCCAAACTAACTATAGGGTTTTACTCAAATCGAACCTATACTGTCAAATTCGTGTATTTCGCGAAAAGCTTTGATTTGTTTCACTGTGTATTTAATGCATTATTGGTACTTTGTCAGCAAAAATCTTTTGCAGGAATAACAAGGCATTCAACAAAGTTTAAAACAGCATTAGCTATGTACTGAACATATTATGTCCAGGTACTGCAAAATAATTCCCAAGTGAAATTAATAAACAAAATAAATTTCAATGTAATAAATCCTAACAGAAATGAAATTGGTCTCAAACTAGAGGCACAATTATGTTTTTTTTTTAAGAAGTACACTCAGGCAGTAATGACAGCAACGTGTAATGGTACATAAATATTTTGTTGACACGTAAATGTCGTAGCTCCTGTAACAATGGCTCGGAGTTGGTTGCTTGATAGCATATCCGAAGAATGAGTCCCATTATTTTCCTTGGAGAACTCCGGCTTCAATTGTTCTGGGATTATTGTTGCACGTGAGGCAGCTGATTTTAAGTTTTTTATTAAATTCAAAATGACACATCTCTAAGTTTTTTGGTGTTTTTAGCGGTAAATTCTCGGAACCGTATATGTATGAGTATGTAGTATACTAAAATATTTTCTATAGTTTAACCAATTTATGCGCGTGCTTGTAGACGATAAAAATAATGGATTTATAATTTATAATAGTGTGTAAATTATTTGAAGATAGTTATAATATCACAATCAATAACATCAGGTATTTTGTTGTTTTAAGCCAATGAGAGTTGGTTGTCCACTCGAAACCACATTCAGTTGCGTCAAACAATATACAAAATTTGAAGTAATTTGTCATGATCCCCAAGAAGTCTACTGTTAGAGAAAAAGTCGTTGTACTAACACTCTGACATTGAAAAACTAATACATGAATAAAGCAGAAAAATAACTTAGTTTTTTATAATTTTCTTTATATTTGTTGTTTCAAGGTATTCATCCCAAAAATCACACAGTAAATATTATATGATTCAGGCCTTTGTCAGAATTGCCGAACCACCGCATCCTCTGACACTATGCCGAAATGTATCAAATTGTTTTAAAATTGTCTCCGCCTAATTTAATAGTCATTGATTTTAAACCAGAGTTCGAAGATAGACAAAACGAAACGTTTGCATTCGTTTTATTTTGTTCTTTGCAGTGTATAAAACGAAAGCAAAAGTTTGCTAAATGATTTGGTCATAATGTGAAAGGATGGCTGTAAGATTTTTTCATATTATTTTTGCTAATTTCGACTACCATAGCATGAAATGAAAACGAAAAAAGAAATTAAATTCAATAAAAAAAACCGTAAACAAAGTCAGCATTCGGAAATCGAACAAACTAAATCATTCAATCGAAAAAATAAGGTTTTTGGTTGTGTGTTCTTCGCAGTTGAACGATTGTAATGGTATTTTCAGACAAACAGTTGAGTGAAAAAAAAACTGTTTTGTGATCTTTTGGGATCATTTAAAAAGTATTTGTTTTGTTTTCACTCATGTACAAAACAACTAAAAATGTTTTGAAATATTGTATCTTTGTATCTAATGTGAAACGTTTGCGAAACGTTTTGTTAGTTTTTATACGCTGTTTTAAACTAATAAATAATACTAACATTTTTAACCTTTGCTACTATTATTATTCTTACATGTGCAGTTTTTACGAGATATAAACGATTGTTATTGCATGCCACACGTTGCATGCTAAAGCAAAGAACATTATGAACAAACGACGGCCAAAAAAGAAAAAGCTTCAACAAATTATTAAGTTTCAAATAATACACTTTGCACGAACTTTGCTAAAATATTTCATTGCATAAAAAAAATATTTAATTAAGAAAAGCAAATATAATTTTATTTTAATTTATATTGCAAAAAATACTTGTGCTATTAAAAAAAATAGACAAGAAGACAGCATGGCAACTGGTTTTGAACTTTTATTGGCCACCGCCCTATGTTTATCCTGTCCAAATGAAACGGTACATCATCCGAAGGGTTTCCTGCACCTCGATGAAAATATGGAAATTAGAGCGCATTTAGATTTGAAACCTTTTGAGGAAAATAAAGATCCTGCCCTGGATGATGTGCCAATTGAAACGTTAGAGACTTTAGTACTTAAAGCGGAAAAACTAAAACAATTAAGGGCTTGGATAAACGGTCGGCATTTACGTATAGCAACATTAGAGGATTATCCTTTAAGCTATACTAAGCAGTATGATAATGGTACGGTTGTGGGCCTAGGAGTAGCGTTTGAATTAATTGATTTTCTAAAAGAGAAGTTTAATTTTACTTATGAGGTTCTGGTGCCAGAAGGCAATATAATTGGCTCGAAAAGCGATTTCTCCAACAGTTTAATCGAAATGTTAAATGCAACGGTAAGTTTGAATGAACCATTGTTTAATTGGTTTTTAATATAAATTAAAAGAACTTTTATTCTTTTACTATTTATTGCCTTTCTTGAATTTTCTTATTTTTTAGAAAGCTGATATGGCTGCTGCCTTTTTACCTCTATTATCGGAGCAACGTGGCTTTGTTTTTTATTCTACCACCACTCTAGATGAGGGAGAATGGATTATGGTTATGCAACGTCCTAGCGAATCGGCATCGGGTTCAGGCTTATTGGCCCCCTTTGATTATTGGGTGTGGATTTTAATTTTCGTTTCTTTGCTTACTGTTGGTCCTATAATTTACTTTTTGATTATATTGCGCAATAAATTGACTGGTGATACGGAACAAAAGCCATATTCTTTGGGCCATTGTGCTTGGTTCGTTTACGGTGCTTTGATGAAACAGGGCAGTATTTTGTCGCCAATTGCGGGTGAGTAACAGTGGAAAAAGATAAATATTTAAATCTAATTTATTTAGAAAACCCATTGTCAGATAATAAAACATTACAAGTAAAAATATGGAAAATGCACATTATTCTCAGAGTATACAGAATTACCAATTAATTAAACTTTAATGTAAAATTGATTAAAAGTTTTAAATTAAAGTTCAATTAATTTTTTTAATGATTCAAATAGATATTTGTTTGAAACAAAACAAAAAAATTTCTAATTAAACTATTAATTACATCAATTAATTATTTAATTAAAGTTTAATCTGAAACCAATTAAAACTTTGAATTGGTGAAACTTTTTTTCTATGTACCCTGTATATTAGAGAATGTAACTATTGTTAAACTCTACCTCCAAACTTTAACTCGATAACGATTGCCATTCTTATGTGTAGCATATATCAAATTAAGAGAGTTTTGCTATTGTAGGTACAGGATAATTAATAATTACTTTGAATGGAGAGTACCCGTTCCCTCTTCCTATACCACCAAACATTAGCTAAAAACGCAAGTTATTCTCAAAGTACACCGATGAAATTTGGAGAGTGTTGCTTTTGTAGTTCTCCCCGTATATGATTATTAATAATTACTCCTAATGGAGAGCTACCATTACTCTCGTATATCGCACACGTTGTTCTCAGAGTAGTAGCATACATTAAATTTAGAAGGTATTACACTTGTAATTCTTTAGGATAATTAATAATTACTTTATATGAGGAGTACCTGTACCTCGTCCTATATCACGAAGCTTAAACTCGAAAATGTATGTTTTTTTAGTTACTCTGTATAAAATTGAGAGAGTGATGCTGTAGAGAAAAGTAAAAATATGAAATATGCGACAAAATTTTTATAAGTTGAACGATTCCGATTTTTGTGGATATTTAATAAGACTACGAAATAGTAAAAAATCTTCAACATGAAGGTAAAGGAAATCTTACAATTCCCAAAAATAAACACCAAAAATCCCAATACAGTAATTTTTTAGTCTTTCGCACATAAAGTCCACATGTGGACTAGGGGTCATGAAATACTTTCAGCAACAGTTGGGACTATATATAGATTTATTACGGCAGTATTCTTTTTCCGATCTTAGCTTTGGCATTTTCGAACATATAGGCTAAAGTCAAAATTTCGATGTAAAATAGGTCAAATTAAAGGAAATCTGTATTCTACAAGGTTGATAAATTTTACACGAAATTTCGCTTAAATATACGTACATATTGTTAGCTTAGACAAAGATATAAAATTTTTATATATTACTTAAGAAAATTTTTTTCCCGTAAAAAATCTTTAATAGAAAAAAGTTAGTTTGACGGCCATTTATAGGCTAAAATATACAAAAATTCAATAATTTTGGAATTCATAAATTAAAAATCGTCGTTTTAAATCTTGGAATTTTTCCAGAATATTCTAAATTTCGCTTACTACTTTTGGGAAAAAATTAAAAAAAAAAATTTGCCGAAAATTGTTTAAAATATTTTGAAAAAAGAAATCAAAAATTTTAATTTTAAAATGCTCATAATTCGCTCATTTTAAAATATAATTTACAGATATAACCATAATTTTATAGGTATTAACTCGGTATTTAAGACCATGAATAATTTTTAAAAATCAAACAAAAAATTCAACAAATGTCAAGCTCTAAAAGAATTTGCAGGGGCGAGGTAGGCAATTTTGAGACCACGTAGCGCCATCCCTGCCAAGTGGATGATGCCCACCGTCAAATCTTAAGCTGAGATACTCCTCTGCTGATCAATCGACCTAGCCCTTTACAAATGGCTGAGTTATTTCCAAAAAATATTTTGATTTTCCCACCCACTGTACAGTTCGGTAGCTCATGAACCACTATAGATATCTTAATGAAGTATTACAAATACAAAGCAAAAATTATATTTAGTCTAGCTTATCTCTTTTAGTTTGGAAAAAAATTGGTTTATAAATTTTTGTTGTTGTAATTATTGGCCGGCAATAACTTAGTATTTTTGACATGGTGTATTGATTTATAATCGTATCATGGTATAATAACACACTGTGTAATTTTTTAAGTAATGGCAAAATAACCATATACGGACAACACTACGTGATAAAAGACCAAAAAAAAAGACCACTGTCTCCCAGTTTTGCCCAAAGTCCTCCAGGTTTTTTTTTTTATGGGCCCTCAAAGATGTGGGGCCTCGATGTCATTTTTGCAAAAAAATGATCATTTACTCAATCTCATATTTTGCAAACCGTTTTGATTTTCCCACCCACTGTACAGTTCGGTAGCTCATGAACCACTATAGATATCTTAATGAAGTATTACAAATACAAAGCAAAAATTATATTTAGTCTAGCTTATCTCTTTTAGTTTGGAAAAAAATTGGTTTATAAATTTTTGTTGTTGTAATTATTGGCCGGCAATAACTTAGTATTTTTGACATGGTGTATTGATTTATAATCGTATCATGGTATAATAACACACTGTGTAATTTTTTAAGTAATGGCAAAATAACCATATACGGACAACACTACGTGATAAAAGACCAAAAAAAAAGACCACTGTCTCCCAGTTTTGCCCAAAGTCCTCCAGGTTTTTTTTTTATGGGCCCTCAAAGATGTGGGGCCTCGATGTCATTTTTGCAAAAAAATGATCATTTACTCAATCTCATATTTTGCAAACCGTTTTGATTTTCCCACCCACTGTACAGTTCGGTAGCTCATGAACCACTATAGATATCTTAATGAAGTATTACAAATACAAAGCAAAAATTATATTTAGTCTAGCTTATCTCTTTTAGTTTGGAAAAAAATTGGTTTATAAATTTTTGTTGTTGTAATTATTGGCCGGCAATAACTTAGTATTTTTGACATGGTGTATTGATTTATAATCGTATCATGGTATAATAACACACTGTGTAATTTTTTAAGTAATGGCAAAATAACCATATACGGACAACACTACGTGATAAAAGACCAAAAAAAAAGACCACTGTCTCCCAGTTTTGCCCAAAGTCCTCCAGGTTTTTTTTTTATGGGCCCTCAAAGATGTGGGGCCTCGATGTCATTTTTGCAAAAAAATGATCATTTACTCAAGCTCATATTTTGCAAACCGTTTGGAATTTTAATATACTCTCTGAGGCAAAGTTGTAGCTCTTGTCATAGAGAACAAAAATTGTGAACATATAAAATCATAAAAACGTCATCTTCAAGGTCAAAATCGCAAAAAACTTTAAAAAATTCAATTGTTTTTACCTTTTTCCCCCTGTTCAGGTCCATAGGTAGCGAACCGTTCAAAATACAAGGAAACAATCAACTACAAAAATGAACCTAAGATCTCAATAAACAACTCACTCACGGGAGAAGGCTTTATCTCAATGTTGAAGTAAAGAAAAAACAAATGAAATTAAAAAATTTACGGGAGATTTTTCACTTTTGCGGCTACCTAAGCGCTACCTTAACGGTGTTAAGAATCATTCCTAGGAAGGATATGTTCTAGAAAGTTGTTTATTGAGATCTTAGGTTCAATTTTGTAGTTGACTGATTCCTTGAATTTTGAACGGTTTGCTACCTATGGACCTAAACAGGGGAAGATGAAGTTTTTTTGATTTTATATGTTTACAATTTTTGTTCTTTATGACAAGAGCTACAACTTTGCCTCAGAGAGTATATCAAAATTTCAAACGGTTTGCAAAATATGAGCTTGAGTAAATGATAATTTTTTTGCAAAAAAGACATCGAGGCCCCACATCTTTGAGGGCCCATAAAAAAAAACCTGGAGGACTTTGGGCAAAACTGGGAGACAGGGGTCTTTTTGTTTGGTCTTTTATCACGTAGTGGTGTCCGTATATAGTTATTTTTTTCCGTGTTGCACTGTGTAATACATGTAAAACTGTTAGAACAGCTGTTTAAATTTGCTTATCTGAAAATGTCAAATCTTGTATAAAACTCTGTTCGCGCACTTAAAATTTGTATTAATTAAAAAAAAGGTTTTTTATAATACTCAAGTCATTGTGAACTAATTGATGTATTTTATTCAATCCATTATTTACTTAAAGAAAAGAAAAAATATGTATGTATTTTTTAAGTAAAACTTTCAAACTGAATTTAAATCAGTTCTCGTAGGTATTTGGTATTCGGCATAACCTGATGACAATAAAATAACACTGTCAGGTGGGTTTGATGCTGCTGCTAGGGCCATATGCAGCCCACTCAATTCCTGACTTGCTGAAAGCAGCTATATACGCTTTAGGCTCGTTAGATTTCGTTCACAAGTACTGCATATTTATTTAGGTGTCCTACCTATATTTAGGTATCCTACCTATATCTGAAGGGTTCCTGTATAACAACAGACTCCTTTAATGCAGGCAAAACCCGGCATGTAAAGGCTCTTTTGAACAATGACAGTGTACCTTGGTTATCTTTATATTAGGCCTTGTATAGGTGACCAACCAGAATAACTTTGGAAATTGAACTTAAGCAATTTTATTGGTAAATTATTGGAAATTGATCTTAATAAATTTTAGCTTTTAAATTAAATACATATGTTAAACAAATATCAAATTTTGTTTTAATACTTCTATGTACGGAGTATTAAATATTGAAAACCTTTTTGTTAAAAAAGCTTCCTTTTACATATAATTTGTTTTGATTATTTAAAGTAAACCAGTTTTATTTTTTATTATAATGCTTAATTATTTTTATTATAAAGAATAATTTGTCATAGAAGTTATTTATATTTTTCATCATATTTTAGTAAAATATGTTGACACAGTCAGGCAAAAACAGGTTGCTTAGTTCTTCTGAATTCGCCTTGTATATACCTGTATTATTATACCAACACAAAAATTTATCGTATAATATTTTAACATTCTCAATGTCTAATTTTCCTTGTGAAAAATTAAAAGTTGCTCAACATTTTTCCCAAATTCGAACAGAGTGCTAGGGCCAGGGCACAGAAAATCCGTCATACATACGTTATACGTCGTCTTTTTCAACCTACAAGAATACAGGTTTTCCAATGAGCATTGATACAATCATTACGTCTCCTTCAACGCAAAGTACGAAGGTTGGACAACTTTTGACGTACGTTGAGCAGTTTGTTAGCTATCAATTGATTTTTCTTTGTTTTGATTAAATTTTTGTGTTGAGTGGGAGTCGAAAATAAAGCAAAATACAACAAAATAAATTAAATAATTTAAATCTAGAACAAAGCTTTTCAAATGCTTGTTTTCTTTTCTGATTTTATATCTGTCAACAAAGTACTTATTGTGTCAACTTTTTTCGTCGGTACTTTCATCACAGTTGATTACGTCAAAGTATAACGGATTCTTTCAGCCTTAAGTCTTAGTAAATTGGACTTACAGGGTAAGTTACTGTAAAGTTAGCTGCGGCAGAGACATGAAAAATCGTTTTCTATAAACAATCGGAAAATTTTTATTATTTCTAAGAGAGCCAAAATATAAAAAAACACATTTAGTTAAGTTCGTTTTATTCAATTTTTAACAAGAAACTTTTATTTGGACCATCGGCTATATGAAACTTATAAAAAGGGAAAAGTTGTATATAAAGTATAAAGTCCAATTTTGTCTATTGTAGCGCCATCTACAGGGTCCGAAAGAAAAATCTTCCATTAGTTTAATCACTTTAGTTTTTAAACAATACACCTCTCAAATGGTTTCCCCCACTGTTTACACACTGATTGAGTAGTTCTATGAAGTTTTCCATTACTTTACTAGTCACGTCAGGTTAAATGGCTTCAAATTCTCGTGTTATCACTTCTTTTAGGGTTTGTAAAGTTTGAGGACGATGTTTGTAAATCTTGGATTTTAAATAGCCCCAGAGAAAAAATCACAAACCGTTAGGTTGGTCCGGCGAACATGGTGGCCAGCCAGTGTTACCACGCAAAAGAGATGACGTGTCTAGGAAAAATTTCCTTCAACAATGCTAGTGATGGCCGAGGTGTGTGGGCTGTTAGCATCACACTTTCTCAATGTCATCAAAAAGCTCCCATAGTTTAGACTGGAGCGAACCCGAAAGGCGCGTTGAGTATTTATTAATAGGAGATCCGTAATTTTCAAGAAACTTCCACGTCGAACGCACGATGTTCACCCGACCACGCCATGTTGTACTCGGCACGTATGCGGCTACTCAAAGATGCGCTCCATCTCTCGTCTGCTTATTGTTACTTTCTAATAGGGGTATTATTTCTGCCGAATCCTGTATTATTTGAGTATGCATCGACTAATATACATATCTGAGGCTGAACTCATGCTCTTTGAATACCTAAAACTAATATTATTATATCGGAGCGTATGAGTATTATTATCACAATATTTGTCTAAAATTTTTAATAATAATACTCATACGCTACGATAGTCGTAAGAACTAGGTACTTGTATACTTCATCTTAATCTTGTATAAAAATTTGTCATAAAGTGCACTTTAAGTAAACAAATTTTTCTGAAACTGGCATTTTTCTGAATACGGTCATTAAACTATATCAAATTAAATGATTTTTAACACAATTTAAATATATTTTTACTTGCGAAAACAAAGATACTACAATAATAAAAAAGGAGGAGCTAAGATTTCATACAAACTTCAAATGTTTAACTATTTGCCATTTAAATTCTAATTTTACTTTTATACATATTTTTTATGTATTTAAAATAAAGTAACTTTTAAATATTTAAATATCTGAAATGGTTTAAAACATTGTTTCATCATGTGTTGCCTTGCAATTAAACTAATAACTTGGATTATATTTGTTTTATTCTACGTTTCCATTAGCTTAATTATCTTAGTGTTTGCCTAATAAACGTTTATTCAATTATAATAATTTCATCAAATATGTAATGCAAATACAAAGCAAATATTTTAAATATTAGTACAACAGTAATAATTAGGGTAATAATAAAATCAATAGGAATTAAAAGTGGATTTCAAATGAATCAAACAAAATAATTAATAACTAATGGAAATGTAAACTTGACGTTTCTAAAATTCCATGGGACTAACTAATAAAATACATTTTAGGTTATAGAAAAATATTTAAGAAAGTACTACTAGGCCAGTTTGGTAATTCCGTGACTTTTTGTATTTCCGGCACAGTAAGTTTCAATGCCATCGAATGGCAGGCGCTGTCAGAATTTCGACTTATACATAAATTCTCATGGTGGCAATCGGTAATAGGCTCCTAGTTAGATTTTGTCTCTGCTATAGGACTGTCAACCATCAGTTTGAATATAGACTTACCTGTGTATATGAAGCTCTATTTGGGGGGACATAGTTTCTCCATTACTGGGATTTTTATAAATTCTAATTTGGATGAAATCAAACAGGACCGTTAGAATTCGACAGCGATGGACAATGAACCCTCGAAGGAAGTGAATAGTCATTCAAGATCGAATTGCTTAATACAGGCGGTAGATGTTTTAGTTTAAAAAATTTCCATTTTTTTAGCGAAAAGTGGCTTTTGTTAAAAAAGCCCCTTTTTGGTGAAACAAGTATTTTTTTGGCGAAAAAAATAAATCTTATTGAAAACCTATTTTTTTTAAAAAACTTGTTTTTTAGTGAAAAACTTGACTTTTTGGTGAAAAAGTGACATTTTAATGGTAAACAAGTTTTTGGAGAAAAAAGAACCCCTTTGGTGTAAAAACAGCTTTTTAGAGAAAAAAATTACTTTTTTGGTGAATAAAGTAACTTTAAGGTGAAAACAGTGACTTTGTCCATTTATTAAATAAAATTGAAATTTTGCTGACAAAGTAGATTAATGGTGAAAAAGTTTTTTTTTTTTAACCGACTTCAAAAAAAGAAGGAGGTTATCAATTCGTCTGAATTGATAATTCAGCCATTTCTGAACCGATTTTAAAATTAAAGGGTGTCCCCATACAACAAACATGTTTTAAACTTGTGCCCTAAAGGGCACATTATAGCTCCCACCAACAAAAAGTAATAAAAAAATAAACTTAAAATTTAAAGGGTGTCCCCATATGTGACGTAATTTGACCTTTATGGGCCTATCTTTTGAACCGTTAAAGACAAAACCTTGAAAGTTTGACAGAATGTCGATTACTATGACCTTTATAATAAAATAAATAAATAAAAGGATAAATATTCCAAATTAAAAATTAAAGGGTGCTCCAATAGTTCATTAAATTTGTTGTATATGCCCAAACTTTTGAACAGTTGTACACTGACCGTTAAATTTACAAATAACCTTTATTATACTAAGTCCGCTATAATAAAAAGTATAAAATTTGAATTTGGAAATAAAAGGGTGTCCCAATAGTTAATGTAATTTGATGTATGATGTGGTCAAACTTTTGAACCGTTATAGACAGACAGCTGAAATTTATAAGGAACCTGTATTGCTAAGTCCGCTATAAGAGGTGTTTAATTTGAATTTAGAAATTAAAGGGTGTTCCCATGATTGATGTAATTTGACCTATATGGCCCTATCTTTTGAACAGTTATGGACAAACACTTGAAAATTAGGCAGAATTATAGTTATAGACACACAGTTGAAATTTACAAAAAATCTATGTGGCCATGTCCTCTATGACAATAGGTCTTTAATTTAAAATTGTAAAATAAAGGGTGACCCGATAGGTGATGCTATTTGATTTATGTTACCTTATCTTTGTTATAGACAGACATTTAATATTTACGCAGATCATATATTACTATGTCCGCTCTAGAAAAAAGTATAAAGTGGGAAATTAAAGGGTGTACCTAAAGTTAA
Source organism: Phasia obesa (assembly GCA_949628195.1). Classification (NCBI taxonomy): domain Eukaryota; kingdom Metazoa; phylum Arthropoda; class Insecta; order Diptera; family Tachinidae; genus Phasia; species Phasia obesa. The sequence goes on from OX451217.1 coordinate 120,417,045, forward strand.
TGATATATGATCTATATGATCTTATCTTTTGAACGCTTATAGATAAACATTTAAAATTTTAAGAAAGCTAATATCACTATGTCCACAGTAAAAAGTTCAAAAAACTTAAAGGGTGTCCTCATAGCTGACGTAATTTGATTTATATTGACTAGTCTTTTGAACCGTTATAGATAGAGACTTATGGAAATGAGAGTGTGTCCCTATAGTTAATGAAATTTAATGTATGCCTTATCTTTTGAGCCGTTTTAGATAGAAAACTGAAATTTACACATATATATTACTATGATCGCTATTACAGCTATACAAATTTAAAATTAAATGGTATCTTATTAAATGGTGATAATAGCTTAACTTTTGAACAGTAATAGGGAGATGCTTGAATTTCACATAGTCTTTACTTCTTTTCCTGCTAATTTTGACGCATTTTGTTTATCTTTTATTTGGTTTATATATAGTTCTTACAGATTACTTCTTACATTTTTAGTTTAGAACTGGTACCCAACTATCTGTTTTGAAGTCGGTTTTTTTTTGCAAGAATTATTGTAAAATTTGCCTTTTTGTGAAAAATTTCGTTTTGTAAAAAAATATTTTTTTTTTGTAAAAAAGTAATTTTTTCAAAAAAATTTATTTCTAGTTTGGTGGGAAAAAATTTATGTGCCAAAAAAACTTTTGTATTGCAAAAAAAATTTAATAAAAGAAGGTTGTTTTTGATAAAAAAAACAACCGTTGGACCAGTGTTCAATTCTATCTGTTAAAGTTCTTCACAAAAAAAATTTTAAAATTTTTTTTTTTTTAAATAAATTGTTATGTCAATATAAAATAAACTATGTAAACTATTATATTTTTATTGTAACAAAAATTATTTAATTCGTCTTCATTTTATAGATTCAACACGTCTATTATTTGCAACTTGGTGGATATTCATCACTATACTGACTTCGTTTTATACAGCAAACTTAACGGCTTTTCTCACGCTATCAAAGTTTACACTGCCCTTTAATACGGTTAACGATATATTGATGAAAAATAAACACTTTGTTTCACAGCGTGGCAGTGGTGTCGAATATGCAATTAAAACGGTATTTATTTTTAAACATCACCTTTTCATTGTCACTTGTATGAATTTGTATTTCGTAATTGTTTAATTGCAGACTAATGAAAGTTTATCGATGCTTAGTCGGATGGCTCAACAAAATTATGCTGTCTTTTCGGATGCCACCAATGACACCTATAATTTGCACAATTATGTCGAAAAGAATGGTTATGTGTTTGTTCGTGATCGTCCTGCCATAACTCACGCCCTCTATTTGGATTATCGTTATCGCAAAACTATTAGTTTAACTAATGAGAAAATTCATTGTCCATTCGCCAAGGCTAAGGAGCCGTTTTTGAAGAAGAAACGTTCGTTTGCTTATCCCATTGGCAGTAATTTAAGTAATTTGTTTGATCGAGAGTAAGTTTACCGAAGTTTTATAAAGATTTCATATACAAAGATTTATCATACTCGTATGACTAATAAATAGGTCATTAGTTCGAAAGAAGTTTAAGCAAATCCGTATTCGTTGCAATGGATCAGTTAAATATTTATTTATCTGTTTGGTTTATTTTTAGGATTTAAAAAAAGATTTGAAATAATAAAAAGTTAAACATTTTCGATTTTTGTTGCACAGCATTGAATGAAAACGAACAAAACGTTACGCAAACGTTTCATGTGAACAAAATAAGAGGCAAATTGCAATCTTTTTGTAACCGATTTAGTTCGATTGATTTTGGATTGCCGATTTTTTATGTTTTATTTTCTTAAATTGCTTTTACTTTGTTTTTTTCTTAAAGGCCAGGGCACATAGAATCCGTCACACGTTATACGTCAGTTTTTCAACGCACAAGAATGAGTGTTGTCACAATCAGTAAGTTTCCGTCAACGCAAAGTACGAAAGGGCAACTTTTAACTTTTGACGTACGTTAAAAGCTATAATGAGAGAGAAGCAAAGCTCTCTCTCAAAATTAAATTTTTGTGTTGAGTGGAAGCAAAAAAAAAAACAAAATACAGCAAAATAATTTGATTTAATAGATTAAAATGGAGAAAAAAACTTTTCTCGTGTTTTCTTTTCGGATTAAATATCCGTCAACAAAGTAATCATTGTGTCAAGCTCTTCCGTTGTTACTTTGATTTCAATTGAGAGCTTTAAAGTATAACGTATGACGGATTCTATGTGCCCCGGCCTTAAGTCTAGTACTCTGTTCGAAATTGTGAAAAATGTTGAGCAACATTTTGTATTTCATAAGGGAAATTTGATCTTAAAGTCTAGTACTCTGTTCGAATTTGTTAAAAGTGTTGAGCAACATTTATTATTTCACAGGGAAAATTTGACATTTAAAATTTGGTGTCTATCTCGCGATTTGAAAGAATTTTACTATTTTATTGTTTTTAAGTATACCACATTGTTTTAGAAATGTTAACAAAAGCCAAGCGATCAGCTGTTGTTTGAACAATTCCACATGAAATATTGCCCATTTGCTTTATTTCACAGGTTTGGTAAAATGTTGCCAGAAACATTTCAATGTTTTTCCACAGTAAAAACAGAGTACTACTTCTGCAACATTTTTTCATGACATTTTCATTCATATTTTTTATATATGTAGTTTGACAGCATTCCTCATGAAAAATTGAACAGCTTAAAAATGTAAAATTTTGATTTGAAGATTAGAAAGAATTTTACGATTTTATTGTTTTCAAGTATATCACATTATTTTACGAATGTAAACAAAAGCCATGTGATCAGCTTGCGTTTGAAAAATTCCGCATGAAATAATGCCTAGTTGCTTTATTTGAAAGCTTTGATAAAATGTTGCCAGAATCATTTCATATGTTTTTCTACAGTAAAAACAGATTACCACATTTGCAACATTTTTTTTACGACTTTTATATGTATGTAGTTTGACAGCATTCCGCATGAAAAACTGAACAGAATTCCAGGCTTTACAAAACAAAAAATCTTACACCTTGAGCAAAACATTTAGCAAACGTTTGCGAATAATTTTTTCTCAAAACGTTTTTGTTTTATTTTTATCGTTCAAAATTTTTCTGTTTTATTTTACTTATAATAAAACAAAACGAAAGCGATTTTTTTCGCCCTCTGCTTCATAATGGGGCAAAATATTTTTTTTTCGACATATAACAAAAAACAAAAAATAAATCAAAAACTTAAAAATTTTTAAATTTTATTGAAAAACGAAAAATACAAAATAGATTTAACTAACACTAAAGTTCAATTATACAACAAAATTTACAAATTTTACAAAAAAAAAAAATTTTTTTTCACATATTTTGAAATTTCTTTCCTCCAAAATAACTGAATTTCACAAAGAAATCATAATTTTACAGAAATAAAAATTTCACAAAAATAATATTTTTTTTTTTAAAAATCAAAATTTTTTAAAACCGGACTTTTTTTTTTCCAAAAAAAAAACGAAATTTTAACAAATCACAAAATTTAAAACTCTTTAAACCCAACGAAAATCAAAATTTTTAAAATTAAATTTTTAAAATTAAAATTTTAAAATTAAATTATTAATAGACAAACAAAATTAATTTGACTGAAAACCAAAAATATAAAAGAATTCTCTACTTTGTTAATGTAGAATTTTAAGAAAAGTTGTAGAGATTAAATAAAATAGAAAATATTACCGAAAATCGAAACTTAACCAAACAATCTATTTCCATACAAAAAAAAAAAACAGAATTTCACTATCAAGAAAGCAGAATTTCACAAAATTCGAAATTTTACATTTCTGCAAAAGCTGAACATCACAAAAAGGAATAAAAAAATGTTTTCGGATTTCACAAAAATTTAAAACTTTTTAACTAAATCGAAATAAATCGAATTTTCACCTAAAATTATAGATTTTATTCAAAACGTCAATAATTAATTATAAGCAAAAAAAATTAAATTAAAAAAAAAAAAAACAAAACGGAAAAATCCCCTTAAAACTTAAAATCATGTTTCTTTAAGACGGTAATTATACAATAATTATATTATATTCGAGAAAGAATGTAACGTGATTTTTTAAATGCCAATTCGGATAAAAAAACTAATTTTGAAATTCAATAATCTAAAGCAAACATCAGTCGATTTTCTACCGGGGGAGCAGTGCTTCCGGAGTATATAGAGGCACAAGGTCAAACCAATGCTAGATGACTGTCTGTATATAGCGGAGCAAAAGCAAAAGTACATAAACTATTGCGACACCCTTTAATTTATAATTTTAAATATTTATATTTATTATAACAGACATAGTAATGGACATTCTGTCTAATTGTATCATATAATATAAATAATAGAAATATATCAAATGGCGTTAGGACACCCTTTAAATTCAAATTTTAATTTAAATACTTGTTTTATACTTGTTGTTATAGCGGTCTAAGCAATATATGTAGAATCTTTGTAAATTTCAACTGTCTATAACAGTTCAAAAGTTTGGCCATATATATTAATTTAAATTAACTATTGGGACCCCCTTTAATTTTCAAATTAATATTTTATACTTATTATTATAGCGGACTTAACAATACAAGTTCTTTGTAAATTTCAACTGTCTGTCTATAACGGTTTAAAAGTTTGGCCAGACATATATATCAAATTAAACTAACTAATAGGACACCCTTTAATTTCTAATTTTAAATATTTTTAATTGTTATAACAGACATAGTAACGAACATTCTTAGCAACTTTTAAATGGTTGTCTATAAGGGTTCAAAAACTAGGATCATAAAGGTGATATTACGTCACCTATGGGGTCACCCTTTAATTTCTAATTTCATTTTTTTCTTACTTTTTTTATTGGGAGCTATAGTGTTTAGTATTAAGTTCATAATACACGTAAAAAACATGTATGTTGTATATCTGTAAGCATTCTAACATTCTAATAAAGGAAAAATTTTTTAAATTGGTTTAAAAATGACCGAGTTCTGAAGGCACAAACATAAAAAAGCAACACACAGACGAATTGATAACCTTCTTGAAGTCGGTTTAAAAAAAAAGAATTCCACCATAAAATAAGAATTTTACAAAAAGTACAATTATTTACAAAAAACCTAATTGTATTTAAAACAGGATTTTGTTTCCAAAAATAGCTGTAACCACACACGCTGTGTGCGTCCTGATAATATTTTGTGCGATTTTGCGTTGAAAGTAATCCACATCAAATTTTAAAACTCTTAAATATTTACTTTATATCCCTGGATAAAATTCCAAAATTTATATAAAATTCTTAAATAACCCGATTAAAATTCGGATTTTGTCATTATTTTAAAACAGCGCCATCTGTTGCGCAAACGTGTTTAAAATAGATATTTTCAAAAATAAAAGATGCCTTAAAGTATGTAATACCTTTAAATCGGTAAAAGAAAAAACGGCGTACTTTCACTGATTTTTTCTCCACTTTCTTTTGGAAATACGATACTTTTGCGGAAAAAACACAAAATATTGTTATGATCCATCCAGTAGTTTTTACGTGATGCGAAGTTACTCTTTTATTATATATATTTATAGATAAAATCGAAATTTTACTTATTTTTATTTTTTTTTTAAATATCAAAGGGTCACAAAAAACTTAGAGCAATGTACGGCATTCGATATCGATCGAAATTTCAATAGAATTTAAATGGAAAATTCAAAAAATCGATATTTTATCAAAAAGTTGTTGTTTCTCAAAAAAAAAAAAAAAAAAATAATAATAATAATCATCACTAAAAACAAATATAAAATTCTTAATTTTACAAAAAATTCAAAAATCTTTCATTCCATCGAGAATGTACATTTTTAAAATAAATAGAAGTTTCACCAAGGCATTGTTTAAAAGAGTCGAAATTACAAAAAAAATATATTTTACTAAATTCTGAAATTAAAAAGTGTTACTTTTTATTACAATATTTGTTTGTCTGACAGCGCCTTCTGTATCTGGAACCATAAAAGGTAGACTCTTGAAAATCACGCAATTGATAATTAACAACAAATACTAAAACGTATAGAGCGTTCCATGATATTCGGGTATATGTTCTTATTTATTGAACCGTATGAAGCAGACAATTGAAATTTATTATTTATTTAATTACTCCAGCCTGCCTTTTTATGTGCACAAGTATAAAAATATAAACCTAAAAATTATAGGGTGTTGCGACAGTGTTGTGATTTGCATGCATATTGCCTAGTTTTTTAATCACAATAGCTAGACTCTTGAAAATTTACAAGTGTATTAATGTGACCTCTGTAACAAATTATTTTTAACCGACTTCAAAAAAAGAAGGAGGTTATCAATTCGTCTGTGTGTTGCTTTTTTTTTTGTATGTTTGTGCCTTCAGAACTCGGTTATTTCTGAACCGATTTTAAAAATTTTTACGCCATTAGAAAGGTTATGGCTACAGATTGGTCCCATTTTAAAAGAAGTTTAAAAGTTTAAAAATTAAAGGGTGACCCCATACAACATACATGTTTTTTACGTGTATTATGAACTTTATAGGTCACCAATTTAAAATTAAAAAAAAAGTGCGTATCACTGTAGCTCCCAATAACAAAAAGTAATGAAAAAATTAAATTAAAAATTAAAGGGTGACCCCATAGGTGACTTAATTTCACCTTTATTCTCCTATCTTTTGAACCGTTATATTCAAACACTTGAAAGTTGCACAGAATGTTCGTTACTATGTCTGTTATAATAATTATATATACTTAAAATTAGAAACTAAAGGGTGTCCCATTAGTTGGTTTATTTTGATATATATATGGCCAAACTTTTGAACCGTTATATACAGACAGTTGAAGTTTACAAAGAACTTGTATTGCTAAGTCCGCTAAAATAACAAGTGTAAAATATGAATTTGGAAATTAAAGGGTGTCCCAATAGTTAATGTAAAAGTAATATATATGGCCAAACTTTTCAACTGTTATAGATAGACAGTTGAAATTTACTAAGAACCTATATTGCTTAGTCCGCTATTAAAACAAGTATAAAACTTGGATCTATAAATTAAAGGGTGTCCCCATTATTTGACCATTATGTCCTCATCTTTGGAACCGTTATAGACAAACACTTGAAAAATAGACAGAATTTTCACTACTATGTCTGGTATAACAAAAAGTATAAATATTTAAAATTGGAAATTAAAGGGTGTCCCAATAGTTGATGTAATGGAACAAAGTTAAAATTTAAAAAGAATCTGTATGACAAAGTCCTCCTTAAAAAGTATTTATATTAAAATTTGAATTTAAAGGGTGTCTCAATAGGTGAGTCATTTGATATATATGACCATATCTTTTAAACAGTTATTGATAAACACTTAACAATTAGACAGAATGTCCATTACTATATCTGTTAAAATAAGTATAAATATTTAAAATTATAAATTACAGGGTGTTGCAATAGTTTATGTAATTAGATGTATATGACAATACTTTTAAACCGTTACAGACAGGCGGTTGAAATTTACAATGAACCTGTATTGCTACGACCGCTATAACTAGTATAAAATTTGAATTCGGAAATTATAGGGTGTCGCAATATCGCAATAGTTACCGTCTTCAAGAAACATGATTTTAAGTTTGTCTGTTTTGAAGTCGGTTTTTTTGCAAGAATTATTATTTGTATTATTTATACATATAATAAAATAATAACTCATTTCCGTCTGTCAGCTTTTATTTTGCGTTCGCATCACGTAAAAACTACTGGATGGATTTTAACAAAATTTTGTGAGGAGATATCTAAGTATCGTGATCGCAATATAGGAAACTTTTCTTCCGCAAAAATATCTTACTTCCAAGAGAAAGTGGAGAAAAAGTTGTGAAAAAAGCAATTTCCCGTTTAAAGGTACTGAAATTTTCAGTTTAAAACTGGGATTTTTTCAGCACGGTTGTATTTTCAACACAACTTTTTATTTTTTTAAATTTTTGGCTTAAAAGTGGAATAGTTTCAACACGTTTGTATTTTTGTTTTTGAAAGTTTAATATTTAAAAAATTATTGCGCAACACATGGAGCCAGTTCAATAATATTTTTATTTGAATTGTATTTTTGCTTTGTGTATAACATTGTTATTTAAATATTTTAGACACGTCTTACTGAGGTTTTCAATAAATTTTAGAATTTTATCCATGGATGGGTACCTTTATATAAAGTAAATACATAAACCATTACTGAAGCACTATAAAAGTAAGAGTATTTCAATTGGTGTGGAATACTTTCAAAGCAAAATCTAGCAAAATATTGTCAGGATGCCCACGACGCGGCGGGCACAGTTAGTATCAAATCAAATCACCTTTCAATACTTTTATTAATAAAAATAACGTTTAAAAAATAATTAAAACTTGTTGCTTTTCAATTAATGCTATCACAATGAAAATAGAAATGACACAACGAATGCAGACACGCTACAGGCTTCGCCAGAATTCTTTGTTATTTCTATTTTCTGTGTTTGATGTATTAATTTATAAATAAATATTTAAATCGCTATTAAATAAGCCATTAAATATTTTTCTTCAATTGCAGACTATTAAATCTCGTCGAATCGGGCATTATAAAACATCTATCAGCTAAAGATTTACCTAACGCTGAGATATGCCCGCAGGATTTGGGAGGCACAGAAAGACAACTACGAAACGGTGATCTTATGATGACCTATTACATAATGTTTGCCGGTTTCGCCACAGCCATTGTGGTATTTGGTACAGAAATTCTATTTCGCTATGTCAACAGCCGCAACGAAGCTCACCACCAATGGGGGGCCTTACATGGTGTCGGTCGTACAGCGAATGGTCATCACTTTAAACCCGTTAAATGGTTTTGGCGTAAGGGCAGTACGGATAGTACTCACGTATTACTTAATGGCTCAAAGCATAGCAATATTACACCACCGCCACCCTATCAAAGTATATTCAGCAGTAAAGGTCTTAAGGATAACAGAAACAAGAAGAGATGGCATCAAGCTGTAAATTTTGGTGTAAACGGTGGTTTTGGTGCGCTAAGACCGGCAATTGCGGATGCTCAATATGGTGGTATGGGCATTACGGCGACTGGTTTGAGAAAGTTCATAAATGGTCGGGAATATATGGTGTATCGTACGCCGGATGGTCAAAGTCAATTGGTGCCAGTAAGAGTACCGTCAGCGGCATTGTTTCAGTATACTTATGCTGAGTAAGGAAATGTGGTGTTTGCAGAGTTGGGAGTTGTTTTTAGATGTTATATTTTTTCCATTTTTTTAAATTTAGTTATTTTTAATTTATAAATTTTTGGGAATTTATATATTAATCTATAGATATTATAGAACAGTGACTTATTTCCTGTCGGTCGGTCGGTAGGTCTATCTGTCTTTCTCTTTGTGTTCGCATGACGTATCAACTACTGAATGAATTTTTACAAAATTTTGTGAGGAGGTACCTTAGCATCTGATTCCCATATAGGATACTTTTTTCCACAAAAATATTTTATTTCCAAGCGAAAGTGGAGAAAAGCCAGTAAAAGTGTGCAGTTATTTTAGTAAGGACTAGCTGTGCCCGCCACGTCGTGGGCATTCTGACAATATTATGCTCGATTTTGCTTTGAAGGTATTCCACACCAATTGTAAGACTCTAACTTTTATAGCGCTTCAGTTATGGTTTTTGTGTTTATTTTATGTAAAGGTACGCATCCCTGGATAAAATTCTAAAATTTAAAAAAAATTCTAATAATTATTGTAAATCTCTGTAAAAGGTGTTTTATATATTTTAACAACAATGTAATTCCACAAAGTAAAAATAATGTTAAGCAATATTCCAGTTTTAAACCGAAAATTTCAGTACCTTTAAACCGGAAATTGCGTTTTTTTACTGCTTTTTCTCCACTTTCTCATAGAAATGAGATATTCTTTCAGGAAAGAAGAATCCTATATTGGAATCAGGATGCTCAGGTACATCCTCACAAAATTTTGTTAAACTCTATCCAGTAGTTTTTACGTGATGCGAACACAAATGAAAAGCAGACAGACAGACGGAAATGAGTTACTATTTTATTATATGTATAGATGAGACTCTTTATATAAAAATATACAGAGAAAAACAGTGATTTGTACAAGTGTTCGCATTTCTTCAAATTTCGTTCGTCGTCATTGTGTCGACGAATTTACGCAACTATCTTTTTCGTAGAACTCGTCAAACTGTGCGAAGTTCGTCGCAGTTGTGTTTATACCATAAACTATGCATTTCAGTTATGGTTTATGTATTTACTTATTTTTAGCAAGTATGAGAACCTTTATATAAAGTAAATACATAAACAATAACTTAAGCAGTAACAAAGTAAGGGTCTTTGGTGTAGATTGCTTTGAAAGCAAAATCGAACAAAATATTACAAGGATGCTGACGAAGTGGCGGATACAGCTATTTTTTAATAACGGGTCCGCCAAATAACTTTTTTTTTAATGCTATAAAAAAAAACTACTGAATTTCAAATTTCTTTTTTTATTTGAAAGTACAATCCTTCCGGTTAATAATGGAAAATAATTTCATTCAAATGGCTGCCTTGGTTGGCCATACAGTAGCCTACACGATCGGTCCAATTTTTAAGCACATTATCTATTGTGTGCAGCTGTATTTCATCAATGGCTTCACGAATATTGTGCTTTAAAGTGTCAATTGCCTCTGGCTTGTCTGCGTAACACTTATCTTTGACGGCACCCCACAAATAATAATCCAACGGTGTCAAATCGCAGCTCCGAGCTGGCCAAACGACATCAGCTCTGCGGCTGATAATGCCATCTTCAATAACAGGGCGCAAAACATCGAGTGTAGCTTCGGCTATGTGGCACGTAGCGCCGTCCTGTTGAAACCAAATGTTGCCAATATCCTCCTCTTCAATTTTTGTGAACAAAAATTCGTTCAATATGGCCCGATAACGATCACCATTGACTGTAACGGCCACTCCTTGCACATTTTCGAAGAAAAATGGCCCAATTATGCCTCTGGACCAAAATCCGCACCAAACAGTTTTGGGTGCATCGGCTTTTCAATGTATGCGTGTGGGTTTTCTGTGCCCCAAATGCGACAATTTTGTTGTTTACATACCCGCCAAGATCAAAATGAGCTTCATCTGAAAAGATGATTTTTTTGGCAAAATCGGCATCTTCTGTAAGTCAATATTTCCCAGCGTTGTTCAAGCGTATAGACAACTATATTCGTTTAGCGGAAGGATAAAACTAATTATCTGTCAAATCAGACATGAGCTTAGTGTTACAATTCACGAAATAAGCACTAGTTAAAAAAAAAAAAACGTTAGATCGGGGACTCTATATTATGCTAATACCCATAACAAAATTGCAATTTATTTGTTGGGGGAAAAGCTAGTTCCTATACGTATTAAACTGGTTGTTTAGGACAGATCATCAGGAAACTTTTTTTTTAATGACGTTTTATAATTTTTGTTTTAGCTTTCAATCATTTTCTTTGTTTTTAATTTTCAATAAAGTTTTGTTTTTTCACAAAACTCTTTTTTGGATGTAATGTTATCGATAAGATAAATAGTTTTTACTCGATATGTGTATTATATTTACTTTTGTGCTTTGATTTTATTTTTTAAATTGTATTATAATAGTAAAACCTGTTTTCCACAGAGCAAGTTTACTTTCGCAAGTCATGATTTTTGTGAAGGAAAGAAGAGTACAGACTTATTTTACGGCTATTTTTCTCTCCCCCAGAAATTTAAACTTGTGCCAGAATACTTGCCCTGTGGAAAAAACGCCCTTAAAACTACTTTAAAAATGTACTCGGCTTGTAGAAATCTAAATCTAAATATAAATTAAATTGTCAAACTTTAGTATTTACAAAATATTTATTATTTATTTTATAATAAACCTACCACTCGCCACCTTCTTACAAAACACATTTGCATTTTATTAATAATTATGTAGTTAATCAACGAATTGATCAATAACAAATAAAATAGAACTATAATTATAGGGGAAAACGTGTAAATTAGCAGGTTTTTGTTTTACATACCGCTAGATTGGGATCAATGTAAATATACATACATACATACTTACAACATATATTGATGGGTGTCAACCATACTGAAAGGTATTGATTGTTTTTCTAATTGTAATTGAAGGGACACAATATTTTTCGTTAGGCCAATTTACGGTTACAAAAGAATAAAAGACATATTTTTGATTGATTATTTCGTATTTTTTAACATTCAGCCCTGATCTGAAAATCACATTTTAAGAAAGTGTGGGGAACCCCATGTGTGTCTCACTATCACTTAACGGATTTATTTTTATTTTTTTAGTCAATTAATTTAATTTATAAGATAAATAAAACAAAATTAGACATTAAATATACGATTTTTTTTTAAATTTTTATTTGTTATTTTTTTTTTACTGTCAACGGAATAATTAATTAAGAAATACCACGACGGTCAGTGGTTTGAAAACGATTTATTTTGGACATAATCGATATCTCATGAACCACTGAAGATATCTTAATGAAATTTAATAGAGGCAAAGCAGAGTGGAGATGCGAACGAATTATCAAGAACATGGCCAATGTCTTCTAATAATCTGATCATTAATAAGTACATCACGCCAAAAATTAAGTTAAGGTCGACCGAAAAAAAAAATGTAAGCCATATTTTGTATAGTATAGGGTGGCCCAAAAAAGACTGAAGAATAGCATATTGCAGGCGTGTATGATGATCTTGGGGAAGCAGTTGCTGTACCATTTGAATTTTATACGGAAACATTTTAAGATCCCGCTTCAAAATTCTTTGCAGGGATGTTCTGGAGATTCCCAATTGAGCAGAACGACGACGAGTAGAGACAGATGGATCTTCGTTTACACTCTGCCGTACAGCCTCCACAACTGCTTCATTGCGCACAGATCGACCTCTTCCTGGAAGATCTGACACTCTTACATGTTCCTCAAAACGGGAGACTAAGTTCCTAATCATGTTGTCACTGGGTGCTGTTCGGACATTAAAATGACGACGATAATTTCGTTGAGTTGTAATAATTGACCTTCCAGAAGAATAAAAAAAATTCAATGATTTTGACGCGTTTCTGCACATCATATGTAGCCATGATTTATCTCCAAAAACCAGTAAATAACCTGCAAAAGACAAAAAAAAATTATTAAACACAAAAAAGATATAACTATTTTTAACCCTTCAGTCTTTTTTGGGCCACCCTGTATAAGTCAGCTGATCACCACATTGAGCTCATATCAGCTCATGAGTTCACTTCAGCTCACTATTTCAGTCAGCACATTACTTCAGTCATCTCACTAGTGCTCTCACTAGTTCTCGTAAAATTTTATTTTGGTGCCTTTGAATTTTATCAATGTTAGAAGTTGAGGCAGTACCTCATAAATGAATGCCATAGCACCATATTGGTTTAAGGATTGAAGCACCATATTGGTTTAAGGTTAAAGCTCACAATCTAAGCTTAGAGTTGAGTTTCTGCCAATAAGCCAATTCATTTGCATTGCTTTCAACTTCATTTGTGTCAATTTTGCTTCTATGTGACTTTTCCAGGTTAAGCGTCGATCAAGATGTATGCCAAGGTTGGTTTGGTTATTTATTCGATTATGAGGACATGTGAGTACATTTTTGTTCTAAAAAAAATAATATGGGCTTGTAAATATTGGGATGTCACTTGAGGGCTTTCGTGAACGCTTACAAAGGCAGTGTCGTCAGCAACTGCTTTTATTCCAAACTGTTTTTGTTCCAAAGAAATTATATGGTCTTATAAATATTGGGATGCCACTTGAGGGCTTTCGTGAACGCTTACAAAGGCAGTGTCGTCAGCAACTGTTGAAGTGTGGACCCTGTTGTTAATTTGCATATCGGATGTATACAGCAAATATAAAGTGCGTCCCAAAATACTAACTTAGGGTACTCCGGCTTCACTTGGCTGAGGCGAGCTTAAAAAATCTCCTTCTTCAAGTATAAACTTACCCTGCAGATAATATTGGGCTACGTGGTCCATGGGACCACAAGAGTTTGTTGTTAAACGACAAGTGTTCGCGTTTTAACGATTGCATAAAGTGTTGCCAAGATCTGTACAGTTCGTGCAGTGTGTTCCATCGTGTAGTGACATAGAGTAGTTTTGAAACTGCTCCCATATAATGCAAAGCTGGGTTATATGGTTCAGCCCTAGGACATCGTAATGTTAAATGGATCATGTTTTCTCTATACACCTGGGTTACCTTTGGACTAGTCCTAGTCCCTTATGGAATATAATTTACATGCGTGTATGGACTAGTCACGTTATCTTCAGGGTACGACCAGTTAAGTCACTTTTTAAAAGCTTATAAACTTTTTTGGGCAAGTTTTGTTTCAGCTTGTAAACTAGACCTTAGTGCCAAACTTTGCCGAACGCTTGAGACACGTCTATGAAAATTGCGGAACAATATTATCTTTCTTCAAAGGCTTTTTATTACTACATTTACCAATCTGTGCGTTTTTCAATAGCGCTGTGATGTCGTCTTAAACCGAATTGATGATTCAGAATACATTCTTTTTCGCTTGGGTTCAGCTTAGTAATTAAGATTTTCTTGAATAGTTTTGACAAATTTGATAGCAAAGTTGTTAGTCTGTATGATTCTACCTTCGTGTGATCTTTTTCTTGCTTTTTTATCATGGTAATCAGAGAAACCTTACATTAAAAATGCCATAGCACCATATTGGTTTAGAGGCATTAAAAACAAAGAGAATAATTTTTATTGCTTTAGCATCTGAAAACTGAAGTTTTATGCGAATAGGGAGGGGCATGAGTACATACCCAATATGAATGTTAATTGAGTAGATTTTTGTTTATTCACCTTTATTATCCATTTCTTCAACCATTTTTCTAAACTGAATACGTGGTCTTGTAAATATGGTGAGTAATGCTAGTTCGGGACTTTCGTAAATACTTAAAAAAGCAAAAAAGTGTTGTCGCTAGCTGTAATATCCGAAGTACAGTTAAGGAAAAAACTCTACATACACCCAGCTATTTTGTGTTTTTAAGATATTCGTAAGGCAAATTAATAAAGCGTTTGCATTAATATTTAAAGTACCAAAAACAAAGTTTATTTACAAAACAAAAAGCTAATTCAAAAGCATAAAAATAACAGAAATAACAAAAACAATAAAAATTCATGAGAAAAAAAGTCTACATACAGTCTTAAAAATCGAATACAATATTTAATTTCTTTTAAATAAATAAAAGAAAACAATATATTTTTAATATTTTGTAGGACCACCTTGGGCATCAATTACCGCCTGAAGACGACGTGGCATAGACATCACTAAATTCTCCGTAATACTGCGCGCAATTTCCGACCATGCGCGCGTTAGGGCAGTTTTCAGGGTTTCACGATTTCTGATGTGATGTTTGCGCACAAATTTTTCCAAATATGCTCAATTGGATTGAGGTCTGGTGAATGGGGAGGTGTATTGAGCTGCCTTGGTGCATGATAAAGGATCCAGTCTCGAACAATATGCGCAGTATGCTTGGGATCGTTATCTTGTGGGAAAATCCATTGGTTTCCCAGGCCCAAGCTTTCCGCAGATGGCTTCAGATTTTATTCCAATATTGTCTTATACTTATATCTGTCCATAACGCCTTCAATAAAGACCAATCGACCAACTCCAGATGCCGCCATAGCTCCCCACACCATAACACTGCCTCCACCATGTTTGACAGAAGGTATAATATTTTTGGGATCAAGTGCAGTGTTCGGTTTTCGCCAAACCTTGTTTCGGCCGTTATTCCCGAAAATATTATACTTACTTTCATCGGTATATATAACTTTTTTCCAAAAATCCAATACTTTCTGTAAATGTGCCTTAGCAAAGTCCAGGCGAAGTTGAGAATTCTTGGCTGAAATAAATGACTTTTTGCTTGCTGTTTTACTTTTAAAGCCGCTATCATGCAAAACGTTTATTACTGTTCTTGATGAAACAGTAATATTCGCACATCTTGCAATTTTGGGGCACTTATTTTTGGATCTTTTTGTACTTCTTTAAGGACACTACTAACATCGCGTCTTGAAAGCTTCTTCGGTCTGCCAGAACGTGGCTTGTTTTCGGTACTGTTGGTGTTTTGATAATTTTTTACAATAGTTTGCACTGCAGAACGACTTAATTTTACTATTTTAGCAATTTCTCCGTAAGATTTGTTTTCTTTTCGAAGGTTAACCATCAAATTTCGAACTGATTGTTGTATTTCTCTTCTATTTAATATTTTTAAAGTAAACATGTGTTTTACAAATCGCTTTCACAATTTAATTGTATACAACAAGTTTGAAATGGGTCCCAATACGCTTTCTTAGGGAACTCTAGCATTAACTGGCTAAGGTAGGTTTAAAAATCAGGTTTCTTTCAGTATGAATTTTCGATTAGTTAAATAGCTTTCCAACAGCTTATAGAAGTTTTCGGGTAAGTTTAACATTAACTTATATATTAAATCTTCATGCCATACCTTATCGAATGCTTGAGAAACATTGGGCACGTTCATAAGACGTAGCTGTTGATCTCAACTGCTACGAAACTGTTGCTAACTGTTGAGCTTACGTCTTAAAAAAGGCTTGAGAAATATACTGCAAAATAAAGAGCTGATAAATGTAAACAATTGAAAAAAATAAAATAGGAACAAAAGAAATAATTTAAATTAACTAAATTAATTAATTCAGCTGAAAATTATGGAGAAGAAACGGTATAACTCTGTTATATTAGCTATTTAAGCTGAGCTCAACATGTTGACTTTAGGTAGCTAAAATATTTTATGATACAAAAAATACCCAACTGTTGAGTTGAGCTTAATCTGTGAAAAGTACAGAACGGTATTTTCTTTTACGAACTACATAAGTATGTGATAGTGAACTTTTTTAATTAAATACCGTGAGAAATGCAAATGCGTACATCTCTTTAAGTTGATGTTCATTAGGTTCATTTTGCACCAAGTGTAGAACCAAGAAAATGTAACATAGTCCCCAAGGGACTCGAAAGTTTACAAGAATTTTCTTAGAGAATGTATTATTGAAATCAACTCTTTGCGTTCTGCTAACTAAATATATTCTGCTAACTAAAGCATATTTTAACTTAAACCAACTTGTAAGTGGATGCCACATCAAAAGCAAGAAATGTTTTCATACAATCTGCAATAAAATACAAGCAGATGGCATCTCTAAACAAAAAAAAAAAAAAAAAAACAGAAAAAAGGCCGCAAAAATTTGTTTACTTTTTGTTTTTTATTATTTACATATATTGTAAAATTAAATAAAACAATAACTAAAATTAAGGAAATGGAAATACAGGAAAAGATAAGTCAATTATTTGATATTTTATGTTACAATTATTAACATTACGAGTTTTTAGCTGCAACAAAAGCAGCCACGAGGAAGAGAGGCAAACTAGAGCTCAGCTGAAAAAACATATTCGCGGCAATGTATAAATATGAATATTGATGTAATAGAGCACAGGGGCAATGACACGTCCATGATTCTCAAAAAAAGGACGCATGGAAATCGATATATAATGCTATGGCTTCAGCGGGTTTTGGTCGAGATGTAAAAAAACTGAAAGCTCAGTGGGTACGCATGAAAGTTAGCGCTAGAAAAGCTGCTGCGACCATTAAACGCTACAGGTAATTCTGTGATAATTCCAGAAATAAGCGATGGGGATAATTTAGTGCAAAACCGCAAAGTTGTTAAAACTTGCAGACTTATTGGAATTGTGGTTCTTTATCTTCTAGCAAACTTATTAAAAACCGAGCTGTTACTCTGTCAAATCTATACCATGAGAAAAACTCATCTTCGCCCAGCTTAAAGGGGTCATACGTTCTCTTACAGTCGTAAAGTAGCTCTGGGTCGGGGAACACGTGCGTGCGTCATTGTCATTATCGCTTAAAGTCAATCAGGCCGTCCTTGTTGCTCGGCCTTCGAGTGGTTTGCGTCTCGTTCTCACACTGGCTGATTGGCGTCCTCGAATAGCTGTACTACGGTACTGTTATTGGTGGTTGTTTAATCAGCCACGTGTAATCGTTTGGTTATCGTTTATAACCTATAAATTTTAATTTCAATAAGTCGGACATTGGTGGAGCACTATTTTAAAAAACTCAACTGTTAACTGGAGGAGCACCATTAAACTCAATTTTTAACTGGAGGAGTACCAATAAACTCAAGATTTTCACTGGAGGAGCACCATTAAACTCTCATTAATTTTACCTAGCTGAATTTGGAGTCTCACTTCCTATACGAAGGTATAGGTCGCTCTGCAGATTTTGGAGGAAGCTAAGGCAATCATACCCTGGCGCTTTGGTTTCGTACCTTTGCCATTTACCAATTTTTTTTGGGCAGAATCCAAAAAAAAAAAAATACGTTCTCTTATAAATTCTGGACTTCCTTACCTCTTCTAAATTCTCAAGTATTGCAAAATCTTGTAAAATATTTTCCATTTTTCACTGTTTTTTATGAAATAAAAAAACACAATTAACAATTTTTCTAAATATTACTTTTTTGTTGTTTTTTTAGTTTTTGTTTTATGCGGCAATCAGCTGTGCGATTTAGAGTGATGCTTAATTGGTTAAAAAGAACTTCAGCTTGTTTTAATTTTAAAACATACTTTTGAGTTAAAAGTATACTTTTACTTGTCTACAGTTAACAAAATTGTTAGTTTTAACAAAAGTAAACTTTTTATTTCTTAAAGTGTACTCTATTGGTGACTATAATTATGGGCCATTGTGTTCAACTTTATTGAAATCTTTAATGCAGTCTGTATAATTAAAATCTGTTGTCTGGCCATTATTAAGTTTATAATTTATTAAAGTTGTAAGGCAAAAGGCCAAGGCACATAGAATCCGTCATACGTTATACGACGACTTTTTCAACGCACAAGAAAGTTGAAATACAGCTTTTCTAATGAGTGTTGTCACAATCAGTACGTCTCCGTCAACGCAAAGTACGAAAGTTGGGAAACTTTTAAATTTTGACGTACGTTGAAAGCTCAACTCTCTCAAAATTGAAAGCTCTCTCTCAAAATTAAATTTATGTGTGGAGTGGAAGCAATAATAAAACAAAATACAACAAAATAATTTAATTTAATAGAGGTAAATGGAGAAAAAAGCTTTTATCGTGTTTTCTTTTCTGATTTAATATGTGTCAACAAAGTAGTACTCATTGTGTCAACCTCTTCCGTTGTTACTTTGATTTCAATTGAGAGCTTTAAAGTATAACGTATGACGGATTCTATGTGCCCCGGCCTAAAAGATGTAGATTGCGTTGACGGATATGTTTGAGCTTTTAAGTATAATAAAAGCTTTTTTGTTGTCACTTTAAACTTTTACCCATTCTAAATACAACGTTGCTTTCTAATACTGCACTGTTTTGAAATGAGTAACAAAATGTTTGTCCTTCTAAGGAGCGTTTCTATGGCTATTACCTGCCTTAAGTTTAATCGATAATCAAAATATTATTGTGGTTATTTGAAACACATAAAAGAAAGAAACGATTATAAAATTAATCTGAAGAGAAAAAAATGCCCCTTTTAGAAGCGCCACCAGGCTTAAGTGAATCTTCACCAGAAGTATCCATCAATCAAGAAGCTCCAGCAGCAGAACCAGCACATATACCAATATTGCCAATTGCCGCAGCACAAGTTCGTTCACCAACACCGGAACCGCAAATACAAAACAGAGCAGAAATTTTACATCAAAACAATAGAAATCGTGAAAGGAATTTTCGTGTTCTTGGTTCATATGATCGCGATATAATCGAAGCGGAAGAAGAAAATTATTTCCCAGCTTATGTACATTTATTGCCAGTGGTATTGCCTGCACAAGCTCCAGAGCCAACATTAGATGAATTACTGGTGGGTGGGTGTAAAATAAAATCTTTTGGATAAAAAACCAACTAAATTTGTATTTCAGAGACGCGTTACTTCGCGCACCGATTTACATAATGTGGAAACTGTGAGACTGCGTGTTATTTCCTACACCTTAAGCTTGTCCCATCTGGCTCTGTTTGTACCACGTCTTCAACATTTGGATCTAAGTGGCTCGGTTTTATGTACTTTACGAGATTTAGGTTTTGGTTTGATACATTTGAGTCATTTGAATGTCAGCAATTGCGGTTTAAATAGTTTCGACGGAACTAGTGGTTTTCCCTCTCTGCGTGTTCTAATAGCCGATGACAATATGATACAACGCATAGGTCCTTTGATGGACTTAACATTGCTGCAACAGTTGAGTGTATGCAACAATCGTATTAGTGAATTAAGTATGTTGACATTTTTGGGATTATGTGGAAATTTAAGGGAATTGGATTTACGAGGAAATCCAGTTTGTCATCAAACTTTCTACAGAGAGACACTGCAACGTAATATACCCTCATTACAAGTGCTGGATGGTGTGGCATTGCAAAATGATGAAGACAACGTAGACATTACAGCTAATACTTTGCCATCTCTAGACAGTGATGATATTTCATCATTATCATCAGTTTCCTATTCTGGAAAAGCTGACTATCCACCGGCTGCCGAAGCCGCAGCAAGAGTAAGTAAGAGTTATAACAAAGCCACTTCTTTGTCTGGACAAACATCTTATAAAGGTAATATCGATAAGGTTTTCTCAAACTTTCTGAGTAAAAAATTTTCGATAACATTTTTAGTTTCTTCTGCCTCCCGCAGTAATTCTTTATCTTCTGGCTCGCCTGTCATAGGTACTGTTCTAGCTTTAGCTCGCAAAAAACAACACCGAAAACGTAATTTGGGGATCGCTGGGGGTACATCAGATAGTTCATGTTCCAATCATTCAACACGACCACCTTCCTCTATTTCTTCTAGTGGCAGCTACGATTGTGTGTAATAAACATTCCGTTGAAGAGCTTTTGGCTGTGCCTTAATGCCAATCTTAGCAAATGGAGTCAGATGTCATTGTGCTGTGACATCTAAGTTGTGAATAGATAAAGAAATAGTTGAAAACAGGTAATGGAGCGATACACACTTAAAGAACGTATAATTATTGCAAGTAATAGTTTAACCAATTTCCGGTCAGAGTTCTCCCGTTTTGAAGACGGTGTAAACATTTTTTCTGAGAGCTCTTTGACATCTTGCGTTTCCCACAACAAATTGCAAACCGTGCAAGTGTCGAAAGAAGCAGAAATCGCCAATTGGGACGAGATGTTTTGTCATTTGACCGATATAATGTTTTCAAAACAACATTTTTAAATAAATTTTTCGAGAAAACAGTGCTCAGTTTTTTATTCGAACAAAATGAAAGCCTCTGGACATTGTTTAAGCAATCAGTTTGGTTTTAAAGAAGGGATGAGGACGAGAGAAGAAATCAGATGCATTCGAAGTCTGTACTGTCATCAAGTGGCACAAATTGATGTGAATAGAAATTTGACAGATGAAATACCAATTTCAAGAGGGGTCAGATAAGGGTGTATTTTATCGCCGTTACTAACATATACTCAGAGAGAATTTTCCAAGAGTCCCTCAAAAATATTACAGAAAGAATAAAAATAAACATCGCTTTTATTAACAAGATCTGATATGCAGATGAGACTACTGTACTAGCGGACAATATATCCGGACTTCAAAAACTAGTAAATGAACTCACTTCATGCAGCGAATCGTATGGTCTTAAAATTAAAATTAACATTAATAAAACGAAATTGATGATTGTTAGTAAGAAAAAACTATAAAAAACTTATATGTCCAGAGAGTACAAAATTTTAAATACCTCGGGGTCCTAATTAATGATCAGTTGGATTCCTCAAAAGAAGTAAGATGCCGGATAGAAATGGCAAGAGATGCCTTTTTATACCCTTCACCACAGGTGGAAAGGGTATATATAAGTTTGTCATTCCGTGTGTAATTTCTACAATATTCATTTCCGACCCCATAAAGTATATATATATATATATATATATATATATATTCTAGATCCTTATACATAGAGAAGTTGATTAAGCGATGTCCGTCTCTCCGTGTTGTAATGTCATTTGCCAAGGCACCAGAAGAGATACAAACAATTTAAGCACACCAATCTGTCAGGCATAGTTCCGAAAATTTTGGTATTGCAATTCAGCAACATCGGATCATTCCTTTGGAGGCTGCGGGCCAAAAACCACGCCCACCTATATTTTTTACGGTTTTTTTTTAATTTTTTCAGCTTTAATGATTCTGTTTTGCCTTTTTTTGTCAAGTAAATATTAGACTGCGACAGGTAGATCGCAAGGAGTGCATACAGATCTCGGGGGATCAATAACCCCCTGCGAGGGGCGATTTTTGTTTGTTTTAGATTGGAGGGTTTTTCTGCTTTGATTTGTATTAGAGACCTTAATAGAAAGCAATACACATAGAGGTAGCCAATGGACCCACAGGGTACCCACTGATAAATAGGAGCAGTTAAAATAACAGGAAATTTTTTTTTGTAAGGATTTCTTTTTGCTTTAGTCTGACCATTCTAACTCAATATAGATTGCAGAAAGGTCCTAAATTTAACAAAACAATTTCAATAAAATTTTTAAAAAAATTTTAAAATTTTTTCACAAAAATATTTACAAAAAAATTTACAAAGCATTTTACATAAAAATATTCGAAAAAAAATTTTTTTTTAAATTTTCGAATAAAATTTTACAAAAAATTTTTACACACAATTTTCGAACGATACGGTATTAAAAAGAGGTCGAAGCCCTAAATCTTCGCAGCTTGCACCAATGTCTAAGGTACATAAAGACAAGGGCTCTAATGGAATAAATTCCCATAATCGTTTTGCTATCTTAGATAGTGAAACAAGTGAACATAAAACGGCAATTAAGTCGTTCAAACCACCTCCAGTTTATTTAAGGGATAAAAATTCGAACGACTTAATAAAAAAGTTAATTACAATTATTGGCGAGAACTCATTTTATGTAATTCCCATCAAGCGTGGTAACATTGATGAGACAAAAATTCAATTTATAGATGAAAGCAGTTATCGTAAAGCAGTAAACGAGTTCGAAAACTGCAAAAAGAACTTTTATACCTATCAGCTGAAGAGTAGTAAAGGTCTACAGGTAGTCATTAAAGGTGTAGATTCATAAGTTGATCCAGCTGAAATAAGAGCCGGACTCCAAAAAGCGGGTTTTAAAATAAAAAGTGTAGATAATCTCCGTAATCGGGAACGTGTCCCCCAACCACTATTTCGCGTTGAACTGGAACCTGGAGATATCAGATTGAAGAAAAACGAAACGCACCCCATTTACAATCTGAAATACCTGTTACACCGTAAAATAACTGTAGAGGAGCCGCATAAGCGTCCAGGACCTGTCCAGTGTCTAAATTGTCAAGAATATGGTCATACCAGGGCTTACTGTAAGTTGCCTCCGGTTTGCGTTGTACGTGGCGAGCTACATTGTTCCGCCCAATGCGACAAAACAAGGGATGACTCGAAAGTTAAAAAATGCAGCAATTGCGGTGGAAACCACACTGCTAACTACAGAGGCTGTCCAGTTTTTTCCATGGTAAGGAAAACCACTCAAAAATCAAATACTCCTGCTAAGCACCCACAATATCGAGCAAATGCTCATTATCCTCAGTTAGCCCAACCAACAACACAACATGTTTCGTACGCAGATATGGTAAAAACCAATCATACTGCAGTACATAAAGCGGCACCGGCAACTAATTCTACTCCTAATTTGCAATCGCATCCTAAAGAACAAACACCATCTGGTAATTTCAATCGTCTCGAAGCAAGCATCGAGACATTAGTGCAGTCGATAAACAGTTTTATGAGCTCTATGAGCAGCATGATGCAAGAAATGGTACGCATGCAATCTACTATGTTGCAGGCGTTACTTAACAAACCATGAACTGTTTAAAAATATGTTTCTGGAACGCAAACGGCTTACGCCAACACAAAAATGAACTCGAGTACTTCTTGAAGAACCAACAAATTGATGTCATGATGGTTTCAGAGACTCATTTAACAACAAATAGCTTTTTTAAAATCAATGGCTATATATTATATGACACTAAAGACCGCCGTGGCAGAGCATGTGGTGGTTCAGCAATACTAATAAGGGCTCGAATTAAACATCATTTACTGTGTGATTTTTGTGAGGACTACCTTCAAGCAACAAACATCTGTATTGAAGAATATCATCAAAACTTTGTTATTTCTTCGATTTATTCACCTCCTAGATTTCAAATATCAGAGAGTCAATATATCAACTTTTTCAAATCACTAGGTCCCTGTTTCGTAGCATCAGGCGACTACAACGCTAAACATACGTTTTGGGGATCACGCCTAATAACTCCAAAAGGTCGTATTTTGTTTGATACAATTTCCAAAATGCGTCTGAATGTGATATCAAGTGGACAACCCACCTATTGGCCTACTGATCGACAAAAAATACCTGATGTTATTGATTTTGGCGTGACTAAAGGTATTTCGAGAGAAATGATTAAGGTTGAAGCGCCACTCGAATTATCCTCAGATCATTCACCCACTATTGTCTCTATATGGAATCAGCAAAATATCGTGTCGCCAACAACTTGCAGAAGCATTAATTGGTTGAAATATAGAAAGTATCTCAGTACTCATTGTTCGGAAAACATACCGCTAAGAACACCAGAAGATGTGGACCAGAGTCTAATTTATTTTGATCAAAATCTTAAATCAGCTGCCCAACATGCGACAGAAACCAGACAACCAGCTAGATACAATCAAATTTACTTTGTAGACGTCGAGCGGCTCTTGGCTGAAAAAAGAAAAATTAGAAGAGAGTGGCAAGCACACAGATCTTCTCAACTCAAATCTAGACTTAAAGATTGCACGAAACGACTAAGACAGCTGCTAGAATCTCGAAGAGTAGCATCTCTGAAAAATTACTTGGAAGACCTCGATGCAACTGCTCAATCAGATTATTCATTATGGCGTGCATGTAGGAACCTTAAAAGACCGGTCGTACGTAAGCCTCCCTTGCGAACTTCTTGTGGAGACTGGGCAAGGAATGATACCGAAAAAGGCAATTTGTTTGTTGGACATTTGAAGAAGGTTTTCACCCCAAATGTATGTACTGATATAGCTGAGTTACCATCAGTAGAGACTAGTGCCGTAGTACCCCTAAGATTTGAATTTCGCGATATTGAAAGGGCAATAGCAGATTTAAACACCAAAAAAGCCCCTGGCGTTGATAAAACAAGTAACAAGATGTTAGTTGAGTTGCCCCGTATAGGTTGCAGAATTATTCTGTTTGTTTTTAATGCCATCTTACGTCTTGAGTACTTTCCCACAGAGTGGAAGGTCTCTTTGATAACAATGATTCCTAAACCAGGAAAAGACCACACAAAAGTAGAATCATACAGACCTATAAGCCTTTTATCAAACGTGTCAAAGTTATTTGAGAGAATATTAATAACTAAGCTGAATCCAATTCTTAGCGCGAAAGGATGCATTCCGAACCATCAATTCGGCTTCAGAAAACAACATAGTACGATCCAACAAACACACAGATTAGTAAATGTAATTAAAACGACCTTTGAAGAAAAAAAATACTGTTCTGCGCTCTTTATCGACGTTTCTCAAGCATTCGATAAGGTTTGGCACGAAGGCCTAATATTTAAGCTAAAGCTGAACTTGCCCGAAAACTTGTATAAGCTTTTAAAAGATTATTTAACGAATCGCAAGTTTTTATTAAAAGAAGGTGACTTTTTAAGTTCGCCACAGCTCATTGAAGCCGGAGTTCCCCAAGGTAGTATTTTGGGACCAATTTTATATTTACTGTACACATCGGATATGCCAATTAGCACCCTAGTCCACACATCAACTTTTGCAGATGACACAGCTTTTTTAAGTATTCATGAAAGTGCCCAAGAAGTATCACAACTTTTACAAGACCACATACTCAATTTGGAAAAATGGCTAGAAAAATGGAGAATAAAAGTGAATGAACAAAAATGCACTCACATAACTTTCACACTGCGCAGGGACTCATGCCCTCCTATTCGCATAAATAACCAAATGATACCACAGCTTTCAGACGTTAAATACCTGGGTATACATCTTGACCGTCGCCTTACTTGGAAAAGCCACATTGATCTCAAGTTAACACAAATGAAACTAAAAGCAGTACAACTAAATTGGCTTATTGGCAGAAACTCCACCCTGAGCTTAGATTGTAAACTTCTACTGTACAAGTCGGTCCTCAAACCAATTTGGTTTTATGGGATTCAGTTATGGGGCACTGCCTCAGCTAGCAATGTAGAAAAAATTCAAAGGCGCCAAAATAAGATTTTACGTATTATTAAATCTGCTCCCTGGTATATAAAAAATTCGAACATCCACAAAGACCTAAACATGCCATCAGTTAAATCAGAAATAGCGGAACATGCAGTCACATATCTAAAGAGGCTTGAATCTCATCCAAACCCTTTGGCGCGTAACATGCTGAATGAACCTGGTTACATTCGACTAAAAAGAAGAGATACTGCTTTTCTTGGCCGTACATTAGAGGGATGACCCGCAAATTATTTCGAAATCCGTGAAACAAACATTATTTTTGTCTAGCACTGGCTGGACTTAAAAAGAATATTTTATTTTAGACTTAAGATACGAGTAATTATTGTTAGTTCAAAAATTATTGAAGATACAATAAATAAATTATGAAAAAAAAAACAATTTTCGAAATATTAAAACAAAAATTACAATATTTCTTTGAAAATGAAAATCATGACTGTAACATAGCATATATTTAATATTAAGAATATACATATGTATGTATGTGTGTATATAGAGTAACATATTTTTTTAAATGCGTTTGATTTTTAAATAGATGATATCTCTGTTTTAAAACCTAGGTGCATTAAACATGACTTCATGATATGACTTCATCAGGATACCGACTACAAACTGTCAAAAATAAAACGATTATTTTGAAGTCAGCAAAGCTACATGGCTACACGGCCACCTTTGTGGCTGTCGTCAACTTAGGCTAATTTCTATTTTATTCAACAAAAGAAAATGTCACAAAATTGTAAATTACAAATTCATATACAAACAAAAAGTTTTGGAGGAAATATTTATAATTTTTTGAAAAAGTTATTTAGTTTTATAAAAGCAAAATAAGTATTTCTACAACAATGTCAGAGTTTACGATGTAGCTGTCGGCTTCAATATCATTAAGTAGCTGACAACACGGCGACAATTGTAGCAAACGGAATTTGTTTTCATTTGTCTTCTATTTTTTTAACTCATGAATAATGAGTTTTTCTCATACGAATTTATTAAAGTAAAGAGTCAACAATATGGGTAATGCTGTACATGTCTGTATAAATAAAATCACCGTGGTGAAGGGTATAGAAGATTCGGCACGGCCGAATATAGCACTTTTACTTGTTTAAATATAAAAAAGTTCTGACCAACCGTGTTATAAACATTGAGACAAAAGTAAGATTCATTAAATGCTATACATATACATATGCTCAGTCTTATTATAAGCTGTAGAAGTCTGGACTATTAAATCTGCCGATATAAAAAGACTAGAAGTCTTCGAAATGTGGGTCTATCGAAGAGTATTAAAAATACCTTGGATATCGCACGTAACAAATCTCGAAGTACTGACAAAAATGAACCAAAAAAGAGAAATTGTATCTGTCATCAAAAAACGGAAAACGGAAAACGGCATACTTAGGACACATAATGCGAAATGGAAAATGTTCGCTTAATTTCGAACATCGAATTTGCAAATAACGAAGAAGAGAGGACATTGTTATACCACATTACTTTTACGACACCTACTAGTTCCTAAAAAGGGCAGATAGTTTATGAAATGGAATAAAAGAAGTCATGTATAAAGTATTAACGAAATCGCTTTTTAACCGACTTCAAAAAAAGAAGGAGGTTATCAAATCGTCTGAATGTTTATTTTTTTTATGTTTGTGCCCGCAGAACTCAGTGATTTCTGAACCGATTTTAAAAATTTTTTCTTTATTAGAAAGGAAATGCTTACAGATTGGTCCTATTTTAAAAGCAGTTCAGAAATTAAAGGGTGTCCCCATACAATCACTTGAAAATTGGACAGAATGTCCAATATTTATAATCAGAAATTAAATATTTATAATTAGAAGTTAAAGGGTGTCCCAATAGTTGTTGTAATTTGACGTATATTGTAAAACTTTTGAACCGTAACAGAGAGAAGGTTGAAATTTACAAAGAGCCTGTATATCTAAGTCCTTTATAACATCAAGTATATAATTTAAATTTGGAAACTAAAGGGTGTCCCCATAATTGATATAATTTTACCTATCTAGCCCTATCTTTTGAACCGTTATAGACAAACACTTGAAAATTAGACAGAATCTCTACTACTATGTCCCGTATAATAACATTTTTAAATATTTAAAATTTTAAAGGGTGTCTCAATAATTGATGTAAATTGATGCATATCGCCAAACTTTTGAACCGTTTTAGACAGACATTTGAAATTTAAAAAGAATCTGTCCTTTAAAATAAGTGTTTAATTTAAAATTGTACATTAAAGGGTGTCCCCTAGGTGATATTGTTTAAGCTATATGGCCATATCTTTGGAACCGTTACTTTTTATTACTGTGTCAGTAATAATAAGTGTAAAAAAATAAAGGCTGTCCTCATATCTGTCGTAATTTGTCGTATATGGCTTTATCTGCTTAACCGTTATGGATAGACATTTGAATGTACAGAACGTATATTACTATGTCCGTTAGAGCAACAAGTATAAAAGTATTGGATTTGGGTACTAGTTCTTACAGATTACTTCCTTTTAAATTTTTAGTTTAGAATTGATGCACATATATTTGTTTTGAAGTCGGTTTTTTTTGCAAGAATTATTATTTGTAAGGTTTATATAAGCCG
Source organism: Phasia obesa (assembly GCA_949628195.1). NCBI lineage: Eukaryota > Metazoa > Arthropoda > Insecta > Diptera > Tachinidae > Phasia > Phasia obesa. The sequence goes on from OX451217.1 coordinate 120,445,922, forward strand.
TTATATGAATAAAGCCATACAGGGCATTAGATTTGTGAGGAGTAATTTTTGAGGAATCTACCAGTCTTGTATCTTGCCGTGATAATTAGGTATTAGCAATTAAATAATAAACAACAGATTTAATAGATGCGGTTATAGCAACATTCTGCAGTACAAAACATGTCTTTATTGAAAACCCCCCACCCCTTTTTTCATCACAAATCTTATATCTTTCAGAAAATTTATTATTAACAAAATCAAATCATTCATACTAAAAGAATCTTAAAATTTATTTAAAAGAAATATATTTGAATCAATTAATTATTTTTATTGGATTTCGATACATTTTAAATTAAATATTTAATTGATTCAATTTAAAACTTAATTAAGAAACAACAAAATAATATTCTAATCGAATAAATATTCGATTCCATTAAACATTTAATTAAATTTGTATCTTAAACTAATAAAAATATTTAATGGGTGCAACAATTTTTTGTAATACACCTAATTCTGCTTTTACACGGTAGATTGGTTCCAGAACAATCCGTGTAAAAAAGGACATTGATCATATACAAAAATAGGTGATGGGTTCCTTATCTCTAAAACCTATTATAATAAGTGAAAAACGAGAATTAAGAATTTAAGAATAAAAATTATGTTTATTTTTACACATATGTATGTATATGCACGTACATATGTACATATAATGTGTATTTGCACCGTTTATTTGCATCTTTAGTGTATGATGAAGACTTCACAGATAGTTTCGTTCCAGAAATCAACGATTGCCTAATGGAATTTTAGTTTTTTATAGTTCTTACTGTAACTTCGTTTAAACCGAACATTTTTCCAAGAAATGTTGAGCCTTCTCCATTTCGAAGGCGATCTAAAATTGAAATTTTGTTTTCTAAAGAAATGGCTTTACGTTGTAGTTTTTTATTTGTAGTTTTCGTCGTCTTCTTTTAGAGATGCATCGATAGTTCACAAAATATTAAAACATTACAATTGTTCTAACAAGTAAAAATGCTTGAATGCACAAAAAGGGATTTCCTCTAAATTTTTGATATGAAAATATTTCGCAAAACTTAAATTTTACAAAAAAGATTATGAATCGTGCTAAATGGAATAAAATCGTGAAAAAAAAGATTTTTTTTTATTTTCAAACCGTGTAAAAACAGAACTGGGTGTACATTTAAATGAGCTTCCTAGGTGGCCAGATGGCTAGACAGATTTTTTTGTTTTTAAAATTTGAAAGTTGTCTTTCTCATGTTTGTCGAAATAGGAAATCTTTTTGTACAGAAGCCTAGGAAATAATATTTCCGTGCTTAGTTAGAAAAAGTAGTTGTGAAAGGGGCCAAAAGGCAATTTATTTAGCTAAACCGAATTAAATTAAATTCTAAACATGCCACTTTGCAAAACTTAGACCCAAGTGAATTTTATGAAACTTCAAAGAAAGTTAGATAGATCCCATATAAATACATATGTGCAAAATTGCTTCTCTCTGGACCTTATGTTATACTAACGGTACAGTTGTTGTTTTTGCCATACACATTCTCTTTTAGTTACTTTATCTTTTGTTGTTGTTTGTTAGGTTTATCTTTGCACCGCATTCGTAATACCGGTATTTTTAACAACGCATAACGAAAATCCCGCGTAAAATATTTATACATATGTATGTGCAGATTGAATTATTTGTCGTGAAACTGGTGCCAAATCAACATATCAGCGCATAAAGTGGAGAAAACGATTCATAAGTTAGTATAGTGGATAAGCAAATGTATAAGATGAAAAACAAATACAATTTTTTGAATCTTTAGGAAAATGTAACATAAACTGAATGAACATTAAGTGGCCAAATGGCTGTTTCTGTAAAGAGAAATCGAAACATGAAGACAAATTTCTTGAAAAATCCAGATGACTATGGTAATAATAAACGCAGTGACCAGATATGCACTATTGATGACAGAAGCAAACGGCGCATGAGTTGTAGGCAAATAAAAGTGAAACCTGATCTAAATGTGCCTATACAACGTGTTCGTCAAATAATAAGACACTATTTAGACCTTAGATATGACTACCGAGTGTCTAAACCATGTCTAAAACAACGTCATAAAAACGCACATAAGATATTTTATGAAAAGTATGGGGGGTTTAATTTTAAGGGTCGATATTGATTTTGAATAAAACACAAATTATTTAGGAAATTATTGTCATTTCTTTTTATTTCGATAATATTGGTATGGTTCAATTATGTATGGAACAAAATATCGGCCAAATGAACGCCGCGACATCAGCGGCACACCTCCAGCCGATGCTCCAATTTTTCGATGACGCTGAGGCATAATTGAAATTCTATGCCGTTAATGTGGCGAATTATCTCAGCTTTTAGCTCTTGAATTGTGGCTGGCTTAACGACGTACACCTTTTTTTTACAAATAACACCAAAGAAAGAATTGGACTTCGGTGTAAAATCTTGGCGGCCAATTGACATCGCCACCACGTGAGATAACACACGGCTATTAAATTTGTCTCGCAAAAGAGCCATTGTTTTGTTAGCTGTGTGGCAAGTGGTACTGTCCTGTTGAAACCACATATCGTCCACATCCATATCTTCCAATTCGGGTCATAAAAAGTTCATTATCATCTCACAATAGCGAACACCATTCACAGTAACTGCTTGACCGGCCTCATTTTGAAAAAAATATGGCCCGATGATGCTGCCAGCCCATAAAACGCACCAAACAGTCACTCTTTGGTGGTGCTTTGTTTTTTCGACAATCACTCTTGGATTATCATTCGCCCAAATGCGTCAATTCTGCTTATTGGCCAATCCACTGAGGTGAAAATGTGCTTTATCACTGAAGATGATTTTCTTCGAAAATTGATCATCGACTGTTGCCATTTTTTTCCACCATTCTGACCATTGACGACATTTGTCATGACCATGGTTCAAATTGAGAAATATCAAATTAAATGAAGTAAAAAGCTTGACGTTTAGGTGTGGTTCACATTATAAATTTTATAAATTTTGGGAATATGAATTTGAGTCTGATATTCAGTGACAAAAAAAGTTTAATTTAGACGGAAGAGATGGTCGTAAAATGCCCCGGGAAGCATGCCACAAACGAGTTCATGGTGCAGGATCGCTCGTGGTGTGGGCGGTATTTTTTTTTGTAAATAGGCTTTGTGCTAGGAAAATTGAATGCAGAAATCTACATACATTTGTTACAAACCGAACACTTTGATTTTGCCGGTGATTTAAAAGGCGTTTTTTTCGGTTGAAAGGTATGGCCGAATATAGCACTCTTACTTGTTTTTTATTAAAAAATTTCTTTAAAGAATATTTCATTATGTTATTTTATATTTTTGTATAGTCTATCAGCCTAGCCCTTTACAAATGGCTAAATTATTTCCAAAATATTTTGATTCTGCTTCAGTATGCATTAGACCACGTAACCCATTAGTATCTGCAGAATAATAATAGCAGCTTCGCACATTTATTTAACGTAAATGCAAATGATTTAACCCGAACACAATTTGAATTAACCTAAACGCAAATTTATTTAACCCAAATCATTTTTAAACCAAAGGCAAATAAACTCAATTCTTATTGTGTTTTACTTAAAACATATGTATGTATTAACATTTATATCTATTTAAATATTTAATACTCAGCACTAAGGGAGTTAAGAAAAAAATCTGTATTTCGGAATCAACAAAATCAGCTCAGTAAGTAAATTGGCACAGTAGGTGGCCGCAGCTCAAAGTACACAATTTTAAATTTATTTTTGCAGATTAAGGTCCGCATTTACTTCGTCTTTTATAGCTTGTGTTTACTCGTAATCATGTGTGTGTGTGTGTGTTTTTTTTAGATTATAATTTCTTTATTGAACTAAGCTTAACCCTATTCTAAGTGACAAAGGATGTATTCCAAACCATCAATTCGGCTTCAGGAAAAAACATAGTACGATCGAACAAACTCACAGGTTAGTCAATGTTGTTAAAAAGACATTTGAAGAGCGAAAATACTGCTCTGCGCTTTTTATCGACGTTTCTCAAGCATTCGATAAGGCATGGCATGAAGGCCTAATATATAAGCTAAAACTGAACTTGCCCGTAAACCTATATAAGCTGCTAGATAGTTATTTAACCGAACGAAAATTTATTGTGAAAGAAGGAGATTTTTTGAGCTCACCCCAGCCAATCGAAGCCAGAGTTCCCCAAGGTAGTATATTGGGGCCCTTTTTATACTTATTGTATACTTCAGACATGCCAACTAGTAACCGAGTTCACACATCGACATTTGCTGAAGACACAGCTTTTTTGAGCATTCACGAAAGACCCGAAGTAGCATCACGATATTTACAAGACCACATATCCAATTTAGAAAAATGGTTGAAGAAATGGAGAATAAAAGTGAATGAACAAAAATGTACTCACATAACTTTCACACTGCGTAGAAAATCTTGCCCCCCTATTCGGATAAATAACCAAACGATACCTCAGCTTTCAGACGTCAAATATCTCGGCATACATCTTGACTGGCGCCTTACATGGAAACGGCACATAGAAACAAAGTTAACACAAATGAAGTTGAAAGCAGTCCAACTAAACTGGCTAATTGGCAGAAATTCTACTCTAGCTTTAGATTGCAAACTTTTATTATACAAGTCAATTCTAAAACCAATATCGTGTTATGGCATTCAATTATGGGGCACTGCCTCAGCTACCAACGTAGAAAAAATTCAAAGGCGCCAAAACAAGATTCTTCGTATAATTACATCTGCTCCCTGGTATATAAAAAATTCGAACATCCATAAAGATCTAAACGTGCCATCAGTTAAAGCAGAAATAGCGAAACTTGCCATAAGGTATTTAAAGAAGCTTGAAACTCATCCGAATCCACTGGCCCGTAACATACTTACTGAACCTGGCTACATTCGACTAAGAATGTCCCTCCTTCCTGCTTCTCTAATCCGTACATCAGAGGGATAACCCACAAATTACAGTAACCGTGAAACATACATTTTTTTGTCCAGCACTGGTTGGACTTAACAAGTATATTTTTAGACTTAAGATATGAGTAATTATTGATAGTTCAATTATATTGAATATACAATAAATAAAAATTGCAAAAAAAAAAAATAATAATAATTTCTGTATTGGATTTCGTAGTGGTGCAAAATTTTCAGATGTATATAGTATATTTGGAATTTGCTATCGTAGCAATAATTTGTTCCAGTTTCTGGATCTTTGTATTTGGCCAAATTGATTTTCGTTTGCGTTAATTTAACGTGCGAATGCTATAAATATTTTGTTTTTTAATTTTATATCTACATATGTATATGTGGGTATTAAAATAAGTGTTGTTAACTACCTATGAATTAAAAAAAGTTTGGACAGCTTAAGCAGCTTATTTAAAGTGCTTTTAATTTCTACTTAGCCTAATTATTTCGCTTTTAAATGAATTAATATGATTGAGATAATTTTTAGATAACTTAAGTTGTGTGTTTAGGCTACAGAAGTAGCTTTAGCTACAAAAATTGCGTTTGCATCCCCCAACCCCTATATTTTATATATGTAAAATCAATTTATAAAATTTTACTGATTTCATGGTTTTAAATATAACCTGCAATTTTACACTTTTTTAAATAAATATAATTCTTGCAAAAAAACCGACTTCAAAACAGATAGAAGGGCACCAATTCTAAACTAAAAATGTAAGAACTAATCTGTAAGAATTAGATTTAAACCAAATAAAAGATGAGCCAAAATTAGTAAAGACTAAGGAAACAAGTAAAGACTATGTGAATGTCAAGCACCTCCCTATTACTGTTCAAAAGTTAAGCTATTTTCACCAGCATCCGTATTTTATGGGGACACCATTCACGCCCCTGTCTATAACGGTTTCAAAGATAGGGTCACATAGATCAAATAACATCACCTATTGTGACACTCTTTAATTTACAGTTTTAAATTAAAGACCTGCTGTTATAGAGGATTTGGTCACAAAGATTCTTTGTAAATTTCAACTATCTGTCTATAACGGTTCAAAAGTTTGGCCATATATACAAAATTACATGAACTATTGGGATACCCTTTAAGTTATAATTCCAAAAATTTATACTTGTTTTCAAGTGTTTGGGTTTAACGGTCCAAAGATAGGGCCATATAGATCAAATTACCTAATTTATGGGGACACCCTTTAGTTTCTAAATTAAAATTGTATACTTGCTATAGTGGACTTTGCAATACAGGTTCCTTGTAAATTTCAGCTGTCTGTCTATAAGAGTTCAAAAGTTTGGCCACATACATAGAATTACATTAACTATTGGGACACCCTTTTATTTCCAAATTCAAATCTTATATTTAGCTGACTAGCAATACAGGTTCTTTGTAAATTTCAGCGGTCTGTGTACAACTGTTCAAAAGTATGGTCATATACATATATCAAATTAAATGATTTATTGGACCACCCTTTAAAATTTTGAATATTTATAGATTTTATTACAACGGTCATAGTAATCGACATTCTGTCAAACTTTCAAGGTTTTGTCTATAACGGTTCAAAAGATAGGCTCAAATAGGTCAAATTACGTCACCTATGGGGACACCCTTTAAATTTCAAATTTATTTTTTTTATTAATTTCTGGTGCTGTGAGCTATAGCGACACGCAATTTTGTTAAATTTTAATTTGGTGCCTTTTACGGTTCTTAATACACGTAAAAAAAATGTATGTTTTATGGGAACACCCTTTAATTTTTAATATAACGAACTGTTTTTAAAATGGGACCAACCTGAAAGCATAACCTTTCAAATAAAGAAAAAAATTTTAAAATCGGTTCAGAAATGGCTGAGTTCTGCGGTTACATACATAAAAAAAGCAGCATTCAGACGAATTGATAACCTCCTTCTTTTTTGAAGTCGGTTAAAAATAAATTTACTTCTCTTATAAACATAACCTTAATTTAAGTTTTTTGATTTTTTTAGTCATATTGAAATAGTTGTTGTTCCATTGACAAAGGTTTAATAAAATTACAGTTTTTCAAACACAATAAAATTCTGCCTTAGAGCAATATTTTATATTAAATTGTTTTTTGTTGTTGTTGTTGTTATTTTCTAAAATGAATATTATATGTATGTATATGTATGTGGGTAATCACATATGATTGTATAGAAATGTAGCTAAATATGTGCATGTGGTAATGTGTGTTGGCGTATCTGTGAATGTGTATGTGTTTGTGCAACCTTTTCATTTACATATTTCAAAATTTTAAGATGCTGCATCTTTGACATTTTGTAGGTTGTTTAATGTAGGTTTATAATTTTTTTTTATTTTTTTCTCTTAATTTTGGTAACATCATTCGATTGCTGTTTATATATTTCAAAATACAAACGCATACATATACAAGATTATTTACTTTTTTTTCTCTGACTCTCTCTCTCACTCTCTCAAACATGTGCTTATACTATATATTTATTTAGTTATATTACATTAGGATATTAAAGACGTCAGCAAATTTAATGACGTCATAATGATGGCATGTGTATGTATAGCTATTGATTTAAAAAGACGTTACGAAGAGTATGTGCGCAGAGTACCAAACTACAGTTGAGGAAAGAAATTTAGTATAATGTCATAAACTTGTTATGAAACAGTCATAAGTTTACTTATATCTATCTGTGAGCTAAGGGCAAAAAATTAAATTTTACGGGAAAGCTGTTTAAAATGTATCTTTTTTTTTTCGTCGAAAAAGTAAGAAGAAAATCGGTCTGCTTCGATACCACCTCTACATAACCTTTTTTCGTCGTTTTTTTTACGAGTGTAAATGCCGTTAACATACCTGTTAGGACTCCGAAATGACCGATTATGACCAATTTTTAATTTTTCCCGTACTCCAATTACACTCTAAAAAACTAATTTTTCCACCACGGAAACACTTCGGATGGGTTGGGATCATTTCCATTCGATTTCTCACTAAATTTTACCCCAATTAAAAAAATTGTTAGTTTTAGAAACCTTAAAAAAAAAATTTAAAAATTTCATAATTCTGGTTAGCAAAAGCTTTAGGTCTTTTTTATAAAATTATAAAATTATTAAAAATTATAATAATTATTGAATTTTGGAAAAAAAAATTTCGACACTTATTCGGATTCGGCAGGACACTCCCAATTAATTCTCCAGTAAATCTTACCCCTATTGAAAAAAAATTCGGTCAATTAGGTTTTGTTAATTATGATATCTCGGATGAGCCCCCCGCGGGTTCCAATTGCTCACTGCAGAAGATTTCAAATGCTTTAACGCGGTTCTCTTGCGGAAAATAGGGGCACCAGACGCTAGGGTTCCTAGAACCTAAATCTGGAAGAAAAGGTCTGTGTCTTAAAACACACGGGTCCTCTTCGAGGCCCGACCAGTGCCCAAAGAACTGGTACCACGGAAACCGGTAGCCCCAGTGACCGGTTGTTGGTGAGGTCCACTTCGGGACTACACGAGGTGGTTGTGGTAGGTATGGTGCAAGGTCGATGTTGTTGCACTTTCAACAGACGGAGTTTGAATAGTCTCCAAACCCCTAAGCAAGAGGCTATAATATGGATCTAGGCTTGCCTTGGTTAAGGCTTGCCATATTATATAAATTGCTACTCATTGTGACTGTATCACACACAAATTGCGATTGGTGGCAGTCGTAAAGTATTGTTATACTACACAATGGGGGCGCTAGTCTACGCTTATATTTCACTAGGTGGTAAGACCATCGTGGGATTAGGCCAAGCGGCAGGTGCAAATGATTAGTCTACTGCATCCTAGTCTGAATATGGGGCTGTCATCTTAGCCCTCTTACTGGCTGTAGATATTACACGTTTATATAGCGAACCGCTGAATAAGGCGTGATCCATTTCGAGGTTTAAAGAAACAAAAAAAAAAAAAAAAACAAAAAGTTTACATTTAATGGAGAATGTTTATTATCATTTGAAAGAACATTCTTTGATATTTATTTTTTGAAGATTATGTCTATCAAATGTTGGCCGTTGTTGCTACGTCGCAGATGGTCCATTCGTTGAGTTCAATTTTCGATGATTCGTTCGAGCATTTAGACTGGTAACTGGCGAATGACACGCGTGATGTTTTCCTCCAAGGCCTGAATCGAAGCGGGTTTGTCCTTTAGACTTTACATATCCTCACAGGAAAAAGTCTAACGGTGTGATATCACACGATCTTGATGGCCAATCGACCGGCCCAAAACATGAAATTATGTGCTCACCGAAATGTTCTCTCAATAAATCCATTGACTGATGCGACGTGTGGGAAGCGGCATCTCTTGCTGAAACCAAATATCGTCGAGATTACGAGCTTCAATTTCAGGCATCAAATAGTCGGTTGTTATGGCACGATTACGTTCGCACCGGCATCATTTTTACAGAAATATGGACCGATGATTCCACCAAGCCGTTGTTTTTTCTGGATGAAGTGGCACCTCTTGAATCTCTATAGGTTGCTCTTCGTCCCAAATGCTCATCGCTCAACAAAATTTGCCTCGAAAACGTCATATCTTCTTGGAACTTTTCAAGAGCCCATAGAGCGAAGCGATGTCGCTTTGGAAGGCCGAACGGCTTCAGTTGTTGCACAAGCTCTATTTTGTATGCTTTCAATCTAAGATCTCGACGTTAAATGCGCCAAGTCGCTCTATACGTCAGTCCGAGTGGCTGCGAAATTCGCCGAATCGACTCTCCACAGTCTTCGTGTACATTCTCAGCTATTGAATATTATTCAATAATGAATGCAGGGTATTTAAATGAGTGATGTTGTTTCGAATAGAATGCTCAGTAGGCCGATTATGTTGACCATAAGTTGAGCGAAGTGCACGAAACAAACACATTCTTCACAGGACTTGAATTTTCGTAAAAAAGTTGTACGATTTGTAAAAGTTGTTCAGGCGTAAGTCTTTCCATTATGAAATGCCAAACAATACTAAACAAAAATAGCACGACAGCATGACACGATTCACACATGATCTGTTAAAAAAGGCTATTGAAAAAAGTATCTCTACTTAAATCACCCATTATAAGTACAGACGTCCTCTTGCAGCCGCACCTATTAGGTAAACAGTCGCACCTATTAGTTAAAAAGTGGTACTCACTCACCTTGTCGATGTTGCCAACAAGGCCAACATCCGCTGACTGTCCGGGACTGATTATTTGTGAAAAAACACTTATTCGCAGTTAACCTTTGTATCTAGAGGCCGTTCACTATCCGAAACCTGTGAACCGTCCGGTTGCTTTCAGCTCGGCACCCTCATTAACCGGAGTGAAGCTCTATGCTCCTTATACGAGCAATGGGAACATATATATAATCTAACCTTAGGTCCCTTTTTTTGTGCACGGTCACTAGTGTATAAAAGTTATATAAAAATTGGGACCAAGTTGTGTGAGTTGTAACAATAGCTTGTTCGAGTTTGAAAGTAATCCAGACCAAATTTTAATACTTCTTCTAAAATTAGAATAACAGCTTGTCTAATTTTACCTGAAAATACAACTCTTTGTTTGAAAACCTTCATTTTTCGATTTGCATCAATTTGAGAGCACCCTTTCCACCTGTGGTGAAGAGTATAAAAAGGCATTAGATTTAAAAGTTTCAGTAAAATAAGTCTAGGTTTCTGGGTTGTTATATCAAACTTTTTATAACAAAATCCGAGCAATCAAGTCGATGCTATTTTTTCGCATTTTAATACTTTTATATAAACGTACATGTAACAACATTTATTTTTATTTTTTCCCAAAGAAAACGAGGGAACAAATTTTGGCATACAAAATCTAAAGCTCCAGGCATTTAGACGTGGGTAGAAAAAGTTAAAAAAAGAGAAAAAAAAACACAAAAGTCTGACGAAATTTTTATTGCTGCAAATAAAATACAGCAGTTTGGCGTTTTCTACTTTTGTGTATTGGAAGTTGGTCTTTGTTGCGAAACATAATGTCAAAAAGTCAGTTAAATTCACAAATTATTACATTTATGAATGAGCAGTTGTGTGTTTTAAGTGGCAAAAGCAATGAAAAAAGATATGGAATATTTGCGCTGTTGTTAAGTGGTGGATTTTATAAGAACTTTATAAACTTAGCTTAAGTCTATGTGGATTTACTTTTTTGTATATTTGGAATTTTATAGAAAATTTAATTTGTATTCGTTTGTTTGTTCTTTAATCTACTTTTAGTGAATTTAGAACTTTTTAGAGACTAAATCATTTGCTAGCTCTTCATGACATTTTGAAACTTTTTAAATAGTTTCCCTCAAGATGTATTTTTTTTCAACAATTTTTTAAATATTTTTTTTTATATTTTTCAAAAATATAATAGGGTGTCCTAAACGATCATACCACTCAAAGTAAGCGTTAAAACTATCAAGTGAAGCTTAATACAAAATAGGTAAAAACTGGGGACGACGACCAAAAGAAGTAAATTGTATTTTCATATCATTTGTATGTCCCCTTTTACAATAGACAGAAACAGGGCAGACAGACGAGATTTGTTGGCAAGGGGTTGAAGAGGTAGAGTGTGTATTTCATGAATATCGTACTAAACATTTTTTCGTTTCTCTTTTTTGCTTTTCGATTTATTCTGTGTTGTTTCACATTATATTTCTCAACTCGGCGTCTACTTGCCTAAAATTTCTCAACAAAGTACATATACCACAGATTTTCAAACACACACACACATGTAAAATAAATAAATCCGAAAATGGAATGTGAATGTTTATGTCCAATTGTAAAAGGTTTAAGACAGAGCAAATGAGAATTAAAAACATGTCTGCCCTGTTTCTGTCTATTGAAAAAGCAGTTACGTAAGGATATGCTTTCTGATAGAAGGCTTTGAGAACGGAGGCTCATAAGAAACTCTTGCCTGAGGTGTGCTTCGGTTGGCAATAAAAGCTATACCTCAGTCACCAGCATTGGACATCAATCTGAACATTCTTTCCATTGAGGACTTTATGGTCCGAATGGCGGGAAGAATTTTTCTCATACTTTATGAATCAGAGTTGGTGAGGTCGTGTAATTAGGAGACATACAAATCCGGGTCGGGCTAAATGGACCATTTCCATTTACTTCTAGAATAACGGACTTTATTTCAGTGAGCTTGATTTCGGTAGTAGGAACTCCAAACTAGGATAATTGCTTGGAATCTGGTTTAGTGTACTACAGGTTTGTGGTTTTTATGGGTGGTTAATAGATGAATGTGGGCATCGGTGCGGGAGTTCACAGGATGTAGTATTAGGAACTAGTATTTGAGGTCATATATTCTTCCAGATAAATATTGTGTGCTCCAGATGGAGTTACTGGCGGTCCTAAAAGCCATCGAATTTGTTTCTGGGCACCTGTTAGAATGGTAAAAGGTCACACTGTATGCCGAAAGCCAAGCGAAGCTTATAGCCTTGAAAATACAAAGCATCAAATCAAGATTAGTAGGTGAGTGCAAAAAGGCTCTTGATATGCTGACGGTAAGTACGTCATTGCAATGTGAAGAGTAACGAAGTTTGCGAAGTCGCAAGATTGGGCTCAGAGGGGATTAATTTAAGGGAAGAATCGGTGAAGCCCCCGATTAGAATCGGTAAAGCAACCGATTAGTCACCACTATAGCTTTCTATCTAACTGGGTAGCAAGAGGAACTAATCAGTTCTGGGAAGCTAGGGATGATTACAGAGGCTCACTGGCAAGTCTGGACGAGCTAAAAACTAAACTGCGTCTAGGGATGAATAGGAAAGTTTTTAGAGTCATGATAGGTGTGATCACAGGCTACTGCGCTATTAGGGTAAAATCTTAAAGATTGGTTGTCGGTACATCAGATATCTGTAGGATGTGCGAAATGAAAGTCTAGCTGGAAACTGTGAAGCACATTTTGTGTGACTTCCCGGTATTAGAAGGCCACAGGATTAGGCGAAAGATTTCACGACGGGCTATAAGACACCACTCGGTGTGAACTGGAAGATGTCGTCAGCAGAGAAATCAGTTGGCTAAGTGACAGGCAGCAGGACTCAAATGCTTTTCTCTCTTTTTTTAGTTTTAGTTTTAGAGAATCACAATGGACCCTCTGGGTCTTTGAGTGGAGGTGCCATTTTTTGGCATAACCATTCTAAATCTATATGTTATATATCCTTTCCACCTGTAGTGAAGGCTATAAAAAACGATAAAGCTCAGATTCTATTCACATTTTAATTAAAGAAACAACTCGCATGTTTTCGTCAGAAAATAATCTGTTCTACAGAACTACAAAATCTTCGGTCCTAAAATATTGTGAAACTTTATTATTAGATAGTTCGCGGTGCAATAGGAATACAGGTTTTGGCACCTCCTGTATGAAGTATATATAAAGAGCTAGAGTAATGATATCCTTACAAGTTTTTGGGAGTAACTCTGTTACTGATGCTAAAATCTATCAGGATCAGAAGTGCTAACGTTTTACTTCACAAAGTTAATATTATTATGTTGTTTAAACTTTCTTTAGGTAATTTTGCTATATATGAGGTTAATGTAAACATTTCCACAATTGGATGGCATAGGATGGCATCTCAAATGCAATTTGTTTGTTTTTGGGTAAAACTCTATTTTTTTTTTAATTTTTAAAAGAGCAAACTTATATACACACAAACCTATATTTAAATCGAATTCCTTATTGGGTCCCTCAAAAAGGTTCCATTACACCCTCCTCAGCAATCATTAGTTATAGAGTGATCAGACCAAAGCAAAAAAGATAAAACGCTAAAACAATCCACTTACTGCCCCTCCTGGGTCCCCCATTGAATCCTTTTGTATCTTTAACTTCAACTGGCTTCTAGAATAGTCCAGATGAAAACGAATTCAATATTTCCCTCCTACTGAAAGGAACTTATTACGCCCACTAATTTTGAATTCTAAAACCCGTCTTAAATTTATTTTTGCTAAAATTGCCAGAGCAAATAAAAACAATTTTCAAAACCTAAAAATCGAAATCCATATTGTCCTCTCCAAAAGGGTATATTGCCCTCTCCTCTGGGTCGATATAACCGCCCTATATTTATTAGTTATAACATGTTCAGATAAAAACAAAAAAGGATAAGACCTTAAAAAAGTGGAACACATATTGGGATATTGGGGGTAAATATGAGTTCCGCTGTTGATTGTCGGTCCCTCCTGAATTTCACTGCTTTTTAGAATTTTCTGTTATGTGTAACAACGATGGAGGCAAAAAAGGCATAAAACCAGAAGAAAATTAGTCCAATATTGTCCTAATATTAAAGAGGGATTATGAGCCTAGAAGTGGATAAATATAGATAAAAACTTTATAATTCAACGTCTTATAAAATTTAAGTATATTTTCAGCAGTACGGTAATTTAATATCTGGTAATCTAAACCACAACTTTCGTTAAGAGCGATGAAGTATAATGTTCTATGATTCATATGATATCAGTCTGTATTGAGCCATATAGATAAAGAAACAAGTAGGTATTCGATGTGTCTAATAAAGTTTGCATTTCATAATGCAGAGAATAGCAAAACAACAAAGAAATAAAAACTTAATATCGGAATAATTTTTGCGATAAGGCCTTTGATTACAATACCTGCTGGATAATAGCTGCTATAATTAATTTATTTTTAGACTAATTGGGCCAAGTGAGAGTCAGACTTATACTGGAAGGATTCTGTAGCATCGTACAATAATTAAGTTTAGAGTTTGTCTTAATATTCCAATTAAAAGGTTTTAAGCTAGTTAACAACACTTATTTTGGTACACATCACTAAAAATTTCTTTTTAATATTTCGTTCTCTTGTTGAGTTTTTTTTCTATTGTTTCCGTGATTTCATCGTTACCTGCTGACAGAGCATATTATTAATTTCTTGAATGCATGCGGGAATTTTTAAAGATTGCCGCCGGCGTCATTAATTATAGTTTTGGATTTTTGTTTCTATTCATCCTAAATGTATGCAATTCATTTGTCTGAAATATGAATTCTAAAGTGTGGTTTGTAGTTTCCTAAACTTTAAAATTCTATATGAATTAATAATTGAAATTTTTCAGTTTTAGGCTTAAGTTTGTAAAAATGTGAAATGTCTACCTATTGAGGTTCATGGGATAAGAAATGGGCGGACGGAAACGCAGACAAATTTCAGAGCGATATTCATAGCATGGGGTGCCCTGTTGGAAATTAGTGTCAATGGTTTCAATCGTAATCATTCCATTAGTTGACATATTAAAAGTAATACAAGAAGCTGCGAATCGTAAACTGTTTACGTAACTAAACAGCACCTTAAAGTTTCCCAGTCGGTTTTCACTCTAAAAATTATTCAGAAGCAAAGTACGAAAATTAATAAAACGAAACGTTTGCTTTCGTTTGTTTTGTTCTCTACAGTGAGTAAAAGAAAAACAATGAAAAAGGTTGTTCCACTTTGTTGTGTGTGTGTATTGTTCTTGGTTGTAAACACAATCTGTACATTAATTTAAACGTACACAGGTACAAAAGAAACAATGCGAACGAAACAAAACGGTTTGGAGAAAAAAATCATTTCGCAAACGTTTGCTAAATGATTTGCTCATTATGGTAAAGAATGTGTGTATCAAAGCGGTATGTATATTATTATAACTTTTGTTTGTCTGAGAGATATTGAAAGACAGCTTCTAAGAATTTGTTTGTATTTATTGTTGCTTATTTGGACTACAAAAGTATGAGAAGAAGAACAAAATAAAATGCAATGCAGGAAAAGAAAAGAAAACAAGAAAAATCATAAACAAAATCAGCATTCCAAAATCAAACGATCTGAATCAATTGTTCGACGATCTGAATTTTGTTCACAATTGTACAGTGGGGCAGAATCATAATATTTTGAAATATTTAATATTTTAATAATAATACAGTAATTTGTTAAGGGCTAGTCCGAATAAACGAAAACTTGTCATGGTTATAGCAGAGGAGTATCGGAGCTAAAGTTTTGAAGTTGGGCAGCATTGACTTACCTGGAGTGGCACTTTGAGGACTCTAAGTTAGGAACCTCGCATCTTAAAATTTTTTATCGAAAATTTTGAGTCTGCCCCACCGTGAATTATACGAATGTAATGGTATATTAAAAAGACAAGTAGTTGAGTGATAAGCCAATTCTGTTCTGTTTGGGCTCTTTGTCATTCAAAAAGTATTTGTTCTGTTTTTGCATGAAACGTTTGCGAAAAGTTTTGTTTGTGTTCATACACTGTTTATAATACAACCTAAATGAGCTGTAATTCGGGAAAAAAAAGTTTAACATTTGTATAAGAACTAATGAATAACACCTAGGGACTTAATACAATTTTTTTTTATTTTGTATAAATAAATTTTTGTATTTTAAAATTTCCCATAAAAAATCCAATTTAAAATGACATTTTCATTGATTTCTATTTAATAGGAATAATTCTTGCAAAAAAAACCGACTACAAAGAAATATAAGTGCATCAATTCTCAACTAAAAATTTAAAAGGAAGTAATCTGTAAGAAATAGTACTCAAATCAAATTCTTTTATACTTGTTGCTCTAACGGACATAGTTTTATACGTTCTGTACATTCAAATGTTTATCCATAACGGTTCAGCAGATAAAGCCATATCCGACAAATTACATCAGATATGAGGACACCCAAAGATATGGCCATATAGGTTAAACAATATCACCTAGGGGATACCCTTTAATGTATAATTTTAAATTAAACACTTATTTTAAAGGACAGATTCTTTGTAAATTTCAAATGTCTGTCTAAAACCGTTAAAAACTTTGGCCGTATGTATCAATTTACATCAACTATTGAGACACCCTTTATAATTTTAAATATTTATAAATGTTATTATACGGGACATAGTAGTGGAGATTCTGACTAATTTTCCAATGTTTGTCTGTAACGGTTCAAAAGATAGGGCTAGATAGGTAAAATTACATAAATTATGGGGACACCCTTTAGTTTCCAAATTTAAATTATATACTTGATGTTATAACAGACTTAGAATTATAGGTTCTTTGTAAATTTTAAACGTCTCTCTGTTACGGTTCAAAAGTTTTGCAATATACATCAAATTACATCAACTATTGGGACACCCTTTAACTTCTAATTATAAATATTTAATTTCTGATTATAAATATTGGACATACTGAGATTGTCTACAATGGTTCTAATGGTTCATATATTTAAATTGACGTCACATATGGGGACACCCTTTAATTTTTAAGTTTATTTTTTTATTAATTTCTGTTATTGGCAGCTATAGTGATATGCAGTTTTTTAAAATTTTAAAAGGGTGCCCTTTACGGTTCATAATACACGTAAAAAACACGTACGTTGTATGGGGACTGAGTTATGCGGGCACAAACATAAAAAAGCAACATTCAGACGAATTGATAACCTCCTTTTTTTTGAAGTCGGTTAAAAAGGTTTCCTGATGATCTGGCTTGAGCAACCAGTGAAATGCTTATAGGAACTAGCTCTTTTCCCCCAACAAATAAATTGCATTTTTATTATAAAACGTTATGGGTAATTAGCATAATATTGAGTAATCAATGTAATGAATATTTGCTAAATAATTAATAATGATCATTTATTTGTTGTAGCAACCATTATTATTGTGTTATGTACATATTTTAATTTGTTTGTAATTATTTATAAACATTTTAGCGGTTTTTTGCTAAAGTTCATTTTAATTAGTTTTATATACACAAAGTAGTACAATGTACATACATAAATACATACATACATACATACACTCAGAATATTTTTACAGTAACTGATTGTAGTTTATTTAAAAAGTAATCCGTACAGTTATGTATTTTTAACTGAATAAACATTTAAAATTCAAAGCATTTTATTTTTCTACTGATTCCAACATTCATTTCTAAAAAAATGAATATAAATACTGATTTTCCGTTACAGTTAGTATTTTCATTTATTTTAAATTAAAAATTCGGTTATACCAAAAATAATAAAACTAAGTATGTTAAAACTATTTGACAGTTTTAGAAAAAAAAAAATCAAAATAACAATATTTGTTTGAAAAAATCATATGTATATGTACATATGTATATATATATATATGTAAATTAGATAAAAATGTGCGATATAATTATTTAGTGCACCCGACCGCGGTACCATATTATCTGGTAAGTAATTCAAGTACCATACGATAACAGCTACATATATCAAAAATAATAGAAACAAAATTAAGCCAATCTTCCTGTCCAAATGTGATTCTTGGCAACTGTTTGAACTCTTGTTTTTGCATCATTGCTTGGGTCCATATACGAGTATTTAAAGTTGCTTTATGACAAATAAATAGTAACATATGCACATAAGGATGGAACGAAAAAATATTTTTTTCAACATCAATAAGTAATAGCAGTACAAAGTTGCCATTTGCTATTGTTAAATCAATTGCAAAGTCTGAAACCCAAAGTATGGTTGGTAGCAGGGACTCTGCATTCCCTGTAGCAGTTTTTTGTCTGATCTTAATACCCATATCCCTAGTTTTTCTCAATACCTTTAACAGGAAATTTTTTTCTTCTGCCATTATCGTAAACATTTTCCTTTATAATGTCGGTCGCAGAATTCGGAACGTTTTCCGATTATTTTCCACAAGATTCATCCAATACACTCGCTTTAATATCACTGATAAATCAAGTGCAACAATTTTCGATTAGATTCCATTCTTATGGCTTTTGGAATAGTCCTGTATTAGAGGCTATAGTACTTAAAATACTTAAAATAATGTCATGTAATTTTTTCGTTCCTGGAGGCAGAACTTCGGACTCTTCTTTACTAGTTGCAAAACATTGTTAAAATGGTTCTTTATGCATAACTGTTTTTCAGTGATATCTAGGATATTTTTAAACTGCATTGTATTTTTAATTATACCTTCTTAATTATTCCCTTTAGGTATGTCTATGTATTTTAAAAATCTCTTAAAAATCCTTACAATTCGGTTCGGTACTTCAAGAGAAAGGTAAGTGGTTAACAATTTTTTATTATTTGTTGTATATTTTTTATAATTTTTTTTTATAGTTAACCTCTTGATTGTGGTATTCGGTTCTTTAGTTGATGAGGAATGCTGGTAAAAATATATTTAACTTAAAAAATACATATTTACATATATAATTACATTATATTTACTTAAGTATCTGTGTTAAAAAATTAAAGTCTTAAGATTAAGAAATTTGTATTAATTTATTTTTATGTAAAATAAAAAATAGTAAAAATAAAGGAAATATCGTTTATTTTTACGAAATTTGTAGTTTATTTTTTTGAAGTTAAAAAAAAACAGAAACAACGGAATAATCGTTTATTTTTACTGAATTTTAACTTTAATTTTATTGCAGTTAAAAAAACAAAATTAACGGAAATATCATTTAGTTTTACTGAATATTCAGTTAATTTTTATGTTTTTAAAATAAAAGAAAAAAACATTTATTTCTACGGATTTTATCAGTTAATTTTTGAGTATTTAAAATTAACAAAACATTTCATTTGATTTAAATGAACAATGAGTAGACCGGTTTTTAACTGAGTTTTCATTTATTTTAAATTGCATTTTTATAACTTACATTGCAGTTATTTTAACTTCACATAATATTTTGAGTGTATGTATTTTGATATTTTTGTTTAGATTGCTTTTTACATACATATATGTACCTAGATATGTAAGTATATTTATACCGGCATTTCATTTTTTCCGTTAGTCTGATGCTTTTGATAAACATGCCTGCATATGCATGTGTGTGTGTGTGTGTTAGTATGTGACTGAGTGACTTTGTATAGTAAAATTTGTATATTGTATAAAAGGTTGTGTTTTGTATAATATGTATATGTATGTGCATGTTGTTTTTGTATTTCACTATTGTTATGCAAAAGGTGTCTTTTGTTTTTGAACACATTCATACAACAACAAAAAAATGTCAAAGCTCTTCTTTTTCGATTGACGTCATCCTTGGAAGTATTTAAACGTCATGCGCAATGTTGGTTTTCGTTTTTTTCTTTGTTGTTTTTTTTTATTATCTCCCTTTCCAGATAATATGAAGTTAAAGGAACTTTTGAACTTAAGAGCTTTAGCGTGGTAAGAGATGTAGTAAGAGAAAAAAAAGTTATTTATGAGTGGGAGCTGTTTTTTTTGTGTTAATTTATTACACTACGAGAAATGTAAAGTGAGATTATTTAAATTATTTTTTGAAAACAAATATAAAATTACAGGAGTTTCAATACCGTCTTGTGGCTAAAAAATGGATTTAGATCATCTTGTATGACTCAGCGCTATGAAGCTCAAGTTGGCGATTAGTTCTGTAATCTTAAGCAAGAGCTCTTTCGATGTTTTAGCTGTCGACAAAACAATTGATTAGATCAGGCTTACAGAAATTTAATTGGTTTGTATAATCTGATTTAATATTGTTTGCAGAGGTGGAACAAGATTAACGTGAGTACCTGCCATACTCGGCCATACTCACGGTGCACACTGTGGCCACTGCGGCAATAAATCAATTTGGACCTGCTTTTCGATTTTGATGATTTTTGCACAGATGGTTAAAAACTATCTAAAGGTCATGTGTGAAAAATTTCATGCAAATATCTCCATTGGTTTTCTGTCCCGAGCAGCGCAAATTTGAAGTATGTGAACAAGTCTCAAATGTGATATTTTTCTATGTCATATTCAAAAGCCTGTTACTTATAAACTATACACCGAATGTACCTTATAAGTATTTTTTCAATTAAAATGGACATTAAGCATTATGTGTAAATTAAAAAAAAAAAATTTTAAAATTAAAAAAAAAAAATTCTTTTGACAATATATTTTAAACCAAAAATAAAAACATTTATGATTTTCCGTTAAACTTTTAGTTGTGTGCGAAGCAGTGCGACACATGGAGTCCTATACCAAATTAAAGCTGAGAGTCTCAGCTAACAGAATAAAAAAAAAAAAACCTGCCCCAATTTGCCCGCCGCCGAAAAAACAATGAAAAACCAAAAAATTAACGTAAAAAATATGCGTTATTTCATTGCATGTGTACTATATAGAAAAAACTTAAATTTGAGTCCCGATTACAAAAACAAATGTACACAAAAGTATTTATCAAAGTAATATCGGTACATTGTTTACCTAGACTAAACAACAAAAAATCGAAATGTAAACTTACTACACATTAAATAAAGGGCTTTACGTATAACTTAATCAATAACTTAACATTGATCACATTTTTTCTCTTAAAAATTAACTCCGTTATCCGTTATAAACATTCTTTTATATTATATCTGAGATTGGTATAGTGAGTGTTTATTAAGCAATTAAAGCCAATTTAAATAATAAGCAATGGAAAAGCTAAAAATATCTTTCAGCACGCTTTCGGAAATTGTTTTTCAATGTAAAAAAGATATTGATCTTATAACTGGTGTAGTTTTCGGAATTATAAAATAGTGTCCGAGAAAACTCAAGAAAAATTCAAACGGTTTTTGAAACAAACATTTATGCCTCAATTTTTAAAGTAGTTGAACAAGAGTCAGCGTACTTCATCAAGATTTTTTAATGACAACGAAGAATGGCTAACACATTCTTATACGTTGACTGATGAAGTAGTGGATGATACAGTGAATGGTAAACGTGGACGTCCAACGAAAACCTTTGGGGAGAGCAATGCCAGAACGAAATCTTCGGTTCAAAATTATATTATCCACAATTATTTGCAGTCAGTCAATAGACGCTGAGAAATTCCAAATATATTGTATAGACACGGCAAAATTGTACATTGATTTGTATGGAAAATTTTTTATATTGGATTGGTGGGTGTTACAGTAGGCGGATTTTCTTCATATTTTCAAAACAGTATTTAATAGATGTTATATGCATTTGCGAAAAATAAACATATTTCATATAAAGATATTGCATTTTCGAAATATCGTTTGTATGGGAGGTGGGCGTAAAAGTGGGCGGATAAAGTTCATATTTTCAGGAGGTCATACTACATTTATAAATATTAATGTTTTATGAAAATTGAGTTAATATATTTAAAATCATGAAAGTTATGCCACATTTTCTATTTAAGTTGTATGGGAGGTGGGCGTAAAAGTGGGCGTATTTTTGTAAAAAAAAAATTGAAATTCTTAAAAAATTTAAAATAAATGTGTGCAAAATTTCATTAAGCTCCGCAACCTCCTTGATTTAAGACCATTAAATACACTACACGGCCACAGTGTGCGGTGGTCTTACCACCGAGTGAAACTTAGGCGTAGACTAGCGCCCCCATTGTGTAGTATAACAACACTTTACGATTGCCACCAATCGCTTTTTGTGTGTGATACAGTCACAATGAGTAGCAATTTATATAATATGGCAAGCCTTTCCAAGGCAAGCCTAGATCCATATTATAACCTCTTGCTTAGGGGTTTGGAGACTATCCAAACTCCGTCTGTTGAGAGTGCAACAGCACAATTGATCGACCGTGCACCTTACCTACTTAATCGATCTTAAACCACAGCCACCACGTGTACCCCCGAAGGGGACCTCACCAATAACCGGTCACAGAGAGGATAGGCTCTCTGTGGGGCTACCGATTCCCGTGGTACCAGTCCTTTGGGCACTGGTCAGGCCTCGAAGAGGACCCGTGTTATAAAACAGCAGACCTTTTCTTCCAGATTTAGGCTCTAGGAACCCTAGCGTCTGGTGCCCCTATTTTCCCCGAGTGGACCGCGTCAAAGCATTTGCCATATTCCTGCAGTGACAATTGGAACCCCCGGTTTGTAATTGAAGCCGAGACCTTTCGTTTCTTGTAACTCTTATTGTACAGGGTGTCCGCCGGAAAGGTATACTACTTTGTTTTGCCGCCATTTTTGTAAACATTAGTCTTGACAGTTCATACTTATTTAGCAGTAGTAGACACGTGGCAAATTTATTATGGAAAAATATTCGATAAACCAACGTGTTTTGATCGTTAAAACATTTTATCAAAATCAGTGATCGATTACTATAACGATGAGGAAGTTGGGTAACATTTTTGGAAAAAAAAACGTGCCAACAAAGCGCACTATTTATCGTGTAGTGAATGATTTCGAAGAAAGAGGGTGTATGGACCACAACGTACTGCAAGATCGGCTGAAAACATTACTGCTGCTCAAAACAATCCATCAACCTCAATTCGACGCTGTGTTCAGAAGCTTGGTCTTCAAAGAACAACTTTGGCCACAATTTTGCAGAAGGATTTGCATTTGTTTCCATATAAGATTCAGTTGACACAAGAACTTCTTCCACAAGACCATCGTCGCCGTACATATGCCAATAGAATGTTACAGCTCGCTGATGACAACCCCGATTTTCATGAAAAAATCATAATGATTGGCGAGACACATTTTCATTTGAATGGATACGTGAATAAACAGAATAGTCGGTGCTAGGCAATGGAAAACCATCAAATTATTCACCAGTCACCTTTGCATCAATTAAAAGTGTCAGTCTGGTGTGCAATTTGTTCAGGAGGAATCATTGGAGCTTACTTCTTTGCAAATGAAAATGGCGTAACGGTAACTGTGAATGGGGGGCGATATCGTGATATGATTGAAAACTTTTTAACGCCACAACTGCATACTTTGGGCTTGATTAACATGTAGTATCAAAAAGACGGTGCCACATCGCATACAACTAGGATTACAATGGAATTACAGCGAGTAGTATACCTTCCCGGCGGATACCCTGTATATTTATTTACAAAACAATAACTTTTTCTAATTTGCCTAGTGAAGCCGGACAAACAGCTGAATAAATTATTATTAAACTTTAAGAAATATATAATTTGAAAGAATCAATTTAGCTTCTTCTACCTTGCCGCTTTGAGTTTTCAGGTTATAACATTTGTCCTATTAAGTGAAAACAATTTTGATCATATTTTAAATAAAATAAAATAATTTTTCTAATAGATTTGACGTGATGTAGTAGTTAAGAGTGCCCAACATAACCGAAGGATCCTGGTTCGAATCCAGGCATAGAAAAAAAAATTATATTGCGGTTTTCAAGTTTAAAATGAAAAGGCTTCAACCCTCTCTGGACAAATCCATCAAAAAAGAAAAGAAGGAAGAAGCCTTCTGAAGTTACAGCCATCTTACTCCTGACTTAAAGATATATCAGCATCCCATGGACGTCTCCAGAAGAGCGCCGCCACATCTACTTTGGGAAAATGGCAACTGACAAACTATAGAAAATGACAATATATAAAAGAAGAAGAATAATTATATAAAAAAAAAATATAGGGACGTTTACGAATAAAAAATTGACAAATATCGGGTGGTTAAATTTTAAGGGCCGATGTTGAATGCGAACCACACCTAAACGTGAAGTTTTTTTCTGCATTTAATTTGACATTTCTCAATTTGAACCATGGAAAGATACACAGTCGAGCAAAGCGTTAAAGTTAGTCAGAAATGGCAACAGTGGATGATCAATTTTCGAAGAAAATAATCTTCAGTGATGAGGCACATTTTCAACTCAGTGGATTCGTCAATAAGTAAAATTGCCGCGTTTGGTCGATTGATAATCCAAGAGTGATTGTCGAAAAACCAATGCACCTACAAAGAGTGACTGTTTGGTGCGGTTTACGGGCTGGCAGCATCATCGGGCCTCTTTTTTGCAAAATAAGGCCTGTCAGCCAGTTACTGTGAATGGTGTTCGCTATCGTGAGATGATAACGAACTTTTTATTGGCCGAATTGGAAGATATGGATTTGTGGAACAAGAATAACGTAAGTACCTGCCTAGTTGGCCTAGTGAAACTTAGCGCCCCCATTGTGTAGTATAACAACACTTTACGACTGCCACCAATCGCAATTTGGTGTGATACAGTCACAATGAGTAGCAATTTATATAATATGGCAAGCCTTATCCAAGGAAAGCCGAGATCCATATTATAGCCTCTTGCTTAGGGGTTTGGATACTATCCAAACTCCGTCTGTTGAGAGTGCAACAGCACACTTGATCGACTGTGCACCATACCTATATCATATAGCAGGGATCTGCACCTAAGCAACGACAAATAGCAGTCCCATCATCCTGGAACAGTCGACTGATGATCTACTTAGCTGGAATAACGTAAGGATTACGGAAATGGGAAGCTGCCTTGCATCTAGGATGCATTTAGTGAGGGCATTATTATTATTTCCATTGACCGTGAGAACTGCGACCCATAGTATCTTTTGAGCTGCCTTTATGTTCACCGTATCATGTCTAGGCTATGGATAAAGCCAATACCACTATTTAGAGAAATAATTCGATTCGCCTGGATTCTATAAAGAACCTTTAAGAAATATTATTCTATAAGACCCCAAGGACATGCTATGGACTCTTATCATGCAGCTCACAAAACTTGCCAAGTCTGATCTCGGCATTGCCTAACGTATATTGACGGTATCTATAACCGCAATGTCCGATAAACCACCCCCCGTAAGTAATGCTTTGTCAGTCTTATTGAGTGCCAGAGTCCTTTGGGTTGTACCCTAAAATAGCGTTATAAAACGCTTTGCTTGTCGGAGCTCTACCAGTGCTTTCCAATGACAAGGAAACTTTTTCTGCTAGAAAGAAGGGATGTTGATTCCCTTAGAGGGATCACCCGCAAACGTTAACATCATCCGCGAAACATAAATATTTTTGTGTAGCTCTAGGCCTCCCGCACAATAATAGTTCACTCGGAGCTCACTGAGGCCCATTGTGACGTCCCGTCAACCATCTACCCTACAGTTCCTTACTAAACTTCAGTATATCCAGTCCGTAAGAACTAACTGGAGCTTCTCGCAATACTAGTCTGGGAATTGAAAGAATCTTTGGTAAAAATATTTTATTCTGCGTTCTTGCAGAGTTGGGCAGTCGCAGAGAATTGATTCTTCATCCTCCTCATCTAGACAGCTTCTGCAGCTCTCACAACGAAAGATTCCTATACTCTACGACATACATATGTATATATGTACGTCCAATCATACAGTGCCCCGTTGTGTTGCCTACTAATAGCTAGTATATAGAATTTTTCTCGAGGGCCTTCGTCCTTCCTTGCCGATTTAGTTCCAATTCATTTAAGATAATCGTCAAGTGCTTCTTGTAGACCAATTGCAAACTGTTGATTTTAGCGACCAAATCCATAAATTGTTTGACTTCCTCCTGTGCATTTACCATGTCCAGTTTCGTACTACACATTGATCGGCCTAAGATATGAATACTTATTGTTAGTTTACACACATTAAAGATATAATAGGTACAAATATGAACACAAAGCCAATTCACTATGTCTGCTATTGTGTTCTATTGTCCTATTGTCATAAATATTTATGACTGTCATAAAAATGTTGTTGGTATTTCTCATTAAAAAATATTATATGACAATAGTACATTGAAACCTATGTTTTCTCATCGTGGTATTGAATTCAGTGATGCCACACTCATATTATTGCGTTTTTTGTTTGGAAAAGTTGGCATGATTGATTTTATTATATGTTTTCTGTTGTTTATGAAATTTCTGTGTAGTCGTATGACGTTTATTGAATTACACAATGGCTGACATACGACAGGTCGTTCACAGTAGTGCTATTTGACCCTAAATAGCACTTTAGGATTTAGGAATTTAGCAGACATAGTGAATTGGCTAAATATTTAGGCAATTTTTGTTTATATACAATCCAAGTAGATTGTAAACCGGTGTCATACACAGAAAAAAATTTTTGCAGCAATTAAAGGTTTTAATTAGTTTTTAATTATAGTTCAAATAATTTTTTAATTGAATCAAATAACTCTTGTTTTTTATAGAGGTATAGAACTTTAAGTTGCAACAAAACAACGATGGATTATTCGATTGACATGAATTTTATTTATCCGAAAGATAATCTTGTGGCATTAAATTTTAAATATGATTTCTGGCATATGACCGCCACGGCTGGCGCGGATGTAGTCCAATCTGGACGTCCAATTTTCGATGACTTTTTCCAACATTTGTGGCCGTATATCGGCAATAACACGGCGAATGTTGTCTTCCAAATGGTCAAGCGTTTGTGGCTTATCCGCAGAGACCAATGACTTTACATAGCCCCACAGAAAGTAGTCTAGCGGTGTTAAATCAAAAGATCTTGGAGGCCAATTAACAGGTCAAAAACGTGAAATTAGGCGGTCACCAAACGTTTCTTTTAATAAATCTATTGTGGCACGAGCTGTGTGATATGTTGCCCTGTCTTGTTGAAACCACATCTCCTGGACATCATGGTTATTCAATTCAGGAATGACAAAGTTAGTAATAATGTATACCGATCATCATTGACTGTAACGTTCTGGCCACCATCGTTTTTGAAAAAGTACGGACCAATGATTCCACCAGTCCATAAAGCGCACCAAACAGTCAGTTTTTCTGGATGTAACGGTGTTTCGACATACACTTGAGGATTACCTTCACTCCAAATGCGGCAGTTTTGTTTGTTGACGTAGCAATTCAACCAGAAGTGCGCTTCATCGCTTAACAAAATTGGCTTATGAAAATCGGGAACAACGGTAATCTCGTTTTGGACTATTTGCAAGCTTTGTTTAGGCGTGAGTCTATTTATGATAAATTGCCAAACCAAACTGAGAATAAATCACTTGACAGCTGTTAAATCGGTCGCCATCTTGAAAAGTAATGCCAACTTAAAGTTCTATACCTCTATAAAAAACACCCTTTATATACATATTTGCTTAAACAAGAACAAACAAATTTCCTAATTAAACTTATCATTAAATCAATTAATTTTTTTGGTAAAATTTTAATCTGAAACCAATTAAAACCTTTAATTAACGAAAATATTTTTTCTGTGTAAATATAAAGTTTTACTTTATATTTCTTTAACGAGACGCAAACTACTACAGTCTAATTAATTAAAAACTCTTATTTAAAATTTCATTTGCAGTCACCATTATTAAAAATGTTAAACAATGCAACTGTGAATTACTTATAAACTGTTTCTCGTTCTTTTTATGACAAAATAAAATCAAAAACTCTTAAGTCTTAGTCTGCCAAGATTCACTTATATATTCCGCAATAAAAAATGTTCAACACTTCTGCAAAAATATCTAAAATTATGTGAACGAGTAAGAGAAATGAAACTATATTTAGTAGAAAAATGGTTATAAAAGCCTTTGTTATATAGATTTTGCTGACGTCACTAAAAAAGCTTTCTTTTTCCTTTTTTACTTAAATTTCAAATTTTTTTTCGTGTATTTTCTTTTAACAACATTTCAAAACAATAACAAAACATGAAAAATACACAGGATAAAATTCAAGTCAGCCATTTTGAGCTGTTTGTGCACTGAACAACAATTCAGTTGCTCGGCAGCCGTGAACGTGTCTATTACAACTAGAAACGTAACCAAAACAAATATAAAATAACAAACGGAACATATTGTGAAAATTAGACTAAAATCTAAAGCATAACTTAAGGCTCAGTAATTTGATTTGAGTTGAATTTTAGGTTTTTAATTAATAAAATAAAATTGTTAACAATAAGTCAAGTTTTAATTTTGCTTTGGAAATTTCAAATACCATAAAATATACTATTTAAATTTGTGCTATTTCTTTTTATAAATAAAGCTTATAAAAGTATGATAGTGCTTTAAATATATTTGTGTTTGTGTGTGTGTGTGTTTTATTGTGTTGGATATATGTATGTTGATGGGGGTAACCCAGTAAAAACTGAAATTTAGGTCAGAATTAATACCAAAAATTAAATAAATTTTAAGCAAAAATATGCATTTTTAACAACTAAAGAGAATGATTAAAAACTATTTAAATAATTTAATAATTCATAAATAAATAAATAAGTTGATACAGTGGTTTTTAAACACAATTATATATTTGGAATGTTAACAATTAGTTACTAAAAACAATAGCAAACTCACTGGTTATAAAATCAATCGATTAACAACAATTCAATTCTTTTCAATCAAATGTTTAATATAAATTTTCTTGCAAATAATTGGTTGTTTTACCTATAAATTTACAATAATTTAAAAATGATTAGATTATTAAATTATTAGTTATTTTATTTGCAAAATTTTCGCTTGCCAATCAAAACTTTATAGTTTTTGCTTTGGATATTATTTTTTTTTTATTTATTATAAAAAATAGAATAACAGGCAAATGACTCTTTGGTTGAAATTATCCACGACCTTTTTACATAAATGTGATAGAAGATTATTGCTTCACCGTTGTAAGGGGTGATCCATTTCGAGGTTCCCTACTTTAACAAAAAAAAAAAAAAAAACAGAAAATTCAAATTTAATGGAGAATGATTATTATTATTTGAAAGATTTTTTGTAGATTATGTCTATAAAATGTTAGCCTTTGCTACGTCGCAGATGGTCCATCCGTTGAGTCCAATTTTCGGTGACTCGTTCGAGCATTTCGACTGGTAACTGGCGAATGGCTCGCGTGATGTTTTTCTCCAAGGCCTGAATCGAAGCGGGTTTGTCCGCATAAACTTTAGACTTTACATAACATATCCCCACAGGAAAAAGTTTAACGGTGCGATATCACACGATCTTGATGGCCAATCGACCGGCCCAAAATGTGAAATTATGTGCTCACCGAAATGTTCTCTCAATAAATCCATTTATTGATGCGATGTGTGGGAAGTGGCGCCGTCTAGCTGAAACCAAATGTCGCCGAGATCACGAGCTTTAATTTCAGGCATCAAATAGTCGGTTATCATGGCACGATAACGGTCGCCATTGACGGCATCATTTTTAAAGAAATATGGACCGATAATTCCAACAGCCCACAAACCACACCAAACCGTTGTTTTTTCTAGATGAAGTGGCAGCTCTTGAATCTCTTCAGGTTGCTCTTCGTCCCAGATGCGGCAATTTTGTTTGTTTACATACCCATTGAGCCAAAAATGGGCATCATTGGTAAACAAAATTTGCCTCGAAAACGTCGGATCTTCTTGGAACTTGGCCATAGAGCAAAGCGATTCAGACGTAAGTCTTTCCATTATGTAATGCCAAACAATACTAAACAAAAATAACATGACAGCAAGACACGACTCACACGTGATCTGTAAAAAAAGGCTATTACCTCGAAATGGATCACATTTTATTTTCTTCCTCAATGCATGGATGATAGTGGACCTGTTGGCTGAGATATTGAGATATGGGCTGTATAGTTTCGGTTTGTTAAAATTTTAGGTTATCCAAATCAATATCAATGTCAATCAAATTTTGTCAAAAAGTGATGTGGTGTCATATCGGAATATCGATTGCCAATAACAGTCACCACTTTTCTAGCCTTTTTTTTCGAACAATTGTGGTTTTGTGATACTTCCAGAACAAAATTTGCACCCAGCATGTAATGCGGCCATCATCGATAACCATCAAAGTAAAAATGTGAGACATCGTTTAGGATGGTTTTGCTGGGAAAAATTGAATAAGTTTCATTAATTTTGAAATCTAACCCGGGAAAATATTGTCTTATTGATTTCTAACACCGTAACCCCAAAGCTTCCGGGCCCTATGAGGGCATAAGTCCCCGGGAAGATAAAAACCTTCGAATTCTGTATTCTATCAAAACGACTGGTACCTGACAGCTCCACAGGAAATGCGCCACAATCTCTATAACCGGTTATTAGTAAGGCGGTTCGGGAATAAAGTGGCGGCTGTGGTTTGGACCTAAATTGTACGAAAAGCAATTTAGTCCGCTGTTGAAATTCAAGAGAGGCACCAATTGAGTGTCAGGAGTTTATAGAGTCTCCAACGCCTATGCAAAGGGTATCATGATGGTCCTGCCAGCCATGTCTTTAAAATTGCTACTTGTTATATTGCTTTTTGCAGTCTGGGCCTTGGTAGAGGCATTTTACACCCAGTGGTAAGACCACCGTCAGGTTAAGACAACTCTCCAGGCACAGAGCTAAATCTCTATTACACTACCTTTAATTATTCAGCGTGGCTGATGAAAGCTGCTACAAAAAAAAAAAAAAAAACGTAATAACTTTTTTTTGTGTAACCAACCTGTTAAATTTTTATTTTATTTTATCGATTGATTTTTGGATTTAACAAAAATGCAGAATTAAGACATTGACACGAGAATCTGGATAGTGCGCCGTTTTAAATTATCGGACCTTACTTTTTCGAAGAAAACGGTCTTACTTTTACGATCAATAGAGACCGTTACTTAAAGATGTTGAAAGCATTTTTCTTTCCAGAACTACTTCGAAAGAGAATCCCTCTCATCTCTGTGAGGTTTCAACAAGATGGGGCACCTTATCACATAGCCACGCCTGTTATGACAGAACTGCGGCGAAAATTCCACAATAATTCTCCAATGGCCAGGAGACCTGGCACCTGATTTTTTTGGGGGGTTACTACAAACAGGAGGTCTACAAAAGCAAACCAACAAATTTGGCGGCAATTGAGGCAATTCCCTTAATGTAGCAAAATTCATCAGGCACCCTGTAGTTTAATATTGAAATATATCTTTAGTCTATTAGCTAATCGTTGCCAACTGCCCAAATGATGGCAAAATTATATCTTGTGTGAACTTTGGGACACTCTTTATTTGGTCATTATTTTGCAATTAATTTTGACAGCTAAACATTATTACTAAAATGGATTGAAGTTAAAAGAATAGAATTAAAAAAACATAATTTACTGCTAGAAGTCAAAAAGTTTTTATTAAGTCATAAGATTTAAAAAAAATATTTTTGGGCTGTGAAAAATGTTAAATTGTGAAAATTGCATTTTTTTTTGGTTTTTGGCTTTTCAATTTTTTTTGTTTCAAAAAACTTTTGTTTAAAAGTGGAATGCAATCATTTCCGTATATTTGTCATTAAATAAATCAACTTGAAAACATCAATAAATTCTAGGCTATGGATAAAGCCAATAAACAGTGAGAGATCATTCACATCCCGTGAAATTTTGCTCTACGAGGCCTTAGGGAAAGACAGGCTAATGCTAATATCAGTATTTCTTAATGTATATTTATAGTAACGAAGTCCGATAAGCTATCCGGCAAGTAGGTTTAAGTTATTCTTATTAAGTCATAGTAGCCTTTGGGATGTACCCCGAGATAATCCGTTTTATTACGTTTCTCTTCGATGAGCTCTGTCAGAGCCTTCCAAAGAAGAGAGACTGACTGCATAGAACCAGGAATCACTTTATACTTTAGCGTATCTAACGGATGTGTCAAAGAATGGTTCTGGTCGTATAAATGTCGTTCACCCAGTTTGGCTAAACTTTACGCCTGCTAACATGACCCTCATTGCTGGGAACCCAATATAGTGTTAAACTATGGTGATAACCGAGTTCATTTAGAGAAATCTCACAGTTCATGTTTACCACAGGCCTTAGTTCAAAGAGATTAATGCCTTTAGAGCAGCTTGGCTGTCTTTGTCTTTCTACTTAAACATATCCTGGCACAGATCGTTCGACCATGTTCCATATACAAATGGACGTTCAGTACATCCTATTGGATCAGTAGCATGAATATCAACGATTGGACTAGTTGAAGCCTCGGGTATAGATATTACATAGTTCCGATGTCACTTTTGTATTAAAGTTAGGTATAAAAAACACAAGGCAACAATAATGCCACAATTGCTCACAATCGAGAAAAAAGACAATCGACTAGATATTTTACTATTTTTTTTCTTAAAAATTGTTTAAATTGGATAACATAACCAAGACGACGAAGGCAGGAACTTTATTGTGAATAGCGAGCGCTATCATGCGATGATAACAAACTTTTTTTGCCCAAAATGGAAGGGTTGGATTTGCTTGACATGTTGTGTCAACAAGACGGTGCCACATGCCAAAAAGTACGCGAAGCAATGACCCAATTGAGAGACGTGTTCGGTGAACAGCTTATTTCACATTTGAGGCCGTCTAGATTGTGCAATATCACTCCTTTAGACTATTTTTTTGCGGGGCTATGTTAAGCCTCATATCTATAGCGACAAACCCCCAACGGTTAATGTACTGGAAGCCAATATTAAAGAATTTATTCCTGAGATACCTTCCGATATGTTGGACAGTATGCCAAAAATGAACCATTTGAGGCGTAGCTGCCACATAGCACGCAAAACAATGGCCCAATTGAGAGGCGAGTTCGGTGAACAGTTTATTTCATGTTAGAGGCCGGTCAATTGGCTGCTTAAGTCGTGCGTTATACGGCTTTAGACTATTTTTGGAGGGCTATGTTAAGCCTCATATCTAAAGCCAGCAACGGTTAACGCACAGAAAGCCAATATTGGATTATGCCAAAATTGTACCCAGCGTTTGGAGCGCAGCCGCCTGCAACATTTACATGCTACCATCTCTAAGCGTTGAATTATGTGAATCATAGTACCGATTCAAATATAAATTTCATACATACATTTCCTTTAAATTGTATGTTTTTTTTAAATCAAATCCGAAAGCTCTTAAAAAATCACCCTCTAAACTATAAGAGATATAAAAAGATATTTTACTATATTTTCTTAAAAATGAAGAAAATTGTTTTTTAAATCGGATAACATTTAGGTACTTTATAACTTTATAACCTTAGAGATTTTTTCAATCCGAGGTGGTTAACTTTGGCCCTCTGTAGCTGCGTTTGTGCTTTATCTACATTGCCACTAGAATACGGCATATAAAGCCAGACTCCTTCTCTAAAGATGTTCTAAGTTTCAAGCAATTTTAGTCATCAGTTTAGAAGTTCCAGATTAATTCTCATTTATTTTGCCAAAGACCCCACTGTGCAGTACTAATTATACTGCCATAATTAGGATGCAGAACATATGCAATATTTATAGAAAATGGATTTTTGAAGGATAAACAAATTCTTATAAACGTAAAACTTCTGCCAGTGACTTTTAGCTGTTAGAAGCTATAAATTTTTACGATTATATCCTGATCAATAATGCAACCAATATACTTCGTACATACTATATGAACGTAGAAATATTTATCTTCAAGCCATATTTTTTCCTTTAAGAATCCAAGTACAAAATCTAATTTTAAAACGGATCAATCAACAGCAAAAAAAAAAAGAAAAAACTAAATAAATCAATATAAATGTAGATAATTTGCAACTGAAATACAAATATCTTTTACTACATTTTTAAACTAAATAAAAAACAACAACAACTAAAAGTAAAAAAGAAAGAAATATTTCCTACATCCTTTCGTCTACGAAAGTTCGCAATCAAAGTAAGAAACATGTAAGTGGCCCGGGACAACGGTTGTACAATTGCAAGGAATTACATACGTGTGGGTTGTAAATAAGAAATATAGAAAGAAAAAACAACAATCAAAAAATACAACAACAATAACATATACAAAGATTTTAAGTAATTGCATGAAAAGAAAAACTTAACCTTTAAAACAGCTGTTCTGTCAGCTTTTAACTAAACCACGTAACAGCGAATACACATACAAACAAACAACCAACAACCACAGTGATAAAATGTACACACATGCATAAGCAGCAGCAGCAGGTGTAATTTGACTAAAAATTAATTTGGCTAAACGAAAGAAAGAAAGAAAGCGATAATAAAACGAACAGAAAAGAACTACAGAGCCATAATGGAAGCAACACCAAAAGTACATCGTCATCGCCCAAGACGTACGGAATCACGTCATAGACGTAACGAAAGACAGACAACAGCAACAACAACTACAAGTAGTACATCTGACAGTAAATCACCAGCACGTAGCAACATAGACAACCTCCTGCGTGCCGAAGAAGGCACATGCTCTAGCAATGTGGTTGATGGATCCGATGCTTTAATAGCAGCTGTAGCAACACGTTTGCTACAGGAGCACGAACGACACCACACATCAAATGAAGATACTTCGGAAACCCTGGGTGGACCCATCTCTAGCCAAACGTCACAGTCTCAGCAAACGGTAGTGCTGGTAAATGGCCATGCTCCACAAGAGAATACAAATGCCGCCAATTTTCATACTCATACTCATCACAATCATAATCACACAGAAACCAAAGAAAACAACGATCTAACAAAACCTTCAGAAGCAGATGCTAGTGAATTGGCGGCAACGGGTCCGCCTGATGGTCCCAGTAGCAGTCGAAACTCATCAGGTGATGCTATGAGTTTACGTGAAACTTTACAACAATTACCTCCCACCATTGCAACGCATCGACACAGGCGTACCCTATCGCCACACTCACCATCACGACGGATTCACGAGACGGCAGCAGATGCTTCATTTGCTCGCGGTATTTTAGGTTTCATGGATCGTGAACTGAAACAATCTTCACCTACACCCTCAGCCCTAAGTGCTGGCAGTGGCGGTGGGCGAAAACATCAATCTCTTTCCGATCCCACAGCTAGTCCAGCTCAAAGATCAGTACGTTCGCGTAGTTCGCTAGAAAAGAGTCCACGACGTAAACGCAGTAAATCAGAGTCTAGACGTAGGCGTGAACGCAAACTAATAGCTGCGGGTGAGATGGAAGTGCGGCAAGCCAACGAAACACTAATGCGCTATCTAAAGCAGTGTTCGGAAATGAATGATGCCTCGCTGTCGGGTGAATTGGAAATCGATCAGAGTCTAGAAGAGCGAAGAGTACATCGAAAGACAAAGTCGCAGCGCGATAAAAGGGGACATATAATAAGTGAGTATTAAAAAGATTATAATAGTATTTAAATATAAAAGTTAAAAACAAAAATAGATATAAACCTGAAAGAGAGCTTAATAGCCAAATCTAAATCAGCACGTCAAGCGGTTTCTGTCTGTCAAATGTACATGACATACCAAATCTATGATGTAAACTGAAATAGTGCTACACTTAAAGTTATCTGTCAAAAACTATCATTGATGAAAATTAATGACACTTTAGTTATTTTCAAAACTATCTTGCATTTCTATTTCTTTTGTTTTTAACTGATAGAACTTTGTCGCTTTTATTTAAGTATGTCATTGCAACTTTAAAGTTATGCACCAGAAAACGCCACGCTTAACGCGCTGATTTAGGTCTATCTATACGATAAACATATTTTTAATACTTTTTACTTTACTATACGTAGTATAAGGTAAAAGGTATAGTAATCGTGAAAAAAATCGAGTTCGGGATTTCGCCGGATTTATAAGTTTTGAGGTCTCCTGTATACATTTTGGCTATTTTCGCTATGATGTCTATGGATGGGTGTGTGGATGTGGATGCCACTATTTGGAGTTTGTACAGGTGATACCGTTTGATATATCCAAATGAATTTTAGTATGTGCCTTTGGTATACGGAGATGAAGAGCTGTATAGCTTTTGGGCATAATCGGGAGGGGGTAAAGGGTAGTTTCCTTACCCCCAAGTTTTGTGAACGCTCTACAAGTCATATCGTATGACGTATTGAAACGGAATTTAGTATGTGCATTTGGCATATGTAGATGAAGAGTTGTGTAAATTTTAAGCATAATCGGGAAGGGGCGAGGGGTAGTTTACTTACTCCCAAATTTTGTAAACGCTCTACAAGTCATACCGTACGACATATCAAAATGAAAATTAGTATGTGCCTTTGGTTTATGACGATGCAGAGCTATATGAATTTTGGACATAATCGGGAAGGGGCAAGGGATATTTTACTTAACACCCTAAACCGAAAATAATTAATTTTTTGATTCGATTACACTTTGAACTTATATTCTTTATGTAATATGTCCATAAAAATATCTGTTTCCATTGGGTATGGTAAAGTTGGGTGTAGGCCACACCAGATTTTTCTAATAGCAAATTAAAATTTAATACCTATGAATTTATAAAATTTATAAAATTTTTAATGTTTGGTGCCTAATGGCAAACTGTTAAGGTGCTTTTATAAGCATTTTAATATTACGATTTAATTGTATTTATATTTTTATTTTAATGTAGGGGGAATATCGAAGCAGATCACTTCATTCTCATCACGCAGTCTTTAGTAATTGCTAGAATATGTTCAAGGCTCAGGTCCCCCATGGCATCCACATTTAACAAGCTTCTGTCGGTGGTCCTAAGTCTTACGCTAGCCAGTGCTGGACATTCACACACAATGTGCGCTACCGTCTTAGCCTCCTCCAGCGCTACTCTTGTGTTATATGTTTACATATTAATTTTGTATGGGAATAGTCAAGCCTACTATTCCTGTCCCCAGCAAAAAATACTGCTTCATCTTATGCAGGTTTGTAAGGGAATAACGAGTTGTTATTGCTTACAAACCTGCTTACGTATTAGACATCTGCACGAGTATGCTTAAAACGCTGTTCAACACATTCTCACATTTTCAAACAGTCTTCCTACTCGCATTTGTAAAAGCGAAACGATCAATCAAACTCAAAAAATGTTTGTTGTTAGAGAATAACAACATGAGAGTATGGAGACATGAGAGTAATGAAACATGAGAGATCCAATAGATTATTGATTCATTTCAAAAAGCGCAACAAAAGAAACATTTGAGTTAAAAGCATTAAGTTAAAAATTTAGAAAAATTCTTAGAAATATTCAAATAAAAATATTAATCCATTAATAACATTAAAAAAATTAAAAAAAAAATTAATTTAATATGAAAACGTGAAATATTGTTACTGCGCTTTACTATTTTTCGCCATGTTAGAATGCAAAAACATTAATTTACCAATTGTAGAGTCATTAGAAACAATACGGGTCCTCCTTTCGGTAATCAAGTTCCTAGCTGAAGAAAAAAATCTTTTGGAACAAGCGCTGCTAGCCGGTGTTGCAAATATTTTGCAACTTACCTTATACAGCAAAAGGAACTCATTTTTGTGAAAGACCTACCATTGTAGTACATTTAAGTTTTCATTTAAGGCAACATTTAAAGTACTATATCGTCCAATATTGTCAGACACTATCACTCGATTCTATTATATTTGACTGTCGAAATCTTCCAGAGCTTCTAAATTTATGGAGGGTTTTACAATATGTGGTGGACTTTGGATGCCTTGACCACATAAATCGTCATTATATGTCATCATTTGGCGCTTGCATTCATCTATTACTTCTACTTTTTCGTTATCGTTAAACAAGATAAGTTTGTTAGCAGGAGGATTTAGATAGAGACCAACTTTGTGATAAATGGTTAAATTTACCAGTTTACACATTTCACATATTTCATTTATGTATGTATTTACAAATTACATTTACATTTCAGCAATCCATTTTTTTATTCTTCTTTTGGCACAATACAACTGCACGACGAACATCAACCACAATCAATGTAAGAGCTTCTTTTGTATCGTATCGCAAATCAAAACATTCTAAACATTCTCTACCATTCTAATAATTCCATACAAAATTAGAATCATAAGAGTAGATCGCGCTCTCAACTACAAATTCCATTCGCATATTGAGTGTGTATGTTTCGTTTCGATTGCTGGCCTCTCAGCGAATAGAGTAAATATTCGTTTCATTCGTTAGATGTACTCTCAATTAGAGTTCTTTTTTCACTTCATTCTCATTAGAAAGAAAATTAAAACATTCATGCAGCTCTTTATTACGTATGATATGATATTTGTTCGCAATGTCCCACTTTGTAGCATTTCCTTTTCAGCGATTGTTTCTACGCAGTGTAGATGTTCTAAAATCATACCGTATTATGTTCGTAATTCGTCGTAACTCCTCGTAAATTTAAATTTTTGTTATCTCTCCCTTACAGTTGTGCTTTTTGGTATGCACTGCTGTAAGGAGAAGTATAAAAAATTCGTTGTTTAATAAAAACTTAACATTTTCTGTCATACAAAATTGCATTTATTTAGGCAACATTTCTGTGCTTACTATTAATAGCTTTTGTATTGCAGGAAAATAGTGTACTGCTTACAAAAACTCAAGCAAAAACTTTTTTTGCTGGGTCCCCTTGAATTTTGTTTCTTCTTAGTAAATTGCTTAAACAAACTTTGGAGATCATAGTTAATTTATTATTAATGACTAATGTAAGGGGAATATAGAAGCAGACTGCTTCCTTAAAAGGTATCTTTGCGATCCTCTTCTGTCCTGAATGCTTATTGGCAAACGACTCTTTACTTTAGTTATTTGAGACTGTCGACTGGTAACTGTCAGATTCTTTCTCATTACGGGGTCTCTAGTAATTGCTAGCTATTGCCCAATACTTAGATCCTCCAAGGAATCCATATTTAACAAGTTTCTACCCGTGGCACTAAGCCTTATCCTAGCCAATGCTGGACGGTCACATACAATGTGCGCTATCGTCTCAGCCTCTTCCAGGCATAGTCTGCAAGTATCATTTTCTTTTATTTTCATCTTTGACTAGATGATACTTGAAATTTGCATGACCTAACACTACCGCAGTTATCCAGCTTAAGGTAATTCTATTATATCTGAGCATCTAACTGTGACACCTCCATGACCTTTGAAGCCATTTGCAAAAATTAAGATATATTCGTATAGAGGTATAGAACTTTAAGTTGCAATAAAACAACGATGGATTATTCGATTGACATGAATTTTATTTATCCGAAAAATAATCTTGTGACATTACACTTTAAATATGATTTCTGGCATATGACCGCCACGACTGGCGCGGATGTAGTCCAATCTGGACGTTCAATTTTCGATGACTTTTTCCAACATTTGTGGCCGTATATCGGCAATAACACGGCGAATGTTGTCTTCCAAATGGTCAGGCGTTTGTGGCTTATCCGCATGACTGCATATGACTTTACATAGCCCCACAGAAAGTAGTCTAGCGGTGTTAAATCAGAAGATCTTGGACGCCAATTCACAGGTCCAAAACGTGAATGAAACGTAAATCTATTGTGGCACGAACTGTGTGACATGTTGCGCCGTCTTGTTGAATCCACATCTCCTGGACATCATTATTCAATTCAGGAATCAGAAAGTTAGTAATCATAGATCACCATTGACTGTAACGTTCTGGCCACCATCGTTTTTGAAAAAGTACGGACAAATGATTCCACCAGCCCATAAACAGTCAGTTTTCCTGGATGTAACGGTGTTTCGACATACATTTGAGGATTACCTTCACTCCAAATGCGGCAGTTTTGTTTGTTGACGTAGCCATTCAACCAGAAGTGCGCTTCATCGCTAAACAAAATTCGCTTATGAAAATCGGGAACAACGGTAATCTCGTTTTGGGCCCAAAATTGCACTATTTGCAAGCATTGTTCAGGCGTGAGTCTATTCATGATGAATTGCCAAACCAAACTGAGAATAAATCACTTCACAGCTGTTAAATCGATCGCCATCTTGAAAAGTAATGCCAACTTAAAGTTCTATACCTCTATAAAAAACACCCTTTATAATCATACTTTGGTGCCACCCGTAATAAACTCATTTTACTGATTGAACTTATAAAGTTCTACAACTTCTTACTTAATTTCCTATTTCCTTTAAGGCTTTGAGTCTAAAACCATCAATCATGTCATTAGCACTTTTGCCCAATTCTATTAAATTATGCCCTTTAAACAACGTTATCCGTAGCATTTTTACATATATATTCGAGTATATATAAAAATTATATATTTGGCCTAATTTAAAATACAAAATACTCAACATGAGACGTTAAAGGTCAAGAGTGATGTTGCAGCTAGAAAAAATAAAAACAGAGAAAAATTAAATATAAAACAAAAAATTGTGCAAAAGATAACTGCTGCAGTTGTTTGTGGTGGCGTATGTTTCACTCAAGTTACTAAATTATATTTATATTTTATTATATAATATAATATGTACATATATAATGTCTGAAACCAATACATATACACTCGTACTTGTGTATATTTGACATAAGTTCTTGCACTTATAACTATAAATGAATATATAAATGATAAAAGTATGTACATATGTATGTGTGTAAGTGACACTTGTATATGCATGTGTTGATCCTTTTTTAATACAATTTTGGTTTAAAGTGTTGGAATATTCATTACACACAAGCATAATAAACACGGAATGTCCTTATTCTTATTTGATTGCTGAAAAGAGCCTGGTACCGAAACGAAAATTCCTCGCCTAAAGGTTAAATATTTTAGCATGAGTTTGTTTTTATAACACTCGCATATCAAGTAGTGGCTTCACTATCTTGTGATTATACAGCATCGTCACGTTCAGAGTGTTTAGTAAATAATAGTAGTCAAACTATTTTATTTCTTTTAATATACATTACAATTTTATATAGAGATTCAAAAGTTCAGACAAAAAATAAATAAATAATTGTTAAAAAAAAATACTCGTATAACGTAAAAACAGATATCACTTATTTTCATTGATCCATTCATTTCGAAGATATATTGCCCATTTTTTGTCTGAATATTTATATTGATGAAATCTATGAAGTGCAAAGTGAAAGCCGGTAAGGCAAGGTTCGAACCACTGTGCGTTGTTAAGAATACATGTGAACACTCTTGTCAGGTTTCAAGTTTAATGTTAGGTAAGGTTTGGCTTTTTTCTTCCTTTCGGTAAATGTCTGTTAAATAAAACGCCCTTCAACTGTATACAACAAGAAAGAGTGCTATATTCGGTCATGCCAAATCTTATATACCCTTCACCATAGTCATGTTAAATATTTCCCTACTCTGCTATGTTTCCCAATTTCACAATAATATACATTCAGTTTTTACTTTAATGATTTGCAACTTCATTATTACAAATATAAAAATCCCAAAAAAGAGAGACTTTTCTAATTGTAACAATTGGAGAGGAATAGCCCTTTTAACTGTCACAAGCAAAGTATTTAAGAAAATAATTTTAAACCGCATTGTCTGCCCACTTAACAACCTTTTACGAAAACAGCAGGCCGGATTTAGAGCAAACCAATCGTGGATTTACAATATTAATACGATGAGAATTATATTGGAGCAATGCATCGAATACAACAGTGCGCTGTAAGTAGTTTTTATCGATTACGAAAAGGCATTTGACTCATTAAAAAGAGAATACATCTGGAACGTATTGGAAGATTTGGGAGTACCACAGAAAACTTTTAAATATCATTTTCAGCAGCTAGGATGGCGCTAAATGCAGAGTTCTGCATAACGGCAAGCTTAGCGAACCATTCAACTCCGCCTCCGGTGTAAGACAGGGATGCATTTTATCACCACTGCTGTTCATCACTGTTCTGGATCGAGTACTACAAATATTTGACAATGATACCAACAAGAGGGGAATCCCATGGCGTCTGAATGAGTGCCTTGAAGATCTTGAGTTTGCGGAAGACATAATTTTGCTTTCGCACTCGCATCAGCACATGCAATCAAAATTAGATGACTTACAGCAGCAGTCAATAAAGGTTGGCCTCAAAATTAACACAAACAAAACAGAATCGTTGCGAATTATATCAACCAATATTTCATCTTTCACTATAAACGGCCAAAACATATCAGATGTCCATAGCTTCGCATATTTGGGTAGTGTCCTTTCAACCAACGGACGAGCTAAACAAGATATATTAAGTCGCATACAGAAGGCTCGTTCGGCGTTTGCCAAGCTGCGAAATGTATGGCGTTCTTTCTAATAACATAAGCACTGCAACTAAATGCAGAATTTTAAATGCCTGTCTAAAATCTGTGCTTATCTATGCCTCAGAGACATGATTAGTTACCGTAGAAACAAAAACAAAACTCCGAAATATTCTCCAAATATGGTGGCCCAGAACTATATCGAATGAAGATCTATGGAGAACTACTCGCCAGCAGAATATCAACACAAAAATAAGAAAGAGAAAATATGGAGGGATTGGGCATACTATGCGAAAACCTTATGATGACCCTCCACATGCTGCACTGGCCTGGAACTCGCAAGGTGTACGACGTCGTGGAAGACCACAAAAAACATGGCGCCGAACTGTTTTTAGCGAAATCGGCAAATCGATTAGCGAATTAAGATTACTAGCACGAGACAGAAATAAATGGAAATATTTTGTAGAAACCTTAAGCTCTTAAACATGGAGTATGGATTTAATTAATAATTACAAATATAATATAAAGATTTTAAAAATAAAAATTTTATCAAAAATTTATATAAAAATTTTATCGAAATTTTTATGTTAAAATTTTAGAACATTTTTTGTTAAAATTTTATTGAAAATTTTTTGCTAAAATTTTATAGAAAATTTTTTTCTAAAAAAATTATAGAAAATTTTTTCTAAAAATTTTTGTTAAACAATTTTTGTAAAATTTTGTCGAAAAATTTTTCTAAAAAATTTATAGAAAATTTTTTCTAAATTTTTTTTTTAAATTTTATCCAAAATTTTTTTTTTAATTTTATCCAAAATTTTTTCTAAAGAATTTTTGTAAAATTTTTTGTAAAAATGTTATTGAAAAATTTTTATAATAATTTTATTGATTTTTTTTTAAATTTTATCGAAAATATTTTGCAAACATTTTATTGAAAATTTTTTGAAAAAAGCATTTTCTGTAAAAATTAGGACCTTCTTGCCCATTGGGGGTCATATTGACCCCAAAAATGTAACTGACTACTCCTCATTCTCAGTGAGCACCCTGTGGGTCTATCGGCAACCGCAATGTGTATTGCGCTTTATAAAGGCCTTTAATACAAAACAAAGTAGAAAAAAGCTACCAACCTAAAAACAAACGAAAATCGCCCCTTGCAGGGAGTTATGTATTCCCCGAGATCTGTATGCACTCCATGCGATCGCGGTCTAATATATATTTACAAAAAAAAAGCAAAGGAGAATCATTACAGCCAAAAAATATAAAAACAACATGAAAAATATAGGTGGGTGTGGTT
Source organism: Phasia obesa (assembly GCA_949628195.1). Lineage (NCBI taxonomy): Eukaryota > Metazoa > Arthropoda > Insecta > Diptera > Tachinidae > Phasia > Phasia obesa. The sequence goes on from OX451217.1 coordinate 120,489,598, forward strand.
TTTTGTTCACAGCCTCGGATAAAATGGTACCATGTTGCAGAATCCCATTAGCGAAATTTTCGAAACTATGCCTGGCAGATTGGTAGGCTTAAATTGTCTGTATCTCTTCTGGTGCCTTGGCAAAGTTTATTTCAACCCGAACACAGACGGACATACAGACATCGCTTAATAAACTTCTCTATGTGTATGTATTTAGAAATAAGGTATTTTTGTGGAAAAAAGTATCCTAAATTGGAATCAGGATACTAAGGTACCTCCTCATGAAACTATGCACAAGTAACTCTTATACTAATGTGCAGAGTATAACAAAACACAGACTGGATTGGGGCGGTGGGCGTAATACCTTCCATACAAAGAGAAAAAATATCGTGTCCCTAGAGAACTACAATAGGTAGAGTCTTGGAAATTTGCACAAGTAACCCATATACTAATGTGTACAATCTAACAAAATATAGACTGGATAGTGGGTGTGGAAACTTCCATAAAAAGTCACATATTATTATCATGTTGTTATGCATAGTTTAGCAAAACCAGATTCAATCAAATTAAATTAAAGTTTTATCGTGAAATAGCGTGCGTTTTCGGGTTTAAGGTTAGCCATACTTCCGAGTGTTTATGGTATTTGTTGTAATGGATGTAGCGTCTGTCTGTCTTTCTGTCTATGTTCGCATCACGTAAAAACTACTAAATGGGTTTTAACAAAAATATTGTGAGTAGGTACCTTTGCTTCCTGATTCCAATATAGGATATTTTTTTACCACAAAAATTTCTTATTTCCAAGAGAAAGTGGAGAAAAAGCAGTGAAAGTACGCCGATTTTTTGCCGATTTAAAGGTACTGCATACTTTACGGCATCTGTTATTTTTAAAAGCAGTGTATTTTAAACACGGTTGCGCAGCAGATGGCGCTGTTATAAAAAAGACAAAATATGAATTGAAATCGGGATAGTTTAAACACGGTTGTGCAATAGATGGCACTGTTTTAAAACAATCACAAAATATAAATTACTTACTGCCAAGTAGCCAATTGAATAAAATTTGTATTTGATTTGTATTTTTATTTTGTGGAATTACAAAGCTATTAAAATATTTGAAACACCTTTTACAGAGCTTTACAATAATTTTTAGAATTTTGGATAAATTTTAAAATTTTATATAGGGATGGGTACCTTTATGTAAATGTATTTAATTAATTAATTTAATTATTAATAATTTAATTTGTTTTCATGTATTTAAAAGTAAAATCGAAAAATATTGTCATACAACGTACGTGGGCACAGCTAGTGCAGAAATAAAATATATGACCTTTGATGTAAAAATAAACTGTAATTTTTTTTACATATTAAAGTAATTTCCGGCCAATAATAACCTTAATTAACTAAAAATATAAACACAATTTAATGTACAACTTGCGAATACGAACGAACTAAAATTAACATTCAATTGGTATAAATGTTAGAAAATGAAAATAAAAAAGAAAATATTGTTAATCCTAAAGGGCAACAACAATAATACAGAAAACCCACACAAAATTACGAAATTCTAAGAAATATTCGAAATTCTTGTTATTCCTTTTCCAACGTCTTTTTTTAAATAAATTAACAAATACAGACTTTGTATAAACAAATCATGAAAATTAAGGATATGAGCTTCTATTTTTAGAAACAAATATCATCACGCACACATTTTTATAGGACTAATATACAACCTCAGCAAGAAATCGAACTTGAGCAAAAATAAAAGCTTTTTTTTTTAATTTGCTAAAAATATTATTTACTGCCTACACGCAAAGAAAAAACTTGGTTGCAGTAAACATAATCTAAAATTAGATTATAGTAACTAAAAAAAAAGAAAACTATGCTCAAAAATACAAAAAAACCAAACACTATTTATTTGTTGTTATTCATACTATGGTTACATACGAGCAAACTTATCATAAATTGTTTACTAATAATATATTATGGTTATAAACACATGATTATTTTGGAATACTAATAAAACTTTGGTTGTGGTTTGAAAATAATACATTTCAAACCGACCATGTTGTATTTTTTAAGTGCAGTAACCTTTTAATGGTCAAATAGCAACAAAAACTTGTTTGTCGTGACCATATAAATAATTCAAACATCTATAAGTTGTTAATCGCAACCATTTATTGCCAAAAAGAACATTAGATGGTTCTTGTGACCATAACATAGCAATGTTTTTTCTCTGCGTGTACCCTAAAATCATATGAGAGCTTTTGGTGAGGGAAAGTTATAGTTGTAATTGAGTTATTTTATTGGCAAATATATTTAAAAGGTGTTTTAAATATTTTAATAACAATGTAATTTTACAAAGTAAAAATACAAATTTAATACAAAATTTTATTCAATTGGGTATTTGGAAGTAAGGAATTCATATTTTGTCAGTATTTTACAACAGCGCCATCTAAAAATATCCCGCTTTCAATTCATATTTTTTCAGTATTTTAAAACAGCGCCATCTGTTGCGTAACCGTGTTTAAAATATCCCGTAAAAGATCCCTGGAAGTATGCACTACCTTTAAATCGGTAAAAAAGATCAACGTACTTTTACTGCTTTTTCTCCACTTTGTCTTGGAAATAAGATATAAGTATCCTGTATTGGAATCAGGATACTAAGGTACCTCCTCACAAAATTTTGTTAAAATCCATACAGTAGTTTTTACGTGATGCGAACACAGACAGAATGATTTACTGTTTTATTATATGTATAGATGAAAAGGCCAATATTGTCTGTTACTGCTGAATGGCAATAAGGGTATTGATACTCGTTGGATCCATAAAAAAGCGTCAAATTTGCAACTTCTCTACGCCATGTCTGTTTCTTCCAAGATAAATATGTATACTTCTGCAGTTTAAGGTCAACTACGTAGATTGTTTTTTAATATATCGCACTCTAAATCATAAACAGTCATATCTCAAAATTCACTAATGTGCAGAAGAGGTTGAAAACTGATTTTAGAAACATGGTTGTAATGATTGTAGGTACAAAATACAAATAAATCAGTCAAGTGCGAGTCAGACTCACATACGTATGGTTCTATACCACTTTCAATATATAACTTTAAAAGTACAAGTTTTAATTTTTTTCTCGTCTTATCGGGCATCTTTCAATAATGAATTATTTCTAAATCCCATAGCATAGTACTACAAACCCTTTGTAAACATGAAGTGGTTCAAAAAGTAAGGCTATAAACCTAAAAAACATGTCATTATCGAAAAACCCTTTAATTTTTAGTAATTGTCATAACGGCCGTGCTAACATATCTTCTGTGTAAATTTTAACAGTCTGCCTATTACAGTTCAAAAACCAAGGCCATATACATATGTGCAAATCACGTCACTTTTGGACACCCTTTATTTTTTATTATTTTTTATAGAGACCATAGTAGTAATACACCTTCTGTGAAAATTTGAAGAGTCTACATATGGTTAAAAAAATATGCCATATACATGAAAATCATGCAAATCACTATCGGAACACCCTTTAATTTTTAGGTTTATTTTTTATACTTGTTTATATAGGGAACATAGTTTCAACTGCTGCGTATAAATTTCAAGTGTCTGGCTCTTACAGTTCAAGCAATAACGACATTTGGAATACCCTATAAATATTAGTATTTATTGATGCAGCGGTCTCAGTAATATAACTTGTGTGAGAGTTTCAAATGTCTACCTTATACGGTCACGAAGATAGAAGGCGCTGACAGACGAACAGACATTGTAGCGAAGCCAATAGGATTAGCTTTTAGGTACGGAGCCCTTTAAAAGGACATGACGTTATTTTTTTCTCCTATTCCTCTGCTATGTTCATGCCAAATTTTGGGTCAATCAGCCCAGCCCTTTACAAATGGCTGAGTTATTTCCTAAATATTTTGATTCTGCCCCACTGTGCGAAACAAATGAAAAAACCAAAAATATAAATTTTTTCTTTAATTTTTAAAAACTAAAAAAAAAACACTGTAAAACAAAGCGCATTTATCAGGTAGCCTCACTACGAAGAGGGAATATTCAGGCGAAAATTAAAAAAAATGTATATGGAGTTTGACAGTTTACCTATTAACGGGAAAAAATGTAAGTTAAACTGTCAAAATCCATAAAATAAAAATTAGAAATGTACGCCTTAATATTTCCCTTAAATGCGTTGGTGTTAAACATTTCGTTTGAAGTGTTTAATTTATTTAAATCAATTTTTTTAAACTTATATAATTTTATTTATTTAAATCATAAATAAAATGTTGCTTAAAAAAAAAAGATATTTAATAAAAATAAACAATTCAGACGAAATATTTCCCTAAAAACTAAACAAAATAACATTTTTATATCATAGATTGAAATGGAATAAAATTATCTTCATTTATTTGTTTTCAGGTTTTTTTATTACTGATTTTAACGCCCGCCCTGCTGTTTTTAGACCAATAAATATTTAAGCTCTCTTTTTAAACCAACAAAACCTTTTGTGGTTTTCATTGCAATTTTATGCTTTTTGTTGTTGTTTTTGTATTTTTCATTATGTTTTTGTTGTTGTTATTTTAGGTAAATTTTATGCAGCCAGTGGTTTAACATCGATATTAAAAGAGCTTTCAGATGACATTGTACCTGCTGAAGGAGAAGAAATTTACAATCCATTCACACCGGTCGTCTCACCCACAGATGATACGCCCGCGCACATTGACAAAATGTTTATGCAGACGTCATCAGGATATCGACCAGTTGAGCACTACAGTTATTATGGTAAACATTCGTTTATGCGTTCGGGTGGCATGAGTGGTCGTATTAGTGGTCATGCAGCAAATGATGCAGACACAAATAATGGTTGTGCCGGGGGCAGTGGTAGTGGTGCTAGTGGTGGTGGTGGGAATGGTGTTCGTAGTAGTAGTGGTGCTGGCAGTGGTGTGTTACGTGAAGGGTGTGGTGGTGGTGCTGGTGCCGGTTTTGGTATGCGTACAAGTGGTAGTTATGGCGACACTCGTTGTCTACTAGATGGTGAATATTATAGGTGAGTATGGTGAAAATAACCTTTGTTAGATTTTAAATTAATATTTCGGTTGGTATAAAGGGTTGTGGTATGTAGTGTTGAAATTTTTTTTAACTACATATTGCTAAAAAGAGTGAATAGGGAACTGTTTATGACTGTTTGTAACTTTTGCATAAAGAATTCATGTAAATTTCAACTTGTGTGTTTTAATTGATTTAAACATTTGCTCCTTGGACAGTCACTTTGTAATTTCTAAAATCATTACATAAATATCTATAGATACATATTTTTTATTTATAAAAATTAGTTTTAAATTACTTTATTTTAGTCTTTATTGTTATTAAGAAAATTTCATTTAATTTTTATTGAATACTAGCTCTCCCCGGTGCGCTTCTTTACACCCATAACCAAAAAACACAATAAACACTTGGAGGATTAGTATGACCAAATTTTAACGCAAAAACGCACGCTATTCTCAAGTCAAAAATGTTCCCATCAAACCTGTTTATTGCTAGACTATACGTATTAACACGATAACAATTTTTTACTTTTAATAGGATGTGCCACTCCCATTATTCTTATCCAGTCTGTATTTTGCTAGACTATGCACATTAGTATGAGGGTTACTTGTGCAAAGTTGCAAGACTATACCTAATGTAGTTCTCTAGGTACGCGATAATAATTTTTCACTTTGTATAGGAGGTACCACGCCCTCCAATCAAATACAGTCTGTGTTTCTCTACACAATGTATTTTAATATGGAGGTTACTGATGCAAAATTCCAAGGCGATACCTATTGCAGTTCTCTATATACAGGATAATAAATAGTTAGTTTGTATAGGGGGTACCGTGATCACTGTCCCAATTGAGCCTGTTTTTCTAGAGTATATGGGTATGCGGGTTACCTGTACCTAGTTTTAAGATCATATCTATTGTAGTACTCTATGTACACGCCAACTGTCCCAATTCATTCTATATTTTGGCACCCTATGCGCCTTAGCACAAAGGCTAGTCTTGCAAAGTTTCAAGGCGCTATCTATTGCAGTTCGCCAGGAATACGATAATAATTTTTTACTTTGTATGGGCGGTACCACGCCAACTATTCCGGCTATAACTCATACAGAGACCGTTTGTACATAAAAACCTTGGTATTGACGTCACCTTTCATATAAACTTTGCAGAAACAAAGTCGGTTCACGCATTCCAGAGAACATCAATTTCTAACACAATTCAACTTTTTTTTATATATATAGATAAGTTTATCTCCCGTGTAAGTAGAAGAGATTGTAGATGATACTGATGGTGATTTTGATTGGAAATATTAAGATTGAGTTATATATATATATATATATATATATATATATATATATATATATATATATATATATATATATATATATATATATATATATATATATATATATATATATATATATATATATATATATATATATATATATATATATATATATATATATATATATAACGGATAGCGTTATCTTGTGTCTTGTACGATTTTAATAAAAATTTCTGGTGACGTTCAATTTCATTTCTGGTTTATATGCACATATCTGGGAATTACCATATTCCCACAGAAAATAATTTAATTCAAATGCACAGTTTTTCTCATTAAATTGATTGTATCTTTATTTAATTGTGTGCATCATGCCATATAAATAAGTGACTCGATAGACTGTTTGGTAGGGCGCTAGTCTATCAATCTGGTGGTTGCGGGTTCGATTTCTAAAAACTGAAAAAATATACAAACTCGCATACAACAAGTTTAAAAAATAATAATTTATTCAGGTTGATTATTAATTCAAATCAAAATAGTTTATTAATTTATTAATTATTAGCTGTGCCCACACACGTTGTATGCTTCCTGATAATATTTTCTTCGTTTTTGCTTTGAAAGTAATCCACACCAAATTTTAAGACTCTTTAAGACTCTTCACCGCAACGGCAGCTCCTAGTAAACAAACAACAGAAGTAAAATCAGTGCAAAAACAATAAGCAACGGCACGAATTGCCTGCTCATTAGGCCGATTATGTTTAACGTAAAATAGGCGAAGTGCTCTATTCGTGAACAGATTTATTTTTTAAAACCAAATTTCCACAATTTGGAAGCGTTAAACTGGTGCTAAAGAATTCATGATGACTTGCCAAACCCTACTGAACAGAAATGTCAACACAGTTTGACTTTCTCAGCTGTCAAACTATCAAAATAGTTATCGATAGCGATAAATGTATGTCACTATTTTTGTGGAGTTTGTACAGGTTATACGGTTTGCCATATAAAAATAAAATTTTGTATATGCCTTTGGTATGTATATGGAGATGAAGAGCTGTATACATTTTGGGCAATATCGGGAAGGAGCAAGGGGTAGTTTCCTTACCCCCAAATTTTGTAAACGCTCTAAAGGTCATACCATATGATATATTAAAATGAAATTCAGTATGTGCCTTTGGAATATGGAGATAAAGAGCTGTATACATTTTGGGAATAATCGGGAGGGATCAAGGGGTAGTTTACTTACTCCAAAATTTTCTGAACGCTTTACAGCTCATACCGTTTGACATATAAACATAAAATTCAGTATATACCTTAAGTATATAGATATGAAGAGCTATATTAATTTTGGGCATAATCGGGAAGGGGTACCCCTACACTTCTTACTCCCAAATTTTGTAAACGCTCTACAGGTCATACCGTATGACGTATTAAAATGAAATTCACTATGTGCCTTTGGTATATGGAGACAAAGAGCTGTATAAATTTTGGGCATAATAGGGAGGGAGCAAGGGGTAGTTTAATTATCCCAAATGTTGTAAACGCTCTACAGGTCATACCGTATGACTTTTTTACATGAAATTCATTATGTGCCTTTGGTATATGGAGACAAAGAGCTGTATAAATTTTGGACATAATAGGGAGGGAGCAAGGGGTAGTTTAATTATCCCAAATGTTGTAAACGCTCCACAGGTCATACCGTATGACTTTTCTAAATGAAATTCAGTATGTGCCTTTGGTAGACGGAGGTAAAGAGTTGAGTAAATTTTGGACATAATCTGGAGGGAGCAGTAGTTTACTTAACACCCCAAACCGAAAATTGATTTTTAGATTCGATTACACTTTGAACTTATATTCTTTATGTAATCTATCCATAAAAATATCTGTTTCCATTGGGTGTCTTTCAGTGCAAACCGTCCTTATTGGCTGTTTGTTTGTAAGGGTTGGCGAGTGCATTCGGTGTGAGAAGATCATTTACAATTCCAGACTTAGACAGTACTGCAGCTCTAATGCAATCTTTTTTTGTGCATTTTCAGTATTTTCAGTATAGCGACAGTAGACTTTTTTGCTTTTCCACTTTTTGACCGGAAGTGTATTTTGTAACCATCAGGCACAATACCGATGCATTTAATGTACAAGTATTTAAGATTCAATAGGAACATTTTGGCATCCTTTTTGCTTGGCCTTTAAGTGTTAATACAATTTAAATGTCATGACATTTAAGAAGTCTTTGGTTGCAGAGTAATCATGCATTCTGATTCTATAATCTACTCCTACTCTTCATACTTTGTTCTGTTCATTTTTATATTTTATTTAATTTTTTACTCGGAATTTTTTCCTTCAATACTCGTAGGATGCTCTTTAAGGGGGGGGGAGGGGGGTTGGATTGGGTTGGTTTGGTTTGGCTCATACTAATGATGCTTAAATGTGTTGCATACTTTTTATTGCTACTGTTGTTGTTTTATGGAATGTTTTATTTTCATTTTTTTCTAGCTCTTGAAGCAGAATAATTTTCTTCAAAATGTAAACTTAAGAGTTTGAAACTTTTTCTTCTCTTTCACATTTAATAAAATGTTTATACATTTCCATTTAAACAGATTACTTTAATTGTTGTTGCAGTTTCTAGGAAACTTGTGGAAAAAGAATATTATTTATAAGCAGCAAAAAAAAAAAAAAATAAAAAAAATAGCTAAAGTAAATACATATTTTTAAAACGTATAGCTAAAGATTAAATAGTAAAGATAAAGGAAATTGATATGAACAAATTAAATTGCTAACGACGGTAATATAATTTTAACACAAGAAGAAGTTTTAAGTTTCTTGTAGCAGTCTTGGGAAATATTGGACATAAAGCAAAAGGATAACGCTGTTGATGAAAATTATCTGATTTCTTTTTACTTATAATTATATAAATGGCGTTTTGTATAAAAGTTAATACTTTTTTTGTATCTTAACTTGTTCTGAAGTGAATGTTAAAGGTCATTTTATTTTTCAAAGCAATTTAAACTTAAAACAATAATTTATCATCAAGCTAAGGAAATCTTAATAATAATAATTTTGCTGGGTGGGATCGATTGATCCTTTTTTTTCGCAATTTTTATTTATTGTATCTTTAATATAATTGAACTATCAATAATTACTCATATCTTAAGTCTAAAAATATTCTTGTTAAGTCCAACCAGTGCTGGACAAAAAAAAAATTTATGTTTCACGGTTACTGTAATTTGTGGGTTATCCCTCTGTTGTACGGATGAGAGAAGCAGTGTCCCTCCTTCTTAGTCGAATGTAACCAGGTTCATTTAGTATGTTACGGGTCAGTGGATTCGGATGAGTTTCAAGCTTCTTTAAATACCTTATGGCAAGTTTCGCTATTTCTGCTTTAACTGATGGCACGTTTAGATCTTTATGGATGTTCGAGTTTTTTATATACCAAGGAGCAGATGTAATTATACGAAGAATCTTGTTTTGACGCCTTTGAATTTTTTCTACGTTGGTAACTGAGGCAGTGCCCCATAATTGAATGCCATAACACCATATTGGTTTTAAAATTGACTTGTACAATAAAAGTTTGCAATCTAAAGCTAGAGTAGAATTTCTGCCAATAAGCCAGTTTAGTTGGACTGCTTTTAACTTCATTTGTGTTAACTTTGTTTCTATGTGCCGTTTCCATGTAAGGCGCCGGTCAAGATGTATGCCGAGATATTTGACGTCTGAAAGCTGGGGTATTGTTTGGTTATTTATCTGAATAGGGGGGCAAGATTCTCTACGCAGTGTGAAAGTTATGTGAGTACATTTTTGTTCATTCACTTTTATTCTCCATTTCTTCAACCATTTTTCTAAATTGGATATGTGGTCTTGTAAATATCGTGATGCTACTTCGGGTCTTTCGTGAATGCTCAAAAAAGCTGTGTCGTCAGCAAATGTCGATGTGTGAACTCGGTTACTAGTTGGCATGTCTGAAGTATACAATAAGTATAAAAAGGGCCCCAATATACTACCTTGGGGAACTCCGGCTTCGATTGGCTGGGGTGAGCTCAAAAAATCTCCTTCTTTCACAATAAATTTTCGTTCGGTTAAATAACTATCTAGCAGCTTATATAGGTTTACGGGCAAGTTCAGTTTTAGCTTATATATTAGGCCTTCATGCCATACCTTATCGAATGCTTGAGAAACGTCGATAAAAAGCGCAGAGCAGTATTTTCGCTCTTCAAATGTCTTCTTAACAACATTGACTAACCTGTGAGTTTGTTCGATCGTACTATGTTTTTTCCTGAAGCCGAATTGATGGTTTGGAATACATCCTTTGTCGCTTAGAATAGGGTTAAGCTTAGTTATAAACATCCTCTCAAAAAGCTTTGACATATTTGACAAAAGGCTTATAGGTCTGTATGATTCAATTTTTGTGTGGTCTTTTCCTGGTTTAGGAATCATGGTAACCAAGGACACCTTCCAATCTGTGGGAAAGTACTCAAAACGTAAAATAGCATTAAAAATAAAAAGAACGATTCTGCGAGCTACACGGGGCAACTCAATTAACATCTTGTTACTGGTTTTATCAACGCCAGGAGCTTTTTTGGTGTTCAAATCCGTTATTGCCTTTTCAAGATCACCAAATTCAAATCTTATCGGTACTGCAGCACTAGCTTCGACAGTTGGCAAATCAACTGCATCAGTCAATACATTTGGAGTAAAGACCTTCTTCAAATGTCCAGCAAATAAATTCCCTTTTTCGGTATCACTCCTTGCCCAGCCTCCAGCTGAAGTTCGCAAGGGAGGCTTACGTAAGACTGGCCTTTTAAGGTTTCTACAAGCACGCTATAACGAATAATCTGATTGAGGAGTTGCGTCTAGGTCTCCCAAATAGTTTTTCAGGGATGCTACTCTTCGAGATTCCAGCATGTCTCTTAGCCGGTTCGTGCATTCTTTAAGTCTGCTTTTGAGTTGAGGAGATCTCTGTGATTGCCATTCTCTACGAATATTTCTTTTTTCAGCCAAGAGCCGTTCGATATCTGCAGAATAAATTTGATTGTATCTAGCTAATTGTCGGGTTATTGTTGAATGTTGGGCAGCTGATTTGAGGTTTTGGTTAAAATCAATAAGGCTCCGCTCTACGTCTTCAGGTGTTTTTAGCGGGATGTTTTCCGAACAATGAGTACTAAGATACTTTCTATATATCAACCAATTAATGCTTGTGGTAGTCATTGGTGATATAATGTTTTGTTTGCCCCATATATAGACGATAGTGGGTGAATGATATGAGGATAATTCAAGTGACGCTTCAGCTTTAATCGTTTCTCTTGGAATACCCTTAATCACGCCAAAATCAATAACATCCGGTATTTTTTGTCAATAAGTAGGCCAATAGGTGGGTTGTCCACTCGATATCACATTCAGACGCATTTTTGAAATTGTGTCAAACAAAACACGACCTTTTGGAGTTATTAGGCGTGATCCCCAAAACGTATGTTTAGCGTTGTAGTCGCCTGATGCTATGAAACAGGGACCTAGTGATTTGAAGAATTCGCTGTATTGACTCTCTGATATTTGAAACCTAGGAGGTGAATAAATCGAAGAAATAAATAAGTTTTGATGAAATTCTTCAATACAGATGTTTGTTGCTTGTAGGTAATCTTCACAAAAATCACACAGTAAATAATGTTTGATTCGAGCCTTTATTAGTATTGCTGAACCACCACATGCTCTGCCACGGGGGTCTTTGGTGTCATATAAGATATAGCCATTTATTTTAAAAAAGCTATTTGTTGTTAAGTGAGTCTCTGCAACCAGCATGACATCAATTTGTTCCTTCTTAAGGAAGTACTCGAGTTCATTTTTGTGTTGGCGCAAGCTGTTTGCGTTCCAGAAACATATTTTTAAATAGTTCATGGTTTGTTAAGTAACGCCTGCAACATAGTAGATTGCATGCGTACCATTTCTTGCATCATGCTGCTCATAGAGCTCATAAAACTGTTTATCGAATGCACTAATGTCTCGATGCTTGATTCGAGACGATTAAAATTACCAGATGGTGTTTGTTCTTTAGGATGCGATTGCAAATTAGGAGTAGAATTAGTTGTCGGTGTCGCTTTATGTACTGCAGTATGATTGGTTTTTACCATATCAGCGTATGAAACATGTTGTGTTGTTGGTTGGGCTAACTGAGGATAATGAGCATTTGCTCGATATTGTTGGTGCTTAGCAGGAGTATTTAGTTTTTGAGTGGTTTTCCTTACCATGGAAAAAACTGGACAGCCTCTGTAGTTAGCAGTGTGGTTTCCACCGCAATTGCTACATTTTTTTACATTCGAATCATCCCATGCTTTGTCGCATTGGGCAGAACAATGTAGCTCGCCACATACAACGCAAACCGGAGGCAACTTACAGTAAGCCCTAGTATGACCATATTCTTGACAATTTAGAAACTGGACAGGTCCTGGACGCTTATGCGGCTCCTCTACAGTTATTTTACGGTGTAACAGGAATTTCAAATTGTAAATGGGGTGCATTTCGTTCTTCTTCAATCTGATATCTCCAGGTTCCAGTTCAACACGAAATAGTGGTTGGGGGACACGTTCCCGATTACTGAGATTATCTACACTTTTTATTTTAAAACCCGCTTTTTGGAGTCCGGCTCTTATTTCAGCTGGATCAACGTATGAATCTACACCTTTAATGACTACCTGTAGACCTTTGCTACTCTTCGGCTGATAGGTATAAAAGTTCTTTTTGCAGTTTTCAAACTCGCTTACTGCTTTACGATAACTACTTTCATCAACAAATTGTATTTTTGTCTCATCAATATTACCGCGCTTAATGGGAATTACATAAAATGAGTTCTCGCCAATAATTGTAATTAAATTTTTTATTAAATAGTCCGAATTTTTCTCCCTTAAATAAACTGGAGGTGGTTTGCACGACTTAATTGCCGTTTTATGTACACTCGTTTCACTATCTAAGATAGCAAAACGATTATGGGATTTTATTCCGTTAGAGTCCTTGTCTTTTTGTACTTTAGCTATTGGTGCAATCTGCGAAGATTTAGGGCTTCGACCTCTTTTTAATACAGTTATGTATCTGTCCATTCCCACTTGCGTCTTGGATTTTTCTACACTATCCATATTATCTTTGGCAACACTGTGTTCAGAAGGCGATTTGTTTGTATTTATTTTATTGTCATCGCTTAGTAAAACTGAAGAACAAGATTGGGCACGTATAACTGGCGTAGCATTAATACACAAATTATTTTCAGTTTTTTTGTTTTTATTTAATTCAGCATTGTCAACATTTTTGTTGCTTAAATTAAACAGGCTCATTAGACTTTATTGTTTTTATTTTATTTTATCGATTGATCCTAAAGAATACGAATACACTTTTTAGTCCCTTTTCAAACTTTCTTTGATCCTAAGTGAACGTGTTATGAACAATACTGTATTTACATTTGCTTTTCAGCCAGCATTTGTAATATTTTTCTATTGAATGATAGATGTTGACCTTTCTTATACCCTGCACCACAGGTTGAAACGGTATACTTGTATATAATTTTGGCATTCCCTGTATAATTTCTACAATATTCCTTCCCGACTCCATAAACTTTATATATTCTGTCTACATTCCGTCTGTGTTCGTGTTGAAATTAACTTTGCCAAGGCATCAAAATAGATACAGAAAATTTAAATCTACCAATCTGCCAGGCATATATTCGAAAATTTCGCTAATATAATTCAGCAACATCAGACCATTTTATTCAAAGCTGCTGGCAAAAAACCACGCCCATCTGTATTTTTTTACGGTTTCAATGATTTTCCTTTGCTTTTTTTTGTTAAATAAATATTAGACTGCGATAACCCCCTGTGAGGGGCGATTTTTGTTTGTTTTTAGGTTAGTAGTAGTAGCAAAAAATGCTTTGATTTGTATTAAAGGCCTTTAAAGAAAGCAATACACATATAGGTAGCCGATAGAGCAACAGGGTGTCCACTGGGAACCAGAAGATGTAAATAGGAGGGTTAATATAATTTGACAATGTGCTTTAGTCTGACCATTCTAATGCAATATAGATTGCAAGAAGATGTAAATAGGAGGGTTAATATAATTTGACAATGTTCTTTAGTCTGACCATTCTAATGCAATATAGATTGCAAGACAACAATTTTATGATAAAATTTTTAAAAATAATTTTCTATAAAATTTTCCAAAAATTTTCCGATAAAACTTTTGTCTTGTTTTGTATTTTGTTTGATTAAATTTCAACAAAAAGTGTTTGATAAATTTTTTCCAAAAATATTTCCATATAATTTTTATAAAAAAATTTCCATAAAATTTGTACAAAAATTTTTGATAAAATTTTTCCAAAAAAAAAAAAAATCGATAAAAAATTTATCGATTTTTTTTTTTTTGTAAAAAATTTATCGAATTTTTTTTTGTGTAAAAATTTTATCGAATTTTTTTTTTGGAAAAATTTTATCAAAAATTTTTGTACAAATTTTATGGAAATTTTTTTATAAAAATTATATTTTTACAAAAAAAAAAATTCGATAAATTTTTTACAAAAAAAAATTGAAAAAATTACGACAAAATTTTTACTAAAAATTTCGATAAAATTTTTATAAAAAAATTTTGACAAAATTTTCGATAAAATTTAAAGAAAAAAATTTCGACAAAATTTTTACAATAAATTTTCTAGAAAATTTTACAAGGAATTTTCCACAAAATTTTTGATAATATTTTACAAAGAATTTTCGACAAAATTTTTACAGAAAATTTTCGATAAAATTTACAAAAAAATTTTTACAAAATATTTTCGATAAAATTTTAACAAAAATATTTTAAAAGTTGTAACAAAAAACTTTCGAATAAATTTTTACAAAACATCTTCAATAAAATTTCTACAAAAAAAAATTTAGGTAAAATTTTTTAGAAAATTTTATAAACAATTTTTACAAAAAGTTATCGAAAAAATTTGTACTAAAAATTTTTAAAAAAAATTCCGATTAATTTTTAACAAAAATTTTTTACAAAATTTTTCTATAAAATTGTAAAAAAAACTTTCGATAAAAATTTTATAAAACATCTTCGATAAAATGTTGGCAAAAAAATTGTACCAAAAATTTTTTTATAAAATTTTACGAAAATTTTTACACAAAATTCTCGATAAAATTTTAACAAAACATTCTATATCTAATATTATATTTGTAATAATGAAGTTAAAAATCATAAAAGTAAAAACAGAATGTATTTTATTGTGAAATTGGGAAACATAACAGAGTAAGGGAATATTTTTAACATTACTATAATGAAGGGATTATAAGATTCGCCATGGCCGAATATAACACTCTTACTTCTTATTACTGGGTCTTTCGACTGAGCTCTCTTTTATGGCTTTCACCTTGAGTACGAGTATGCCAGTAATTTTAAGCTGTTGGAAATTTGTAGAGAAGTGTTCCGCCGTTCTAAACTCTTGCACTTACAAATTACCAAAATGAATTTTTATGTCTCTGAGTTCGGTTACTAGTGCCACCTATAATACTGCGATTATACATATACACCATTCGAGCTTGCTCAGGCTCATAGAAAACCATCAGATCCTCCATATCACTCGAAAAACACCGACCTCCACTTAAACAATCCACTGTTGTGATGGACAAAAGGTATAAATTCGATAAGTAGTTTTTGTAAAAAAAATTTCAGTAAATGCTAGACGGGTAAACCTAGAACGATGAAGGAATCCTGCGAATGAACTACTATTAGTACAGGGGAAAAATCTCCGTTATCTTTAAAGCGAAGATTCATGCACTTGAAATATGTGCACAGTTCAATATTAACAGAGACAAAAAGGGAAAGAGAATAGCTATCACCTCCAATAGTCCAGCTGTCATCAACACAGCATTTTATTGGGAATGTCACATTTTCTGAGATTCTTCAGAATATCAGTTCTGGATCAGTTAAGCCACCACCTAATGTGGAATCGGACGACGTTTCTCAACCTTCTTGGGTAGATTTGTCCATTACACTGACATTCACATTACCTCAGGTTTTAACCTTTTCATTTCTTCTACAACTTCATAGTTCTTTCAACGATGAGGCTGAGCTTAACTTTGCACAGTTAATCAAATTTGTGGATCGGCTGCTGCCCACATAGTATCCAGTAAGCTTTATTTTATACCTTTACAAAGGCTTCTATTTCTAAGAGTTTTTTTTATTCGTCGAGATTAATTAATATAAAATTATTATAATTTTATACATGGCTTGAGGGTCTCGGTCGGATAG
This sequence comes from Phasia obesa, assembly GCA_949628195.1. Taxonomy (NCBI): domain Eukaryota; kingdom Metazoa; phylum Arthropoda; class Insecta; order Diptera; family Tachinidae; genus Phasia; species Phasia obesa. The sequence goes on from OX451217.1 coordinate 120,506,151, forward strand.
TATGTAGTGTGCTAGTCTATCAGTCTAGGGGTTGTCGGTTCGATTCCCACCAAATGATCAAGCTGTTTGACTACAACGAGTGAATGTCTTCGTTATTATGCTAGAGAAATTAAGTTAGAAAATGTTTTTTAATTATATTGTAACATTTGATAAATAAAGTGATTGGCACCCGAAAAAAACAAAATTTTTTTTCATCACGGTTTTTAAGTTTTTAGTTAAGATGTTTTCACACAAATCCATCCGAAAAGAAAAGGAAGAAGCTCCCTGAATTTACAGCTCACAAGAACTAATATAATAAATGTTAAATTACAATTGCTCAGCAAGACTCCACGCCACATAGCAATGATCTGCTGTTTCCTAAGTAACGAGAGATGGCAGTCCCAGGATGATGGGACTGCCATCATTAAACTCTTTTTCCTTGTTTTATTTTCAATTATTTCATTTTGAACGAAGAAAATAAAATTTAAAATTTTCTTAATTGAAAACAAATACGAGTATGAATAATAATGTCACAAATTGTAGGTTTGTTTTACGACAGCTTAAATTAAAATCCTTATAACATTACTTTTAACAATTTTCTCTTAAAGGAAACTGCTACGGGAGAGAGAAAGGCTTGCAATCTAGTTATTTACGTATAGACAAAATAACAATAAAATTCAAACATTACCAAATAAATTAAGGTTTTTCGGTTTCTATTTTTGGGCACAGACATAAAAAGTTATTTTTAGCAACATGAAGTAATAAAATTAAATAACAAAACGAAAAAAGGCACAGTCATAAAAGGAGAAATAAATTTTTGTTAAAGCTATAAAGTTAAGACACCCATTGACAATAAAAAGGCAGTAGATTTTCCCAGATTTTTAAGAAAACAAATAACGTTCAATGAATATTTCCAAAAACATGCAGAAATTGTGCAGACGAATACTAACGATTTAACAAAAACTAAAACTTTTAAAAAATGTTGGACAGACAGTAAGGCTATAATGTGACACAATAATATGTTGGTTTCATTAGCACAAGAATCTGCATTGTAATGAGCAATAACGTTGCCAATTATGAAAAATATGATGAAGATTAAAATCGGCACTTAGCGGCTTTAACTTTTATCCCACGGTGGTCTTACCACCGAGTAAAATAAAAGCGTAGACTGGTACAGCACACTTTACGACAACGTACCATGTGTAATGGCACCCATGTCGCACTAAATATACTGCACAGTCACAATGAGTAGCAATCTATAGAACATGGAAAATCATGGACCCATGTTCTAACCTCTTGTTTAGGGGTTTTTCGGGAGACCAACCAACTCCTTTCTATGGAGAAAGCAACAGCACACCATGATCAACAATGCAACATCTCTGCATACATCGGTATTAACCACAAACTACCACGTGAACACCGGAAGGGGATTTCACCAACAATCGGACACAGAGATGAGAGGTTCTCTGTGGGGCCACCGGTCCCGTGGTACCAGTTCTTTAGGTACTGGTCGGGCCTCGAAGAGGACCCGTAATTACACAGATCTGTTCTTCCAGATTCAGGTACCATTAACCCTGGCGTCTGGTGCCCCCATTTTCCCCAAGACCACACTGAAATCGTTGTACCCCCGGGCGAAGTTAATTATGAGATGTTAGATGTTCAGACACAGATGTATAAAAGTGCGCCGGAGCATTATTTTGATGGAAGATTACTTTTTTCTAAACGGCTTATTAAGCCATTAGGTTTATATTTTTATATGTTTGGGGGCAGGAACTATTGAAGCCGACCACTAACTTAATATATGTATATATGTCCTTTTTTGACTCCCGTGTTTTCTCAATCACTTCCGCTTCCCGATTAGTAATTTACTAGTTTCTTTCAATAAGTCTCGTAATACGTTTTCAACTTCACGCTAAATCTCTGTCAAATAAACAATGCCCATAATCAAATCGGTGGCAGTAACTTCAAATATTCTCTCATTTTACGAAATGTAATTTTGATTTTCAGTTGTGTTTAGTTTTCGTTTAAGGTTTTGTTTATAAACTCAATGAAATTTAATGATAAAATGGAAACATTGTTGGGAGAATGAGTATCTAAAATCAGTGTATGAAAACAAACAAAGCTTTTCGAAAACGTTTTAATGAAATTTAAAAATATAATCGTTTTGTATATGAGCAAAACTAAAACAAATAATTTTTGAATGAAAAATAGTGCTAACAAAAAACTGATTTTCAGTCATCTGCTTGATATACCAATCGTACAAAAAAAGAAACGTTTGTTTAGTTTTCGAATGCTGATTTTGTTTCATTTTTTTTCTATACTTTTGTAGTCTAAATAAGCAACAATAAAAATAAAAGCTATTACAAGCTGTCTTTCAATACCTCTCAAACTAAATGTTTTATTTCGCTTTGATACCACTACTATAATGACCAAAGCATTTGGCAAACGTTTGCGAAAGGTTCTTTTTTCTTAACACGTTTTTGTTTTGTTTTGTTTTTATAATTTAATTTTCTACGTTTAAATGAATTTACAGTTTGCGATTACTACCAACGCTATAGAAAACTAAATTGCACAATCGTTTTCATTGTTTCTGTTTTGTTGTTGTTTTACTCACTGCCAAGAGTAAAACAAAATGTAAGCAAACGTTTCGTTTGGTTTGTTTTGGTACCCTGTCTAAAATTCAGAACATGGGAAAAAATATCTGTCAAGATAGTCATAATACATTCGACCAGTTTTTATATTTTGTCATCTGCCATGAGGCTTATAGCTTTAGTCGTTTAACGAAATCTGCAGAAAATCGGTAAATCTCATCTGACCTCTTTTACAATGATAAATTAGTAAAATGCAGAGAAATCTGCAAGTAACAATAGTCCCAGTTTTATTCATCATTTACTCCCGACTGTAGTTATTTCAACACTGTCGACCTCTTCTTCCGCATTACAGCGTCTGTCGTAATTGCTAACATATAATCCACATTTAATAGTTTCTGCCCTCTTATTCTTGGCTAGCCTAATGCTACATACATAAAGCTCGGTACCATTTCAGCATCTTCCAAGCAAATTCTGAATGTATTGTCTGTTTCGATTTTCAACTGTGCCAGAGTATACTTGAAGTTTTCATCACCTATTACGCAGTTATTTATTTTAAGGTGCCTTGTTTAGTCCGAGAAAATTTCTGACCTTTAGTGTTTCCGAGAGGCTATTAGCTCAGAAAGGCCTTTAAAGATACCTCTTGCGAGATATTCTTGTCCAACTCCTTCGGTTTCCTTGATTCACCAATCAAACCGCCTCTTACGATACTTTCTTGTTCTTTGATGTTGGATTCTTACACAGAGGTCGTCAGGACTCTCAAAATCGCTCCACTTAATATAACCTTGTGCCTTGTACCTTTTTACCTTGTCAGCCGATGGCATTAGGGTTACTAAAATAAAGCAGGCTATTAATTAATACCTCAGCTAAAGACAGTACACATGAACAGGTGCCATCATATCTTTTATCATTATGGGTCACATTAAGTTATTGCTAACGATATGTCGGATCGCAAAAATTGCTACAAAAGTGAAATGTATGGAATATAGTGGTCATTGTTGTGAAGTCACGTACTTAGACGTATTGTATAAAGCACTATGGGCCACATGAAGTTATTGCTAATAGTATCAACACTGGACGCAAAACTTGCGCAGCAATGTAGCATTTGGAAAATAGTCGGTGATCGTTATTGTGAAGATATAATATTGGGAAATTATTCTTGGAAAGAACTTTGGGTTGCACAGGCTTTATGGAATGGTAACCAAAAATTGATGAGACATCCAATGGTTTCTATCGAATCTGAAATGTGCTTTAGATAACAAAACGTTATTTAAAATTTTTTTGACGGTAGTATGGCAGCTATTTTGACCCAAAACAATATTATGCAAGAGCTTGCTTTCACAGAACAATTCGCTGGTCTAAATTATCTATTGATTTGCAATCTTAACCTTCTAAAATTTTTATTTTTAAACAAGCAATTGATCTTGCTAAGGGAACTGTCATTTGTTTAGGTGATAAAACTTGCGATTCTTTGCATTTTGTAGTGTTGTTCAGTTTTTAATATGTAGCCTATGCTCCGAGCAGACACTTTGAAGAAGCAATATTGTGACAATTATCTTCTGTCACCTAAATAACATAGTAAAAAATATGTCATTTATTATTTATTACTAGCTGTGCCCACAAACGTTGCATGCGTCCTGACAATATTTTGTTCGATTTTTCTGCGTAAAAGTAATTTACACCAAATAGTAAGACTCTTATTTTATAGAGCTTCATGTATACGTACTTAGTTTATATAAAGCTACCCATCCCTGGATAAAATTCTAAAAATTATATAAAATTCTAAAGGTTATTGCAAAGCTCTTTAGAAGGCGTTTTAAATATTTTAATAACAATGTAATTCCACAAAGTAAAAATATAAATCAAATACAAATTTTATTCAATTGGCTATTTGGCAGTAACTAATTCATATTTTGTCATTATTTTAAAACAGAGCCGTCTGTTGCGCAACCGTTATTAAAAAATCCCATTTTAAATTCATATTTTCTCAATATTTTAAATCAGCGCCATCTGTTGCGCAAACGTGTTTAAAATATCCCACTTTACGTATGTACATTCTCTGCTTTTTCGCCACTTTCTTTTTGAAATAATATATTTTTGCGGAAAAAAGTATCGTATATTGAAATCTGAATGCTAAGGATGCTATTCTCACTAAATTTTGTTAAAATCCAGTAGTTTTTAAGTGATGCGAATGTAGACAGGAAGACAGACAGACAGACAGGAAATGAGTTACTGTACTGCAAGTATCAGTGTATCAAGTACTATGGTCATTGTCCAATAATGGTCCAATACACAGACATTTTGTGCGAATTATCTTCAAATACCTCACGAAGTAACCCTACTCAAATATGATTAGATCTAAATACAAACTTGTGCTTAGAAATAAAGTAATAGTTAAAAATATTTTCAATCATTAGTTGATTAAATTTCTAAGAGTTCTTTTTATGATTTTGTAAAGACTTATTGATCTCCCCACGTATGTATATAAAATTTATAAATTGATTAATTATTATTTTAATTCTTTTTTTCTAGACATGAAATAACCACCAACATCCAACTGGCCTGTTTAACTCAACGAATTTGGTTATTAATTTCCAATATATGCCATGGTTTGCTAGCTGGTCTAGCATTGGCTCATCTACTATTCGTCTTAAGTACTCATCCCTTGGAATGGTCCAAGGCATTAAAAAGTCTTGCTGGCGAGACAGCTTCACTGGAAGCAATACCCACACTAAACACTCCAACAATTGCCACAACAAAAACCGATCTGGATGAGATAGCAGCAACGGCGGAATCGCCAGTATTTAGATCGGAATACGCTTCGTTTGCCAACTACTATATAAATACTTTCTATTGCTTGGCCATTATGTGTATGGTGTCTGTGCTGGATCGGTAAGTAATACAATTTTTATATTTTAATTTCCAATATTTAATTTATTATTTTTGACTTAGTGTATGAGTATTTATTTATTAAAAAAAATTAACCTTCCTTGGTTTAAGTCCTTTGTTTTTGCCTATTGTTTCCTTGCTTACTTCCTTTATGTTACAATATGTTTATGAAGACTTTTTTGTATTTTGTGTGACCTTAGCGTGCTTATACATATGTATTTAGTTATCTTGTAGAGGAAAGGAAAGAAAAAATGTATTAAAATATTAAGGTTTCTAGACCTGACCTAAGAACATATTGACCTCAAATCTATTTTTGTGCTTAATTGAATTGATTTGATATGATATGATTGTTTTGTAACAAGGTTGATTATTTGGTTACTTAGGGAATTAGAAAAATGTTAGTTGAGCTAGTTGTCTTCAAAGAAAGCAGTATTTTTTTTTAGTCAAATAAATTTTGGGCTGTAATTGAGTAAAAATTTAAGAATTACTTGCACGCAGTTCAAACAAATAATATTTTATAAATGTGCTGACGAGACACCAGTTTATTTTAGGAAACCTTGAAATATTATGGACAGAAAAAAATGCATTGATTGGGAGTTACCTAACTTATATATGTATATGTAAGTAAGGAAATGCAGATATAGCCACTGCGGCTTTGTGGGGGGATTTACAAAAAATTATATAAATCTATAGTTTCTAAAATGTAGTGTAAATGCCTGCGGACTGTTATGCTGTATATATTACAGTATAATATTTTTAACCAATCAGGGGTTTTAATTAGTTTCAGATATGAATTAGTGTAATTTTTCAATTAATTCAATTATATTCTTAATTCATAACACTGAACAACAATGAATTTGTTTCGGGCTTAAATATACCCAGTTATTATGTATTTTCACCCCCTGAGTTCAAAAATCACCTCGAAAATGACTAATTAGCTCTTGTTTTCAAGATACAGTAACCTGTCATTTTTTAATGTTCAGCTTTTACTTTGTCGAGAAATTTAGTTTTTGGATGTTGGTACGCATGTTAACTGACAAAACCAACAGTTGTACAGCTATTTTGAGGTTATATACGTGATTTCAGTTCTTCAGATAGTGCTTGATGTGGTTTCTGTTGCTTTCTTATTCGAATTTAATGTTTTGGAGTGACATTTAAGTATACTAAACCAAAATGCCACGAAGTTGTGTGAATTCAGTGAATAACTTTTGTTACATTTGTGGTGAAGTAACATTTTCGTCACAGAAACGCAATCTTACTCTTGCTGTTAAGACTGCTTATAAGCATTATTTTGGAGTTACGGTAGGTGACCAAGATAAGTCGTGAGCTCCACATATATGTTGTAACTCTTGTTCAGTTACTTTAAGAGAATGGCTGAAAAATAAAAAAAACGATCTATGCCTTTTGCTGTGCCCATGGTTTGGCGGGAGCCTACAAACCATATAAATGACTGCTATTTCTGCTTGACTCCACCAATAAAGTCGGGATTGTCAACAAAGAAAAAAGAACAGTTCAATACCCAAATATTCCTTCGGCTACTCGACCAATTCTTCATTCAGATGGTTTACCAATACCTACCCCACCCCACAGTTATGAACTTGAAGTGGAAAATGAATATAGTGCAGAAGAACTCAGCCAGCCTAGCACATCCCCCGACCCTGATTTTAAGGAAACAAATGATAAACCGCACAGACTGAGTCAAGCGGAATTGAGTGATCTCATTCGAGACTTTGATTTGTCAAAGGATAAGGCAGAACTTCTAGGCTCAAGACTACAGCAGTGGAATCTTCTCCAGCATGATGTCAGGGTATCACAGTATAGACAGCGTTCGAAGTATCTCCTTCCTTTTTTTGAAAAGAAAAACAACCTTGTAGTATGCAGCAATGTTAATGGCTTAATTAAATCTTTGAATTTGAACCACGATCCTACTGAATGGAGGCTATTCATAGATTCGTCGAAGCTTAGTTTGAAAGCTGTATTACTTCACAACGGTAACCGTCTTCCTTCTATTCCTGTTGGACATGCAGTTCACATGAAAGAGACTTATGAAAACATGAAAGCCCTCCTCCACTCAATCAAATATGCTGAACACAAGTGGAAAATATGTGGTGATATAAAGGTCATCGCTATACTTTTAGGAATGCAACTGGGGTATACTAAATACTGCTGCTTTTTATGTATGTGGGACAGTAGGGATAGGAAATCACATTACATTCAAACAGACTGGCCTGCAAGAAATCTTGGCCCTTGTGAAAAAATTGTTGTTGCCCTGCCTCTCGTCGACCCGAAAGATATATTTCTTCCACCACTACATATAAAACTCGGTTTGATGAAAAACTTTGTCAAAGGCATGAACAAAGAAGGAGAGGCCTTTAGATATTTGAGGGAAAAATTTGCTTTCCTAAGTGATGCAAAAGTTAAGGAAGGTGTTTTTGTTGGGCCACAAACTTCGGAGCTTCTGAAGGATCCTGCGTTTGACAGAGTTTTGGAGGGGGAAGAAAAGGAAGCTTGGAATGCGTTCAAGGGAGTTGTTAAAGGTTTTTTGGGGAACAAAAGAGAAGATGACTATGTTCAGTTGGTGAGGATACTTCTACAAAAATATCATAAACTTGGATGCAACATGTCTCTCAAAATTCATTTCCTCCACTCTCATCTAGACTTTTTCCCTCCTAGCTGTGGTGCGGTCAGTGAGAGATTCCATTAGGATATTTCTGTAATGGAACAAAGATATAAGGGCCGTTGGAATGAATCAATGCTTGCAGATTACTGTTGGTGCGTGTGTAAGGATGCTGCAGAACTCACCTAATTACAAAAGACAGACCAAAAGAAAAATTAAATCCACATGATGGTAATAATATCCAACCTGCCAAGTATTCTGCCATTAATTTTCAACTCCAAATTAAATTATAATGTTGATAAACTTATGGTTTAAAATTTACTGATTTGCTTCAATTTGTTAACGTTATATATTTTGACCCATGGTGTATCACAGAAACTAGAGCTAATAAAATTTTTTCATTGTCATTTTCGTTTTTTTCAACCCAAAATTAGTAAGATTTGACTCATGAAGTGAAGGAAACATTACAAAAATATTTGTTTGTTGGACAGTGTAATTGAATCAGTTAAACCTGTATTTAGTTTTAAGAATTTTTTGCTGGGTAAGAATTAAAAAGAGTGGTCCAATAGCTTTAAAGGTACATATGGTACCTGGAATTTTTGCATAGCATCGATTGTTAACAGCGCCCTACAAGAAATTGCAATCTGAGGGGTCCAATCGCAACTGCGAGGTGGCCAATTGTCATCGCCATCGCTGATAACACGATTATCAAACTTAGTACGCAAAAGATCGATTGTAGTGCGTCATCGTGTTGAAACCAAAGATTATAAGTTTATTTCTTTCATTTAAGCCCACAAAAAGGGCATAATCTTGGCTCGGTAGTGCTCACTGAAATGGAATTTCCGGCAGCATTTCCAATAACAAATTAGCCTGTGATGCCACCACTCCAAAATCCATATCAAACTAACACTCTCTATGGATGCATTGGCGGCAATTTGTTGGTTGGCATAACTAGTCGGTGAGTCGGTTTCGCTCAAGTTCGATGCCCGATTGGAGCTTCTGTAAGTTCCAAACTGACACTCCTTTTCAATTGGGTTCTTTTATTGCAAAATAAATACACACCAATATTACTTTTACTGTAAGTCACTTTATTTATTCATCTTTGAATAGCTATTATTGACACCGCCGTTAAAAATATACAAACTATTTAACACTCTCTTACAAACATGACAACCGATTTCTTAGACGTTTAAAGCAATACTACCGTGCCGCTCGAAACAAAAACGCCAAGAATGTTCTATACTTGAAAGATCTGGCAGGTTCCTTTTTATTAACCGACTTCTGTAACCGCAGAACTCAGCCATTTCTGAACCGATTTTAAAATTTTTTGCTTTATTTGAAAGGTTACGCTTCAAGGTTGGTCCCATTTTAAAAACAGTTCATTATATTAAAAATTAAAGGGTGTCCCCATACAACATACATGTTTTTTACGTGTATTAAGAACCGTAAAGGGCAGCAAATTAAAATTTTAAAAAATTGCGTGCCGCTATAGCTCCCAACAGCAGAAATTAATAAAAAAATAAATTTAAAATTTAAAGGGTGTCCCCATAGGTGACATAATATTTGGGTCTATCTTTTGAACCGTTATAGACTAAACCTTGAAAATTTGACAGAATGTCGACTACTATGACCGTTATAATAAAATGTATAAATACTCAAAATTTTAAATTAAAGGGTGCTCCAATAGTTCATTTAATTTGATGTATATGGCCATACTTTTGAATAGTTGTATATAGACCGCTGAAATTTACAAATACTCTGTAGTGCTAAGTCAGCTATAACAAAAAGTATAAAATTTTGAATTTGCAACTAAAAGGGTGTCCCAATAGTTAATGTAATTCTATGTATGTGGCCAAACTTTTGAACTGTTAGAAACAGACAGCTGAAATTTACAAGGCACCTGTATTGCAAAGTCCACTATAGCAAGTATACAATTTGAAGTTAGAAATTAAAGGGTGTCCCCATAAATTACGTAGTTTGATCTATATGACCCTATCTTTTGAACCGTTAAACACAAACACTTGAAAATTAGGCAGAATGTCCACTACTTTCTCTGGTATGATAACAAATATAAATATTTGGAATTATAATGTAAAGGGTGTCCCAATAGTTCATGTAATTTGATATATATGGTTAAACTTTTTAACAGATAGTTGAAATTTACAAAGAATCTTTGTGACCAAGTCCTCTATAACAACAGGTCTTTAATTTAACATTGTAAATTAAAGGGTGTACGAATAGGTGATGTTATTTGATCTGTGTGCCCCTATCTTTGAAACCGTTATAGACAGAGGCTTGACGGATGCTGGTGAAAATAACTTAACTTTTAAACAGTAATAGGGAGAGGCTTGACATTCAATAGTCTTTATTTTTTTCCCTCTAATTTTGGCGCAGCTTTTATTTGGTTTAAATCTAATTCTTACAGATTACTTCTTACATTTTTAGTTTAGAATTGGTGCCCTTCTATTTGTTTTGAAGTCGGTTTTTTTTGCAAGAATTATTTTTGTATTTATGTACACACGCATATATATCTCTGTAGTCCTCTGTAGTTATGTATGTACTTGTCTACATTTATGCCTCCTACTCCATTGTCCGTTTTAGATCTGTTTGTGTAAACTTCAAGCACGTCTTCGTGATGGCGGTCATGAATCATCATGGACGACGTGCCTGATATTGATACTCCGAACCTTCTAGCCGGAATAACTGAGGGTAAGTAGTAATCAATATTGCCTGGGATAGTTAATACACATCCCGATATAGACGCATGGCTGATTTCCATGCCCAGGTTGCACTAAACTTTATTCTTGAGTTAATGGTGTCCGGTTTCACATTGTTAAACGCTCATTCTATATATCCAGGAACGCCACCAATTCTTATTCCTTATGCTTCAGAGATTTTTCATTATACATTATACAAGCATTATATATACATAAATATAAGAATTAAAAAAAAAAACATGGCTGGTCAACAGACTCTCCAGAATAGAACATTCTAACCGTTTTGGCCGCCTATAGGTAGAATTCACTCTTGCTATCTGGCAGTCTTAATTTAAAAGTCTATGTAAAATAAGGACTTTTCAAAACACTGTGCATTGTCAAAAGTGTTTTATTAGATAAAAGCGGATTATAATAAAAATAAAAAGACTTCCCCAAATTTTTTTATTGATCTCTCTCAGGCGGATACTTTAAATATATTGTACGAATCTATTAGGCCAGGATTTGGAAGAATTAAATTTTGGAACACATTTTCGTTAAATATTTCTTCTCAATCACCAAATCAAATTTAATTCGTCGAACTATTTTATTAATATACAAATGATTTTTTTTAACACCTGTTTGATAATTAACATGAAGCTTTCAGGCGTTTAATTCTCTCTAAGTTGAAAGAATGATTAATTTTAAAGAACAAAATGTAGAAATTTTACTTTAGACGCTATCAGAATTTTTCGGAATTTGTAATTAATACTCTTTGATTTGTCATTATTACTCTTAGAAAATTTAAATATTCAATATTTAAAAATCCAAGATATCGCAAACGAGTTTTTCAAAATTCTTTTGTAAATATTTTATCGAAAATTTGTTGTAAAATTTATTTAAAATATTTTTTGTAAACATTTTTGCTCAAATTTTATCAACATTTTTTTGCAAAAATTTTATCGAAAATTTTTTGTAAAATTTGTATAAATTCTTTTTTGTTCAAATTTTATCGACATTTTTCCTAAAGTTTTATCAATTTTTTCGTACAAATTTTATTGAAGTTTTTTGTAAAAATATTATCGAAATTTTTGGTAAAAATTTTACGAAAATATTTTGTTAAAATTTTATCATAAATTGTTTGTTTTTTCGAAAATTTTTTTTGTGAAAATTTTATCGGAAATTTTTTGCTAAAAGTTCTATCGAACGTTTTGTTTGTAAAATTTTTAAAAATTTTATCGAAAAGCTTTTGTAAAAATTTTATCGAAAATATTTTGTTAAAATTTTATCGAAAATATTTTGTATAAGTTTTTTCGAAGTGTTTTTGTAAAAATCTTATCGAAAACGTTTTGATAAAATTTTATCGAAAATATTTTGTTAAAATTTTAACGAAAATTTTTTCTAAAAATTTTTCGATTATTTTAAAATTTTTTTTTAAAATGTTATCGATTTTTTTTTGTGTAAAATTTTTATTGATTTTTTTTTGTAAAAATTTTATCAAAATGTTTTTGTTTAAATATTTTGTTTAAATTTTATCGAAAATTTTTTGTATTGTTTGTAAGTTATAGGAATGCAATCTATATTGTGTAATGTGCTGTTTATATAACCCAATTGAACAATTCGTCTAGGAAATTTGTATGAAAAGCACTCAATTTTTTGAGTTATTCCTATACAAATTTTCTAAACGTTTTGTTCAATTGGGTTACATAAACAGCACATTAGAATGATCAGACTAAAGCACAAAGATCATATTGACCCCCCAATGTACCTGTTGACTGCTCCTGGTTCCCAGTCGACACCCTCTGTGTGTATTGCTTTTTATAAAGGCCGTTAATAGAAATCAAAGCAGAAAAACCCTACCAATCTATAATCAAATAAAAACCGCAGGGGGTTATTGATTCCCAAGATTTGCATGCATTCCATGCGATCTACTGGTCGCGGTCTAAAATTTATTTAACAAAAAATAAAAAGAGAATAATTGCAATAGAAAAAAAAAAATAAAAACAGCGTGAAAAAATATTGGTAGGCGTGGTTTTTTGCCTACAGCATCGAATGGAATGGTCTGATGTTGCTCAATTCCATAAGCGCAATTTTCGAAACTATTGGTGGGCTTAAATTTTCTGTATCTCTTCTGGTGCCTTGGCAAAGTTGATTTCAGCCCGCACACAGACGGACATCGCTTAATCAACTTCTCTATTTATAAGGATACAGAATATATATATACTTTATGGGGTCGAAAATTAATATTGTAGACATTACACATGGAATGGCAACTTATATATACCCTTTCCACCTGTAGTGAAGGGTATAAAAATTCATTTGTATGTTAATGAAATAGTTCGACCAATAAAATTTAAATATTCAGCGCTCTGTTTTTTATTTTATATAAATTTTTATTTTGCTTTTAAATGAAAGTGTTATACTATTATATTGTGGATATAAAAACCATCAAAGAGAATATGGAGTAAAATATGTGTGTTTATGCAAAGAATTGTGTTCAACTAAGAGAGGAGACAAGTGAAGACCGTGATGAAAGTGGTTACCCCATTATAATTTATAAACTTGGATAAGAAAAAACAAAACACTTTTTAAATGTCAAATGTAACCAGAGAAAAACATTTCAAAGATTTTGTTGTTTTTTAAATTTTTTATTTTTATTTTATTTTATATATGGGAGCAAGGCAGTCAGTCAAGAATATAAAGATGACTGCAAACTATTAACAATGATGGGGGTAGATGGGGGTATTATGTGAAAGTAGTAAACTAAACGAAATCCTATTTAGTGTATGGTTATATATGTAAATGTATATATATGTATTTATTCATGATTAAATTAAAACCTACACAAAATATTAAAATACATTTATAAGAATTTTGTTTTCTAAGAAAAATGATATTAAAAGATTAAAAATAAACCTACACAACAAAATGAAATTGTAATTCGTGAATGTTATTTCTTATTAAGGCAGGTATAGTTCATATTTAGAGCATTCGATTGTATACCAGTAGCCAAAGTGTATCTGGGGAACCCTATTTATATTGCTCTGATGTCTACCCGTCTGCCCCTATGCAACAGCGCTGTATCTATTAAGCTGTAATATTTAGACACTTAAATTTATATAAACATCGAAATGTGAAATGCAGCGCTCGTAACGACAAAAGATGCTGGATAGTTAAGAAGCCTTCAGATGCTCAGGCTGCAGCAAATACGCAGCGAACCCAAGATCTGTATAAAATCGTAAAGGAAATATCTGGAAATAAGGGAACCAACCAACTCGAATGGCATCATTTGTAGACTGACAGCTGGCAAAATGGTTCGACTACTATGCCCAAATATTGTCAGCATTGGATTCCGATACTACTTTTCGTTGTCAATGCGAAAATCATACCACTAGGAGCGAAATGTTAACACGAGTAATCGATGATAGGGAAAATCGCGGAATCGAGTGGACCATCCAACATATATGTCTGTGTCCGTCAAGACACAGTGACATGCAAAGCAAAATCGATGACATCATTGCAGAATCTCTGGCAGCGGGTCTGAAGATCAACTCATAGAAGACAAAAGCACTGAAGATAAACACGGTCGACCCAAGTATTGGATTTAAAACGGGTGATGATTTAATCGAAAATGTAAATACCTTGAACTGCCTTGGAAGTGTAATTTCAACAGACGGTGGAGCAGCTAACGATATTCTAAGCAGATATCCAAGGTACCTTTTCTCAGCTCTGGAAAATCTGGAGATCATCCACTGCTTCAACTTGTACTAAAATAAATTTATTTAACTCGATGCGAAACCTGGCTAATGACGAAAGCATTCTCAGAGAACCTTCAAATATTTGTCAATAAATGCCTGAGAAAAATCCTGAATATCTGGTGGCCGAACACAATCTCAAACGAAGAGTTGGCTTATAAATGTAAAAAAATACCGATACACCTAGGGATAAAAAAGAGGATAGAACACACACTGCGGAAACAGGCCAAGACAAACGTGGAAATGCACTATAGAAAAAGATATACAACAGCTGGGATTTTCTTTCAATGAAGTGAAAAATATGGCATGCGATCGGTATAAATAGCTAAATTATGTTAAGGCCTTATGCTCTACTGAGAGCCAGAGGATATAAGAAGAAGAAAAAGGAGCGAAATAAGAATAACATGTACCAACATATCAGAGATCATTACGACAATAAAAGCTTTAAAAAGTGTAAAGCACTAGGTGTGGACAACATCATTCCGGAGTTCCTCAAAATTCACCCCTCTGTTAGCGCAAGGATAACACAAGCCATCATTGAAGACTTCTGGAACTCTTATTAGCTACCCTCTGAACTTAATATAGAAGTAATCATAAAACTATCAAGAAAGGGGTATAACCCTACTGCATTACATCATTCATGAAAGGCTGAGCCCATCGTATAGATCATGTCAACAACCTCCGTATTATGGTATGGCAGTCGGTAGAATGGCGCGCCTTTTCTTTGCATACTCATTGAAAGCTTTCTACACCCTCCACCACCAGGCTATTTGGCAAGCACTTAAATGCAAAGGGGTTCCAGGTACCAAGATTCAGAATGCAAAGTTCTGCACGAACGCTTACTGGATAAGAATTTCAGTGTGAACATAATCAACGTTATAATGCACAGTGGTTTGTAAACGATTTATTTTGGACATAATTCGGTATCTCATGAATCACTGAAGATATCTTAATGAAATTTTGTTTAACATTTGAGTTAAAACTAAACTTTTTATGGCATTTCCAAAAAATTATATACCCGCGGTACCCAACTGTGGGGTCTTACTTAGAAGACCTTCTTCACCCTAGAAGGCCTACCGCTCGCATCTCAAAAACACATCTGGTTTGCCTCTGTGGAATTTTATTAAGATGTTTTCAGTGGTTCATGAGATACCGAATTATGTCCAAAATAAATCAAACCACTGTGTAATGTTACAAGCAACCAACTAAAGGATGTGGAAGAAAAACTGCAGGAAATTCAAAGAATTGCAAAAAATACTGGTCTACATATGAACATCAAAAAGACCAAATATATGCCTAAACACAATCAACACCTCGAAGTTAACCTCGTGCTTGAAGACGTTCACGATTAACGTCTTCAAACTTGGGCAACATTATATCCGCAGATATTACAAATCACATCAACAAGGCAAGTCAAACTTTCGTGGCACTACATTAGGTGTGGCAATGTTCCCAAATCCATTAAAAACCACACTTCTCTACGCTACTGAGTCATGGAACACCTCCGTGAACGATTTTCAGGCTCTACAAACCGGTCACTGCGAAAGATAATAAAACGTTTGTGGCCGAATATGTGAACTCAAACACGGAATTATGGACAAGAACAGCGGAGATTCCCGTCCGTGTTCAATTGGCAGAGAGGCAGTGGTAATGGATTGACCGTATCCTTAGGAGACCAAACGACGATGTAGCGAAAATAAAAAAATAATGGAATTCTTAAGATAGCAGGAGAAGGGGCAGACCTGTTAATAATTTGAGGAGCAAATAGGAAGCTGGCTCTGTGGGAGCAACTTGACCGAAAATGATGCTGAAGGCGCAAGATAGATCAAACTGGAAGAACTCTGTTTCAGCCCTTTGTTTTATATATATATTTTTTTTCCTGAGTATTTACTAAACGTGAGCATAAAACGTCTTGTTAGACTAACTTCGTAATGTTCAATAATGAATTGGTCTCTTTTTTCTTGCACTTGATTTCATGTATATACAAATATTGTTGTGCTCTTAAATAAAAACATACAATAGCATTTGCTCTTCTTCCAACCAATGCAATATTTGTTGTTGTTTGAAGTAAAATTTCAGTAGTGAATATTTTGTTTCAATAGTGTCTCTTGATATGAAATACTGTTATAGCAGACAACATGTATGTAAATGTATGATGTTAAAAGCAAGGGTTTGTACTTTGTATTTTAGTTATTTTATATTAATTTGCGCGTTGAGTGGTTGAAAATATAAAACTGTAGTAGATTGAATTTTTTTAACTTTTATTGATGAATAAAAAAATCTAATTTAATTTTTTCTCTCAAAAATCAGAGATTTTACTCTCAAGAAAATTTAAGTAAATTGAACTAGTGAACAATATGAAATGCTCATCATATTTATTGCACACTTGATAAAACTGTCCGGTCAAATGAGGTGCACTGATTTTTGCACGGTTTGCTCTCTTGTTCTCTGTATTTACTGTTTAAGCCCCTTTCACACTATTAGTATTAAGATTTTCATTGGATTTTGTAAGATAGAAATCAAATGAGCATTGTGTGATTGTCAAAAAATCTAACGTAACATAACATTTCGTTTTCACACTATCACACTTCAAATAAAATGAAAAATATCAGCAAAGGAACAAGCCGAGATGAGACATGAAACGGCGTCGGCTGAGCAATTTTATGTGGACGACAGAGGTGACGGGTCTTAAGTTTGTTTGGCCGTTCAAGTTTTCGGTTAATAAAAAAATAAAAAACAAAACAAAAAAAAAAAAAATAATACGTACATTCAACAATTTCTAGACATGGCAGAAACAAAGTACATACGTAGGCGTTAAGACTGATGGCAATTTAAGTCAGGTCCAGGACAAAGACAACATTTCATGGGCGGCGGCGAACTATCGGCTGTGACTCAATCAGCTTGGTTCTTGGCTTTAAAAAAACACAACCCTGCTAAAATGAAAAATGTTATCGTTTAGAAAATTTTCTAAAAATGGTTTGGTATTATGGGATGTCAAATTTCTTTCCGTATTATTTCACATCTTGATAACATACTGCTTTCACACTATCACACTTTCTCATTGGATTCAAGTATTTAACAAGTCTTAATACTCAGTATAATAGTGTGAAAAGGGCTTTAGTAATATTCCGCTACACATACAATCAATATTTGCGTTTCAAAAACATGCAATACTGTACACTTTTTAACATCTTGCGGTCACGTTTAGTATTTACCCAGGAAAAGGTACCTTTATATAAAGCACAATATTTCAAAGTACATAATTTAGGAATTATTATATGATTTCTAAATTTATTGTATATTTTTATTTGTTGTTGAGCTGTCATAGTAACACACCTTCTGCTCAAATAGCAATTGTTTATCTTGAAAAGAAAATAATTTAGAATTTAGTCCCACTTTTTTCTTACGAGGTGGGAGTAAATTCGAAACTTTTATTTCTTTATGGAAAATAATTTTTTTTAGTTTTGACGTTTCTCCGATAAATGAGTGATTTGCCCACTAGAATTAAGTTACACAAATGATTTTAAAGTAACTTTTAGAATAATAGCAAAATAAAATAAAAATGAAAATGATTGTTATAGCACAAATCACACAAACATACAATTATATGTTAATTCATGGCACGTGCAAATGTCGTAAAACAACATTGATGTCTTATTAGAAACTATCAAAAAATCATAAGCCATTTTCTTATAGAAAAATTGTGTTGTAGACATGTGCCATACATATACATATAAATAAACCCAGTTGGCCATAGTTTTAAGACATCTTAAACGGAGGATATTGATAATAGTAATTCGTGCAAAATATACTGACAACAACTCAAACAAATCTTCGACAAAAGCCAACTGATCACGAAATCATAGAAGACCCAAAGAGCAGCGCTTTGTTGCACCTTGCCACAATATGCTCATCCTTTGAAGGATTATATAACCGAAATTTTTGTCCGCCTTGGTATCGACGACTTCTTAAGGGAGAAATTTCACCAGTCTGTTGTCGATCAATTTTTGTAATGATCAATTTATTTCAACTATAGCCAATGAAAATATCAAAAAAGTATCTGCGAAGAAAAAGAAAACAAAATTATTAATAGGCAAGGTTTGTGGATCTCCTAGAGCTTAAATATATATCTTTATACAATTAATTGATATCGGAGAAAAGTGTATTATTTCTAGATTAGTGTTTCTTGCAGCATATTTCAAGCGTTGTTTACCTTTAAAAATGTAAGATTTACGGTAAAGCGATTTTTTTGAGAAATAAAGAATATAATTTGAATTGACACAACTTCTGAACGGACTAAGATATCCTTAAATTGAAATAGATAAATTTAAGGCTGACATAGATACAATTTATCAAATTTTTTATAATTTATATTTAAACAGATAAAATGGAAAAATATATTCCAAATAATTGTTTTTCTTTGATAAAATTTACTACCCTGCCTTTGTTAACCCCGAGGGGTTAGCCAAGGGATGAAGCTTTAAAAATCCAATTACCTTTTTCCAATCGGTGCTTTGGCCATTTTTAGATTGGACAGAAGGGACGACGGTTACAATTTATGACCCAAGTTTTCTTTTATTCGCATTGGCTTTAGGTTGTCTTTAAAATAGTTCAACCAAATTAACTAGAACCAAAGAAAATTTAGTTAAAAAAAGCTAAAAACCCTGGAAAAACGGTAGATTTTATATTTTTCCAATTCGAAGGTGTGTAACTTTTTTTATAGAACGTGCTATCAAGACAAAGCTGGATACTATTTTATTCTAAACTGGCTGTGCCCACACACGTTGTGTGCGTCCTGACAATATTTTGTTCGATTTTGCTTTGAAAGTAATCCACTCCAAATTTTGTATTTACTTTATATAAAGGTATCCATTCCTGCATAAAATTCTAAAATTTATATAAAATTCTAAAAACACTGTAAAAGGTATTTAAAATATTTTAATAACAATGTAATTTCACAAAGTAAAAATACAAACCGAATACAAATTTTATTCAATTGGCTATTTGGCAGTAGGTATTTCATATTTTATCATTATTTTAAAACGGCGTCATCTATTGACAACCGTGTTTAAAAAATTCCGCTTTCAATTTATTTTGTGATTATTTTAAAACAGCTGCGTCTGTTGCACAACCGTGTATAAAATATACCGCTTTCAAATATAAAAGATGCCTTAAAGTATGCAGTACCTTTGAATCGGTCAAACAAAACGGCGTTCTTACACTGCTTTCTCCTTTTTCTCTTGTAAGTAAGATAGTATTGAGGAAAAAAAGTATCCTATATTGGAATCAGGATACTAAGAAACCTTCACTTAAAATTTTGTTAAAATCCATACAGTAGTGTTTACGTGATGCGAACACAAAAACTACTAAATGTAAGGTTTGCCAAAAATTCGGAAATAAAAATTTCTAAGTATATTTTTCCTAAAGCACTTTTTATAGATACTTACAAGTACCAATAAAAAGTATGTCTGAGGTACCCTGACATACCTTGGGCGTGACTGCAAGGCACAGCAGCAAGAGGCAGCAAGAGTTTTTGGTTATTTGTTAAAAGAGTTAAGGATAATACTAGTTCCTCAATTCCGACTCTTTTAAAGGATGACCAATTATTCACTGATCCGGTTGATAAGGCTAACCTTATGGCCGAAATATTTGCAAGTAATTCTTACTTGCCGAAAAGCAATCAACCACCGCCCTCTCGACAGAGTATCAGTAACTATGCCAACGATATTCTTTCGAGCGCGTGCGGTTAAAAGGGTCCTAGAAAATCTCCCAGGAGACTT
Source organism: Phasia obesa (assembly GCA_949628195.1). NCBI lineage: Eukaryota > Metazoa > Arthropoda > Insecta > Diptera > Tachinidae > Phasia > Phasia obesa. Next base: position 120,526,452 of record OX451217.1, read on the forward strand.
ATTAATGTCTCCTGGGCCGGATGGAATTCCAGCACTGGTCTTGAAACAGTGCTTTTCAACGCTAGCGCGTCCATTAGCAACCCTTTTCAGCACTTTGTATCATGCTGGTAAATTTCCAATGTGTTGGAAGGTTGCTAATGTAACGCCAATCCCCAAAAAGGGTGAGGCGAACAACCCTGATAATTAATGGAAAGTATGATAAACTTTCATGTTGTGAGGTATTTGGAGTCTAACAATTTGCTAAGCGACCGCCATTATGGTTATCGTAGGGGTCGCTCTACAGGTGACTTACAAGCTTTTCTCGATTTATATCGAGCTTTCTCAGGGATCGCACTATACGAGTTGTTATAGATGGGATTTCATCAAATGAGTTCAAGATTAATTTAGGGGTACCGCAAGGCTCCGTTCTTTCTCCTACCCTATTTCTTCTTTTCTTAAATGACCTTCTTAGTTAAACTTCTAACCCTATCTACTCTTTTGCAGATGATAGCAGCATTTGTCATTCATACTCATTCAATAATAGGTCGAACAAGTTAGAGATTGGAGTCAAGACACAAAACATAAATGATACGCTCAATCATGATCTTGCCACAATTTCTGAATGGGGTCGCATGAATAGAGTAGAATTTAATGCCCGTAAGACTCAATGTTGTATGCTTACGCACAGCCGTGCGTTTGAAAATGATGCTTCATCTGTAGCTAGGGGTGATGTAGATATTAAGGAATCAGAAGCTCTTGACGTTCTTGGCATGAAAATTCAGTGCGATGTCCGATGGACTAAACACATTTTTCAAGTCTCGATAGAAGCTTTCAAGTGCTTCGATTTTTTAAAGCGGTGTAATAGATACTTCACTCCATCTGATCTTCTTACTATTTATATCACCTATATCCGGCCTAAAATGGAATACAACTCTCATGTATGGGCCGGCGCCCCAAAATTTTGGAGCTACTCGACCGCGTGCAGGAGAGGGCGAAGAAGCTCATCGGTGACAGTAGGGTATCCAACTATATTGACTCACTGGAGCATCGACGCAATGTGGGTTGTGTTTCGCTGTTTTACCGTTACTACAGTGAAATGTGCTCTAATGAAATTAGGGAAATTGTACCCGACACCCAGACTTTTTTGCGTACAACACGCTTCTCATCAAGGGCCCATCCATTTGTGGTCGATTTGCCAGTGAATCGAACTACGCATTATATGGAGAATTCGTTTTTCGCCCGAACGGTTCGTATGTGGAATAAACTCCCTGCCGATGTCTCTCCTATCAACTTCAATATGAGAAAGTTCAAGTCAAATGTCCACAAACACTACTCCATCTATCCTCCTTCCCATAACCAAATTTCCTAGTTCTGGCACAATGCATTGCATGTGAAGGGGTCATCCCCTGAGTGCTGGTCCAATAAAAAAATGCTCTATTCGCCCTATGAAGGCGACCGTCGAAGACTACTTCATCTAGGACACTTTGTCCATCTAAGAAGTCATTGATTCGTATGTATTATTTACGCGTAGGTGTGGATCCTAAATAATACATACAAATCGTATATTAAAAACACGAAATTTAAAGTATATTTTTATACATGTTATGCCTAAATGTTATTAAATACACTGTCCGTCATATAAATAAGGAATTTAACTGGCTGATAATTATACTTAGAATTTTAATTGAATTAGTATAACTTTTTATTAACATATAAATGAATTTTTCCCATTTTTCTTTATACAAATTAATCACCTAATTTGTATAAAAATTATTCTTCAATTACTTTTAGTAGTAAGAGATAATAAAGAACTTAATCCTAATTTTAACAATTCATTTGTACGAAATTAAATTACGATACAAAATTTGAGATTATTTAAGTGGAATGTAATTTAAAAATAGCAAGAAAAAATTAAAAAGTTTTTGTTTTAAACGTTAAAAAGAAATTGGAGAAAAAGCAGTGAAAACACACCGATTTTTTTACCGATTTAAATGTACGGAGTATTTCCAAACATGGTTGCGCAATAGATGGCGCTGTTTTATAATAAAGACAAAATATAAATTACTTACTGCCAAATAGCCAACTGAATAAAATTTATATTTGATTTGTATTTTTAGTTTGTGGAATTACATTGTTATTAAAATATTTTAAACACCTTTTACAGTGCTTACAATAGTTTTTAGAATTTTATATAAATTTTTGAATTTTATCCAGGGATGGGTACCTTTATATAAAGAAAATATATAAGAGTCTTAAAATTTGGTGTAGAACACTTTCAAAGCACTATGACCACCATGATCGCTGTTAGATAGCGAATCCTGTCAGTTCAATTTTGTCTACTTTTTAAAGAACTAATATTTCAATAATGACATGAGCTATGTTGATCTCCATTTGCTCAAGAGTTCTAGGGTTGTTTCAATACTACAGGGATTAAACGTATCAAAAGTAATAAAGAGGCAAAACCTGGGACGCCAAGGAAAAGCTCCATCCAAATTTACTTTTTGGTGATAAAATTGCTCGATATGGAAAATATATATTTTGTTTAAATTTATTTTCCCTAAATATGTAAAACTGAAGCGGAATAAATAAAATAAATTTTCATTTTAATTTTTATATTGAAACTTTAATTTAAGACTTTTTAATACTATAAATTAAACTTAATTATATAATTAATTTATTTCTTACAGCATGGACGTTTGTCGTTGGAATTTGTCAAATGCATCCGAATTAATATCATTTCGTTGGTTAATTATAGCAATGATTTATATAGCGACAATAATCTTAACAATCTGTTCCGATAATATAGATGACAAATTATATTTTAATAATAATGCCAATTTAACATTAACGCAAGAAGAAATGGTAAGTATGCTACACATAATTTAACATAAAACGCTTAGATATATGCCAAAGTAAAAGTGCCCCTTAAAGTAGGCAATTATATTAAAGTCTTTTGCAAAAATACAGCAGTTTAAGAAGAAAGTTTTATTGTTATTATTTTTAAATAATTGTTATTTTAATATATATTAATATTATATTTAATTTAATTTTTAATAATTTAGCTGAGCAATAGCATCGTTTCGGTTTGGAGTAGTCTATCGGTGACCCGTAGCATATGCGCTATTTGTGGCTGGATAATGATTGGCCTGACACCATATGAAGACTTTCTCTATGAACATTTACTAGATTTAACTCGATATCAGATGACAAATAATTAAATAAAAGTTAATATAAGAAATGACAACTACAATTAATTAAAACCAAATATTTATACTCCAAAAAATAGCAACACAAAAAAATTAATTTAAGTGTATACTAATTAATTTAAGTTCAAGAAAAGGTATAATTATTATTATATTCAGTTATAAGACAGAAAACTTATATATAACTATTTTATAAAGCAATCATACGATTATATAAAATTGTAATTCTCTGCTAATTACTAAACGAAATGTAACAAGAGGTTGATGAGGCGTAATATAAAATTTTAAAGTAAAAATGTAAATATTGTTTTTGTTTTTTTTTATAATCTTTAATAAATTTTTAAGTAAACTTAAGAATTAATTTAAAAAGAAATTTGTTTGTTACTAAAATATTTTTTTGATTTTAATTATTTTACCTTGTAATTTGTTAAATTTTTATTAATTTTTTAAATAATTCAATTAAATATTTATATTATTACTATTGGCTATAAAAACTGATCATGTTATGTTTAAGTTAGATACTTTGAAAATGAAAAAAAAATTTAATTTAAGAAATTAAATTTTCACGGCTTCATCAGAGGACCCTTCTTATTCTATTAAAATATTACATGTAATGATCTTATATTGATACGTAGAATCAGAGTACGAAATTTAAACAAAACGAAACGTTTACTTTCGTTTTTTTTTTCAAAACGATTGTGCCATTTAGTTTTGTATTGCTCTTGGCCGAAAGCATAAACTGTACATTTATTTAAACGTAGAAATGAATACAACAAAAACAAAACAAAGAAAAAGCCTTTCGCAAACGTTTGCTAAACGATTTTGTTATTATGGTAGAACATGTATCAAAGCAGTATACAATTATTATTTGTTTTAGAGATACTAGCATAAGAAGAAAAACAAAATTAAAAGCAATTCAAGAAAACAAAATATAATTAAAAGCAGCATTCGAAAATCGAACGAATTAATCAATCGCTCAAAAAAAAAAAAAAAACGTTTCTGCTTTTCTATTGCTAGCAACTGCACGATTGTACTGGTATATGAAGGCAAGCAGATAAGTAAGAAGTCAATTGTTTTGTTTGTTCTCTTTGTCATTCAAAAAGTGTCTTTGCATAAAACGTTTGCGAAAAGTATTGTTTGTTTTAATACACTGCAGAGAATATGTGTCCAGGCAATGATTTTTCTATACAATTTTTTAATCACAAGTTCTCATCAATATAATGACTATTTGGTATTTAATAAAAGTCTTTGGTTCATTTCATTTGAAAGGGTTACGTAAGCATCATTTTTTATAACAACTCTGTAATGGCAAGTTTTGGTTATTTATAGAACAGTTTTTCAACAGCGCCTTTGTTGTTAAGTATTAATCTAAAGCAGACGAAAGCATTTTATTTTATTAATTACTAGATGTGCCTGACATCCACACCAAATCTTAAGACTCTTAAGGATAAAGATACTCATCCCTGGATAAAATTCTAATAATTACTGTAAAGCTCTGTAAAAGACAGACAGAAAATGAGTTACTCATTTTTTTAAAACAGCGCCGTCTGTTGCTCAACCGTGTTTAAGATATACCGCTTTCAAAAATAAAAGTTGCCTTAAAGTATGCAGTACTACAGTACTCCACTTTCTCTTGGAAATACGATATATTTGCGGAAAAAAGTATCTTATATGGAATCAGGATACCAAGGTACCTCCTCACAAAATTTTGTTAAAAGGAGAAATACAGACAGGCAGGAAATGAATTATTCTTTTTTATAAGTATAGATTTTACGACTAGAGATATTAAAAAAGGAGGGAGCCTATGGCGTTCTGCTGCTTAGTAGCCAACGTGCTAACCCACTATAGCTATAGGTGCTATAGCACCTTTATTTATATGGAACTTTTTTTTATATTGTTTTTAAGTTGAAGCCTTATATGATGACTATGATGTATGACCTGGATCATAAGGTTATCATGAGCCGGATGCCAAATGGCTAAATTGCCACTCTCGCTATGCCACCGGATGACAAAACTCTATGATGACTTTTTTTCATTAATTTCATGACAGTTTTGAGCTTATTAAAGGCATTAGTCATAACATTGGTGTCATATATCATATGACGCGGCGTTAATAGCTCGCCAATGAATTTGTCTATCAAACAAAGAATGGTCTTAGCTTCCCACCAAACCAAATGTTTCGATTTTTTCTGAAGTGAGACTAGTCGTAAGGAATTCGTTAGGACATTTCGGTAGTTTTTATGCAATCAGACTTGTCGTGACGATTTCGTTAAGACAGTTCGGTAGTTTGTTTGAAATCAGAGTCATCGTAACGAATTTGTTAAAACATTACGGTTGCTTGTTTGAACAAATAAAAAATATATAAAACTTTAATTTATATGTAAGAAAATAAAAACCAGAATTGTATTACATAAAATTTATAGTATTTTCGAAAAAATTAAATAAATACATGCAAGATGTGAATTGAAATTGAACTGATTACGGTCGAGTATTGCCTTGAATACCAAATCATTAACTAATCATTATAATCACTTAACTTTCAGAGAACGAAATGCTAGCTTCTACGAAGGTACTGACAAAAAACATGTCGTTACGATTTCGTACCTAAATGTTGTTGCGATTTCCTACCTACATATCGATGCGATATCGTAACGACTTTGATACTATATATCGTTACGGTTTTGTAACTACATCACTTTGCAAATTTATGTCAACCCTTTCATATAAAAATCGTTACGATTTCGGTAATATTTCGGTTCCGAAATCAGACGATTTTGTCGACCAGTCATTACGAACTCTTTACGAAATCGGAACATTTGATTTGGTGGGTTATTAGTTCGTCCTTAGAATTTTAACATGATTTCAAGCCTATTTTATTCTCTGTAGATTATGTTTTGGCGAGAATCGCTAAATCTTTTTATGGGACACAATATAAAATTATATATTGTGCTCCAAATGACAAACAATGATTTAAGACTTAAATATTTGATGTAATCAGTTAGGGCCAGTAAATAAAAACTTTAACAGTGAGTTTTAATGATTGATATGCGATTTAAAATAAATAAACTTTTGAAAATTTTTTTAATTTTTAAAAAATAAATAAATAATGTTTTTGTACCTTTTATTTAATTTTTGTAAATACAATAAATATTATTTATAACGCAATAAATGTAAATTATAATATATATATATATATATATATATATATATATATATGTATATATCCGAATATAAGAAACACATATATAAAGCTTTAATCATTAAATTGAGATTTAGAGAAAAATTCTTCTCCCCTACAAAATCATACAGAATAACCGATAGTTAAGCCAACAACAAAAACAAAAAATGTAGAAATTTATAAAAAGCCCTTCAAAGGCCGCTAGAAATCAAGTTTTGATTTTAAATAAAGTTTTTAACAAAATTTTATAAAACAAAATTTGTAGTTAAAAATAATAAAATTAATATTATTATTTGTTGGTTTAAATTTTATTTAAATTATTTAAAACTGGGGAAAGCGTTCCTGCAGTCCTAGAAAAGAAAAAATTATAAATATAAATTAATATTTTGTAAATAAAAAATATTTTTAATTCATTTTTGATAAACATATCGCTTTTAAATTTCTAATTTAATATTTCATTATATAAAAAAAATGTGTTTGTTTTTCATATGTTTTTATTATACAATAATTAATAGGAAAATTATAATTAAAAACTAATTTAACTACTTAAACAAGAAATAACATTACGAATATTAAATTCAAATCAGTAAATTTTAATTCAGATTCACATGCTTATATATTCAATATATAACTTTAATTTTCACGTCTTTTAAGGACCACCCTTTAATTTCTATTTCATGCCTTTATTACATGCTTTAAGAAAATTTAAGTGGCTGCTTGTTAGGGTCAAAAGTTAAGCCCACATCACAATCTAGTGTTATATGGGGACACCCTTTTACTTTTACTTTTATTTTTATTTTTTTATATTTGTTATAAAAAATAGTATGCCTAAAAAGGCCATGATTCACTATAATACTCAGTCGTACAACCTGTCAGAAATAGCATGTGTGATAAAAAAGTATGATAGTGTGGATTAGAAATGAATGTGTGTGACAGACTTTTTGACCGTCTGTACGATTTGATAATCTTTTGAAAAAAATCATAAAATAGTAGTTTTCTATGCGATCGGAGTTGCAAAATCTTGTTTTGTATGATAGTGTGGCATTTACAATGCTATTTTGAAACGATTTTTCTGTCAGATTTTTTTGTGATTAAATCGTACGATTGTGTAGGATAGTGAATCCTGGCATTAAAAAATACAAAGCTAAAGTCATCAGAATCGCGACTTCTAGGGCAACTATTCCATGGGCTTCAAACACGGCTAACCAAATTTAGCTTTTAGTTGTTGAAGGGTTTCTTGCCACTTTACCATAATTTATTTAGTCAAAAAAAAAAAAAAAAGTTCCTCTTGAATAATAGGTAGTTAGTCGCAATTTACATAGGACAGAAACAGGGCAGACATTTTTTGAATTCTCTTTTGCTCTTGCTTAAACAATTTACATTGGAAATAAACAAGACAGACAGATTTTTGCACATTTTATTTTCTGTGTTATATTCTTTACATGCACATTCTACTAGAAACTCATTAAAATGAGGCCGACTTGAGAAACATAAAGTGAAGCAACAAAGAAAAAAGCGAAAAGAAGAAAAGAGAAACGAAAAAATGTCCAGTACACTAGTCATGAAATACACACTCTACCTCTTCAACCCCTTGCCAACAAATCTCGTCTGTCTGCTCATTTTTCTGTCTAATGTAAATTGCGACTTAACAACACCTATTTTTGTATCCAAAGCAAGAAAACGATACTAGAGTATACTCTATATACGGGGTCTAAATACATATAAAGGGTGTTTTTTATAGAGGTATAGAACTTTAAGTTGCAATAAAACAACGATGGATTATTCGATTGACTTGAATTTTATTTATCCGAAAGGTAATCTTGTGGCATTACATTTTAAATATGATTTCTGGCATATGACCGCCAAGGCTGGCGCGGTTGTAGTCCAATCTGGACGTCCAATTTTCGAGTATCTCATTTGTGGCCGTATATCGGCAATAACACGGCGAATGTTGTCTTCCGAATGGTCAAGCGTTTGTGGCTTATCCGCATAGACCAATGACTTTACATAGCCCCACAGAAAGTAGTCTAGCGGTGTTAAATCACAAGATCTTGGAGGCCAATTCACAGGTCCAAAACGTGAAATTAGGCGGTCACCAAACGTGTCTTTCAATAAATCTATTGTGGCACGAGCTGTGTAACATGTTGAGCAGTCTTGATGAAACCACATCTCCTGGACATCATGGTTATTCAATTTAGGAATGAAAAAGTTAGTAATCATGGCTCTATACCGATCACCATTGACTGTAACGTTCTGGCCACCATCGTTTTTGAAAAAGTACAGACCAATGATTCCACAAGCCCATAAAGCGCAACAAACAGTCCGTTTTTCTGGATGTAACGGTGTTTCGATATACACTTGAGGATTACCTTCATTCCAAATGCGGCAGTTTTGTTTGTTGACGTAGCCATTCAACCAGAAGTGCGCTTCATCGCTAAACAAAATTCGCTTATGAAAATCGAGAACAACGGTAATATCGTTTTGGGCCCAAAATTGCACTATTTGCAAGCATTGTTCAGGCGTGAGTCTATTCATGATGAATTGCCAAACCAAACTGAGAATAAATCACTTGACAGCTGTTAAATCGGTCGCCATCCTGAAAAGTAATGCGAACTTAAAGTTCTATACCTCTATAAAAAACACACTGTATTATTTTGACGCTGATAGAGTTTTTCTGTCCAAAGTATTGACTATCAGCCCGTATGAAAGCTCAGCATGACACTTTATAAATTAAAAAAATTTTTAAATTCTTTTTAAAATTTTTAAAATTCTTTTTTATTTTTAAACTATTCTATTTTAACGAACAATGCACGGTGGGGCAAAGTCAAAATATTTTGGATAAAACTCAGGCGATTAATCCAAAATTTGTCATGAAAATAGCAGAGGAGTATCTCAGATTAAGTTTTGACGGTGGGCATCATACACTTGCCAGGGGTACTTCGCCCCTGCAAATTCTTTTAGAGTTTGCTATTTCTTAAATTTTTGTTTGATTTTTAAAAATTATACCTATAAAACGATAGTTTAAACTGTACATTATGGTTTAAAATGATTGATTTATAAGCATTTTTCAATTAAAATTTTAGAATTTTTTTCGATACTCTAGTCTAGTTTTCAAAATTTTTTAAACAATATTCAACAATATTTTTTTTAATTTTTTTCCACAGTGAGTAAAATTTTAAATATTGTGGAACACTTTCAAGATTATATCTTTGCTGAATTAAAAACTAGACGATTTTTAATTTAAAAATTCCAAAATGATTGCAATTTTGTGTATTTTAGCCTAAAAATGGTCGTCAATCTTATTTTTTTAATAGAACAAAATTTTCTTAAAGAATATATAAAAATTTTATATCTCTGTGTAAGCTAATAATATGTATGTACCTTTAAACCAGTGTTCGAAAATTTAATGAATATTATTTTGTGAATTGTACATAAAGCCAGAAACGATATTTATTTTTTTAGTGTTTGTGTATTTTCACACAACCCGAAAACAATGCATAACGATTTTTTAAACGTTTCTATTCTTACATTGAGTTTGTTCAGTACAGTATTCTCGTTGTGTAGAATGATCACAAGCATAATAACACAGTTCTTTCCTTTATTGTATTTGCCTTTGTGCATTCAATATTATACCGTACAAAACATTAAATATATTAGGTAAATTTTCGACCACTGGTTTAAATCAAATTTCGTGTAAAATTGATCAACCTTGTAGAAGATGACTTATTTTACATCAAAATTTTAACTTTACCCTATATGTTCTAAAATCCCATAGTCGGGATCGAAAAAAGAGTACTGCCTTAATACAGCTAAATATACTCCCAACTATTGCTGAAAGTATTTCATGACCCCTAGTTCATATGCGGAATTTATGGGCAAAAGACTAAAAAAAATCCAATTTTGGGATTATTTGCATTTATTTTGGGAATTGTGTGATTTCCTTTACCTTAATGTTGTAATGCTGTTGTTTTTTACAATTTGATTTTCCCTGACTAATTACTAATCCACAAAAAATTACATTTGAATCGTTTAACTACCAATAATTTTAAGCATATTCAATATTTTACTTTCCTCATTTTGGATCAATCGGCCTAGCTCTTTACAAATGGCTGAATTATTTCCAAAATAATCTGATTCTGCCCCACTGTGCAGTGGCATGAATTGCTTCGTCAGTTGATCGAATTTCACATTCATAAAAGTGTCTATGACCACGAATTTTTATGAGATTTGATAAGCCCTGTATGAAATGATAAACAGTGTACATTGAAAAGCTAATAGCGAAATCATATAGCAGATGGCACAGAAGTTACACCAACGACAAATGGCGGAACAATTTTATTCTGCTTTAATATTTGTAAAGCAAACAGATATAAACATATGCGGAATATTTGTATAAATTTTCTAAAAAATTTTATTAGTGAATAAAACTTTTGCAACATATTTTTATCGGCTTAAAATCAGGCGCGTTTTACCGGCTGGAATTAAAATCATTTAATTGAAATATATCCGAAATGAAAAACAGTTAAAAAATATTTATTTGTACACAAAAATCTCTTTACCATCTATACACCTTAGACTCTTATAACATGTTTAACTATTTTTGTTAAAAAAAAAAAAACAAAAAAGAAACAATTTACCAGACGATACCAATCATGAAGTCATTTATTAACACCGTTGACACTTCGAGCAACGGCGAATATAATTGAATTTATCATTGCCCCCATCTGGTAATATATATGTATGACTCGTCTTAAACAAAACTATTTTTTACACAATATTTTATATTTTAATATACAAATGAAATGTGAGCTACTTAATATTTATTAAATAAATACCCTGAAAACTATTATGTTAAATTATGATAATAGAATATAACTAAATCGTAGATAATTATTGCTTGCTTCCCCTTTTTATATTAAAAAATGTAACGAAAAACAAGAAAAATTCAAATAAAGAGATATTAATTTTATTTATGAACTCGTATAGTTTTAACATATTTTTGTAAATATAAATTTCTGCATTAAGTTCAAAGAATTTATAGTTTCTACAAAAAAAATCGTTTGCATTGAGTGATAAAATAACATGTTCTTATTATTATTATTATTAATTTCGAATAAATAAATTATTTATAATTTGTCATTCAATAAAAATTGTATGTATATTGTAAGTTTCATTTATATCACATATTGCAGATTCATTTAACTTTCGGAAGTAAGAAATTTTGAGATGAACATATGTATGTATTAACATAATTCACAAACTCCCTTGGATCGTTTAAGGTTTATTAAAATAAGCTTTAAATTAATTAGCTTGTGAACTGGTTGTGTTATTGTGTCGTATTGTCGTTGTTTCGCATAATGTCAAAATATAAAAAATATTTTCACAATCAACGTTGCCATTCTTGGACTTTTCTTCCCCAAATTTATACGCGATTTTATACGTAAAGTTAATAAATTTTTACAAATAATTACGCCTTCCAAAAAATTTTCTATAGAATGTTCGACTTTATTTGCCAATCTTTATAAACTTGCTCAAATTAGTTTTGTAATAAAACTTACTAGATGTGTATGTTTTCAGATAGTTTTAAGAATTCTGTTGGTTTTAAGAGATTATTGTAGTTAAAAAGAAGTAAGAGTGCTATATTTTGGCCATGCCGAATCTTATACACCCTTCACCATAGTTATGTTAAATATTTTCTTACTCTGTTATGTTTCCCAATTTCACAATAATATACATTCGGTTTTTTACTTTTATGATTTTTAACTTCATTATTTCAAATACAATATAAAGATATAGACATTTTTTTTTTGTAAAAATTTTATTAAATTTTTTGTAAAAATTTTATCGAAAATTCCTAGTGAAAATTTTATTTAAAATTTTTTCTCTTAATTTCATTTTCCAGATAGCTATTTTCACTGATGAACTAGTTGAGCACTGGCGAAATAGCTACATATCTGGATATACTTTCCCCATAGTAATCAATTTCGATTATTATATTTTTGGAAATAAACATTTTATATTGCACTCATAAAATATTTGTTTCATACATTTTTAGGTAATCATAAGTGATTAAAAATAAATAATTTTATTGAAAATTTGTTGCGAAATTTTATATAAAATTTTTGGTAAAATGTTATTGAAAAATTGTTGTCAAGATTTTATTGACAATTTTTTCTCTAAATTTTATGGAAAATTTTTTGTAAAAATTTTATCAATTTTTTTTTAAATTATATCGATTTATTTTTAAATTTTTGTAAAAATTGTATTGCAAATTTTTTTTTTTTAAATTTTATTGAAAAGTTTTTATAAAAGTTTTATCGAAAAATTTTTGTAAAAATTTTATTAAAAAATTTTTGTAAAATCTTTACGAAGATTTTACGAAAATTTTTTGTAAAAATTTTATGGAAAATTCATTGTAAAAATTCTATCGAAAATTTTTTATAAAAATTTTATGAAATTTTTTTTTAAAAATTTTATCAATTTTTTTTTTAAATTTATTAAAAATTGTAAAAATTTTATCGCAAATAGGCTATCAACTACAGCTATATGTATTGAAAAATTGTTGTCAAGATTTTATTGAAAATTTTTCTCTAAATTTTATTGAAAATTTTTTGTAAAAGTTTTATTATTTTTTTTTAAATTTTATCGAATTTTTTTTTTAATTTTTGTAAAAATTTTATTGCAAATTTTTTTAAAAATTTTATTGAAAAGTTTTTATAAAAGTTTTATCGAAAAATTTTTGTAAAAATTTTATCGAAAAATTTTTGTAAAAATTTTATGGAAAATTCTTTGTAAAAATTCTATCGAAAATTTTTTATAAAAATTTTATGGAAAATTTTTTGTAAAAATTTTATCAAATTTTTTTCTTTAAATTTATTGAAAATTGTAAAAATTTTATCGAAAATCGGCTATCGACTACAGCTATATGTATTGCTTTCTGTAAAGGCCTTTAATACAAAACAGAGCGGAAAAACCCTATCGACCTGAAAACAAACAAAAATCGGTCCTCGCAGGGGTTTACTGATTTCCCAAGTACAGATGTATGCACTCCATGTGTTGCGTTTGGTGTGGAGCATTTACATTTGTTATTTGCCATTTTTTCTTGCGGTGGTGGCGATTCCTCAAAATCCATGTAATACTGATCTTTCATTGATGTCAGAATTGAGCTAGAAGGTCAGAGGGCTTTTACCTATTATAGCCAATAAACTTTTTAAATTCTTCCACAATTAGCATTCGTTAAAAAAAAACTTTCTCAGAATATAAGACTTTTTAAACATTAAATTTTATGATACCGATAATGCCATTTGAAGTATAATGTACGGTATTGCCATATATTCTAATAATAATAATAATAATAATAATAATAATAATAATAATAATAATAATAATAATAATAATAATGTTTTAGGATAAAGAATACTTTTTCCCTTGAAAAGGTCTCATTTCTACGTTTCTAAATTAACTTTTTTTGATAATTTTTGGAATTATGCTCGTCTGTCTGCGTTTGCGTTACGGAAAAAACTACTGGACGAATTTTATATTTATTTACTTGAAAAACGAAAATATGTAATAATTTTTATTTATTGGACAAAATTATTCTATATTTGAACAGAGGCACCTCAGTGCCTCGTCCAGGAAGCCCACAGAAAAAGGGAAAATAGCAAATGTCAATGCTCAGCAAAACTCCACACCAAATATCAAGGGTTTGCAGCACTTGAGTTTATCCTAGCCAACGACAGATGACAGCCTTATCATTCTGGTATAAGGTACAGTAAAATAATAATTTAATTTAAAAGACATAAAGATTAACGAAACAAACGCAAGGCAAAAAATGGGCAGGTTGGATATGTTTTGTCGCCTAACATACAATATTCATTAAGAAAATAAAAAATAAATGTTTAATTAATTTATATTTTTTTCAAACCGAATTAACAATACCGAAAACCTTTTACTTTTGTAAACGGAAAGTTTTAGACTCTACTCTACTCTACCCCATGCTAGGTTCACCGAAAATTATTTTAAAGTGGGGTAGTGGTAACATTTACTGGAGAACCGAATGTAAGTGGTCCCGCGGACTACGTCGAAGCCGAATTCGTGCTCTTCTTTAAAAATTACTTTTTAACCCTTATGCCCCTCTTTATTTGCGTGATCACATATAAAGTAAATACTTATATAAACCAGCAGCACTTTAAAAGCAAGAATCTTCAAATATGGTGTTGACTGTTTCCAAAACAAAAGGCAGATTTGAACAAGGTATTGTCAGGACGCCAAGAAACATAATTAACATGCGTGCGAGAATATCAGTATTAATATTGTTCAAGTTATAAGAAAATAAACGATTGTTAATAGACCTTTGATTTACCTTTTATCAAAAAACCTTTTTCACTGTCCTAATGCTTTTACTGCCCGCCCATACAGAAATATATTATGGATCTACTCAATTAGGTCTTCAACCTTCACTAGGTGATTTTAAAAGCAACTTTTTTTTGTTATATTTTTTTCCTTTGAAATCTATTTAATTTTGATATTAAAAAAAATTTTAAAAATAGTTTTTATGTGTCATATATTCGTCTATGCAATTTTTCCAAGGTATATTTATCTTACTAGGTAGTGTCGTCCGCCCAGCTGATTTAGTAGTTCGACATGTCAAAAGTTGTATCTGTTCAGAAATTTTATAGTGTAGAAGTGAGAAAGCAATAAAACACATACACGCCTTCTCAATTTTCTTATATGTTTTTTGACATTTCGAACTACAAAGCAAAAACAAAATGCCATGTTGTTCTTGTATTGTTGTATTTGTTGTAGGGACGCCACTACCTAGTAAAATAAATATACCTTGAATTTTTCCATATATTTTTTTTCATACTTACATATGTACATATATTTTTCTTACTGAAATACACAAAAGAAAATAAAAAGGATTTTTATACAATATTTAGCAAATTGTTTTAATTAATTTAAATATTAAAACATATTATATTCATGAAATACATATATAAAAAATTATATTTTAAGATATTTATATAATTTATTTAAATTAAAAAAAAAATAATTATAAATATTAAAGATAAAATTAAAAATCTATAAAATTAAATAATTTATTAAATATAAATATATGAGACTTAATTTATGCAATAATTATATAGCCAAGGAAACTATATATAAATTAAAAAAAAATAAGTAACAAAATATCTACATCTACCTAATATTAATATAAAAAATATACATAAAATTATATTTTAAGTAATCTGCATATGAAGATTAAAAATCGTAAATAATAAACTAAATATGTACTCGTAATAATCTGTTGTAATATTGTATTATATAAAAGAATAAGAAACTAAAAAACCAAAACTTGTATGAATAAAATAAAGAAAAAATATATATATTATGCAAAAATGTTGAAAAGATGTGTTTTAATTACACACTATGTAATTTTTTAAGTCATGGCAAATTAACCATATACGGACACCACTACGTCATAAGAGACAAAAAAAAAAAAGACCCCTGTCTCCCACTTAGGTAGCCGGGAAATTTTTCACTTTTGCGGCTACCTAAGCGCTACCTAAACGGTGTTAAGAATCATTCCTAGGAAGTTCATATGTTCTAGAAAGTTGTTTATTGAGATCTAAGGTTAATTTTTGTAGTTGATTGTTTCCTTGAATTTTGAACGGTTTGCTACCTATGGACCCGAACAGGGGAAAAAAGGTAAAAAATTTGAATTTTTTAAAGCTTTTTGCGTTTTTGACCTTGAAGATGAAGTTTTTTTGATTTTATATGTTCACAATTTTTGTTCTTTATGACAAGAGTTACAACTTTGCCTCAAAGAGTATATCAAAATTCCAAACGGTGTGCAAAATATGAGCTTGAGTAAATGATCATTTTTTTGAAAAAATGACATCGAGGCCCCACATCTTTGAGGGCCCATAAAAAAAAACCTGGAGGATTTTGGGCAAAACTGGGAGACAGGGGTATTTTTTTTGGTCTTTTATCACGTAGTGGTGTCCGTATATGGTTATTTTTTTCCGTGTGGCACTATGTTTCATATCAATACTCGATATATCTTTTCTTTTGATATAGATGTTAGTGTCTGTTGTGCTTAAGAAAAATTAGGTGTTGTTTCGACGTATTTAGATTACACGATTACACTACATTATTCCAAGGTTACGAAAGTTCTGCAGTAGAGGGTTGCCAATAAAAATTGCTGTTTTTCCAGTGTAAGCCACACGATGAAAGTAAAGATATATCATATTTTGTTTATATTTTACCAAGGTATTGGTAAATAAGGTAAACGAGCTTTAAATAAAAAAAATGTTTATGTGTTACGTTTGAGTCATCCCCATGTCAATTCAAAAAAAAAAAAAAAAAAAAAAATTGAAATTATCCACTCCATATTTTATTGAAAATTTTTTTAGATATACATTTATAAAAATGGGAAAATACCGCTTTCTTGCATATGCGCTCGAGACTGAAATATATTCTAATGCCAGTTCTTGAAGCCATCAATTCGGCTTCAGAAAACAACATAGTACGATCCAAAAAACACACAGATTAGTAAATGTAATTAAAACGACATTTGAAGAAAAAAAAATACTGTTCTGGCTCTTTATCGACATTTCTCAAGCATTCGATAAGGTTTGGCACGAAGGCCTAATATTTAAGCTAAAGCTGAACTTGCCCGAAAACTTTGATAAGCTCTTTAAAGATTATTTAACGAATCGCAAGTTTTTATTAAAAGAAGGTGAGTTTTTAAGCTCGCCACAGCTCATTGAAGCCGGAGTTCCCCAAGGTAGTATTTTGGGACAAATTTTATATTTATTGTACACATCAGATATGCCAATTAGCACCCTAGTCCACACATCAACTTTTGCAGATGGCACAGCTTTTTTAAGTATTCATAAAAGTGACCAAGAAGCATCACAACTTTTACAAGACCACATACTCAATTTGGAAAAATTTCTAGAAAAATAGAGAATAAAAGTGAATGAACAAAAATGTACTCACATAACTTTCACACTGCGTAGGGACTCATGCCCTCCTATTCCCATAAATAACCATATGATACCACAGCTTTCAGACGTTAAATATCTGGGTATACATCTTGACCGTCGCCTTACTTGGAAAAGCCACATAGATTTCAACTTAACACAAATGAAACTAATAGCAGTACAACTAAATTAGCTTATTGGCAGAAACTCCACCCTGAGCTTAGATTGTAAACTTCTACTGTACAAGTCGATCCTCAAACCAATTTGGTGTTATGGGATTCAGTTATGGGGCACTGCCTCAGCTATCAATGTAGAAAAAATTCAAAGGCGCCAAAATAAGATTTTCCGTATTATTACATCTGCTCCCTGGTATATAAAAAATTCGAACATCCACAAAGACCTAAACATGCCATCAGTTAAAGCAGAAATAGCGAAACATGCAGTCACATATCTAAAGAGGCTTGAATCTCATCCAAACCCTTTGGCGCGTAACATGCTGAATGAACCTGGTTACATTCGACTAAAAAGAAGAGATACTGCTTTTCTTGGCCGTACATTAGAGGGATGACCCGCAAATGATTGCAAAATCCGTGAAACAAACATTATTTTTGTCTAGCACTGGCTGGACTTAAAAAGAATATTTTATTTTAGACCTAAGATACGAGTAATTATTGTTAGTTAAAAAATATTGAAGATACAATAAATAAATTATGAAAAAAAAAGTTCTTGAAGCCCTAGCAAGTAAAGTAAAAACTCATTTTAAAGGGGATTTAATAAGTTTTAATTTGATACCATTCATGAATAAAATGGTTAAATATTTTTTTTTAATTACAAAAACAAAAGAAATACATTTTTTGAGATTGACATATGTTTTTTAATGTGTAATGTAATTTTTTAATGTGTAGAAGTATCTCATAAAAATTTTAGTATGGGACCATGGTGGGATCAGTTGTTATGTTAAAAAAAATCATATTTTCCTGGTTTTTAATGAAATAAAACTGGATAAAAATTATTTTTATGGATATATTACATAAATAATAAAAGTTCAAAGTATATTCGAATTGAAAAATAATGATATTCAGTTTGGGGTGTTAGGTAAATTAACCCTTGCCCCTTCCCGGTTATGTCCAAAATTTATACAGCTCTTCATATCCATAAACCAAAGGTACATACTGAATTTCATTTTGATATGTCATACGGTATCACCTGTAGACTGTTCACAAAATTTGGAGGTAAGGAAACTACCCCTTGCCCTCTCCCGATTATGCCCAAAAACTATACAGCTCTTCATCTTCATATACCAAAGGCACATGCTTAATTTCATTTTGATATGTCAAGGGTATGACCTGTACAAACTCCACAAAAATAGTGGCATACACAACCACCCACCCACCCACGAACCCACCCAGACATCATCGCGAAAATAGTAGAAATGAATTCAGGAGACCTCAAAACATATAAATCCGTCGAAATCCCGACCTCGATTTTTTTCGTGATTACTATACTGTACCTTATACTAAGTATGGTAAAGTGAAAATAGCAACTTGCGTCTAAAGTAAGAATTTTTCCCCGCAAATAAAAAAAGCCGCATTAAAAAACATTATAATATTATGGTTATATTGAACGATTATAGTATGGTAACAAAATATTAAATGTCATATGGAAACATTTTTTATTTTTATTTATTAAAGTTGAAATTTCATTCGTTTCAGGCTTTTAAGGTCTTAAATGTTTAAATAATGTAAATAAAAAACTATTATTTCATTTTTGTAAGAGAAGTTTAACGAAGAGAATTAATGAACATGAAGCCGACATACGAGGGGGAAAAGTAACAACTGCATTAGCGCAACATTGCACAGAAATGAGACATAATGCAGATCTTTTAAATGTAAAAATTCTGGACAAAGAAGTAAAAGAGAACAAGCGATATACTTTGGAAAGTTTAAGAATTCAGCAAGGCGAATTCATACCAGGTGTGAGCAGTAGGACAACAACTACAACAAAACAACAACTTTGGCATTAGATTAGCAGATATGAAACAATGTATTTTTTGACAAGACATTAGCAAAAAACGAGAGCAAAAACAATCAGCTGGGCTATCGACTCCACCTGGTATGAATTCGCCTTGGAATTCAGCAAAGAACAACAAGTGCAATAAATAGAAAAGAAGACAAAGACAACATCAGCGCCAATTATATGATTGCAATAATTTAGTTTAGTAGTTTTGCTCCAACTGTGCTACTAATTTAGCATATTTCAACTGTGATATATTTTTAAGTTTGTTTTTGCGTTTTTGAATAATTTGTGTTTTATGTCGTGGTGTATAAAACAAATATTGTTTAAATTAAATGTTAACATTGACGAGAAAACTATATGTAAGTAAAATAAGTTAAACTAAGTTATCATGTTGTTGTTATCTGTACTACATTTTTGTGTTTACATTTTCTATATCGTTGCCAGATTTAATAAAATTATTCCTGATGAAGCTAGATAATACCAGCGAAACGTTGGATACAAAAATGAAATAATAGTTTTTTATTTACATTTTTTAAACATTTAAGACCGTAAAAGCCCGAAACGAATGAAATTTCAACTTTAATAAATAAAACATAAAAAGGTCAATATATTAAAAAAATTAATTTTTTATTTTTATTTTCTTATCTTACTTTGAAATATATGTATGTAGATAGAGATCATAAATGACTTAAAGCACAAACTTCCTAAGATCTTGACTTTCCTTTTTTCCAACCGAACCGAAACCAGCAACTTACTTCATCGGTTTCTTCGATGTTGTTCAAGCTACCATCACGAAATACAAAAGCCCTGATTTTTTTTCAGCTACACTCTCAAGCACTTTCGGATATCAGAATTAGGTTGTTTTACTTCTACACCAACTTTCTTAAGTACAATTCCCTTGGCATAGGAAGCACCATTAAAAGGATTAGCCTTCATTCTTATACCCAAACTAGCTGTACCCATACACGTTGTGTGCGTCCCGAAAATATTTTTTCGATTTTGCTTTGAAAGTAATCCACACAAAATTTTAAAACTCTTATGTATTTGGTTTATACAACGATACCCATCCCTGGATTAAATTCTAAAATTTATCTAAAATTCTTAAAACTATTTTAAAGCTCTGTATAAGATAGACAGGAACTGAGTTATTCATTATTTTAAAATAGCACCATATGTTTTGCAACATTGCTTAAAATGTACTGCTTTCAAAAATAAAGTATGGAGTACCTTTAAATCGGTAAAAATTCGCACACCCTACTGTTTTTTCACCACTTTTTCTAGGAAATAAGATGTGTTTTGGCGGAAAAAAAGTATCCTATATTGGAACCTAGATACTAAGGAGGTACCTTAGAAAATTTTTTTAAAATCCATGCCGTAGTTTTTACGTGATGCGAACACTAAGAAAAGAAAGACAGACATGCAATGAGTTACTATTTTATTATACGAGGTATGATCAAAAAATAACCGTTATTTTCTATTTTCGTGAGGTACGTATGTTCGATTTTCGCATTTTTTTTTAATGTTGGTACACATGTCTGTTATTTATGTTGACAATATCAGCCATTTTGGATTGTCAGTTTGTTTTTGACAGATAAAAAGGTTAGTCGTGTTTTGGTGTACTCTTCGATTTTTTACTATTTCAAAAAATTGATCAAAGAAACTGTATTAAGTTTTGTGTAAAAAATGAAATTAAATGTGCAAGGATGTCTCTTTATTTTTGTTGGATGGATTAAAATAAATCGCTAATATTTAACCTTTTTTTCATTACAGTTAAATTAGAATTTCATATATTTTCCCCAACCTCTTACACATATTGAAAGCGACTGTTATCCAACACAGAATAAAATATTTTCACCGCTTAAAGGTTTTAATTAGTTTCAGATTAAAATTTAACACAATAATTATTTGATTAAATTAATTGTTTAATTAGGACTTTTTTTTCGTTTCAAAACTATTTTGTATATGAATCAATTAAAAAAATTAATTGAACTTTAATTTATAACTGATTGAAACCTTTCCTTGGTGAAACAAATTTTTTCTGTGAAAGATTTGATACATATTTACGTTAGTTATTCTGTTGTTGCCTTAAAAATAAAATACTACTAATGCCCTTTTGCGCTAAGTAAAAATAAATAGTAAATAGCAATTGTTACACCTTAGCTGTCAGTGCTATGATCTTACATTTCAGGAAAACATCTGAACTCCACTATTAAGTTCATAGTTGCGGTTAAAATATAGCTTACATATTATTTGCTCGTTAGAACCCTTCATTAACCGAGATTACTTTTGAGTATATCCCGGATTTATGATATATGTATATCCTGCACCATAAATTGAATAGTCAAAAAGATGCAGTCTTTAAAATGTCGTGCATGCGGGGGAACTAGTTTCCACGGTGACCATGCCATCTACTAAGCTCTTTGGGTTTAAGTTTTTCTTTTAGGAATTAGAAGAATTTCTAGTTTACACTTCTATCCTCCCGACGTATTAATTAAGCACCCTACTGGGAGCCAATAATACCGGAAGACACTATGCTATAATATCTGTGGCAATAAGGAATAAGGGCTTAAGTCGACTTAAGCAAAATTTTAGTTACTGGCACCTTTGCAATCTCCGTAATTGAAAGTACCCATGTGCAAATTTTCAATTATTTTGTACCATTTTTCAGGAAGTTATAGCGAAATTACTTTCTGCTTATCTTTTTTCAATGTCGAATCGCATTTGGAAAAAAGCTTAAGAAACTACTTACTTATTTTTTTAAAGCATAAAAACTTCTTTCACAACTTATTTATTGCAACGCTTGCGTACTTTTGGTAGATATAATATTTTGTTCCAAAACATACGTTTGACTCTCTTATGTAAAGTTTTAAGATAAGCTATTTAAAAAAGAAATTAATTTTAAAGTTTAAAATTGTTCTCCTACAAAACTTAAAAATCAGACTTAAGCACTTTTTCCCTATTGCCACAGATATATTGGTTGTTTTATGATTTTTATTTTAATTGATCTTTTTTTTTTAATTTGAGGTTTTGTTTTTAATATAGAGTTTTATTGTGTGTAATGCTTTTTTATATATTGATTCTGATAACTGCCAGTAGTAAATCTTAAAAGATATAATACATAACCTCTAGTTAAAATGCTACTTTTGACTTAATAATTATTGAAATTAAAATAACTGCAACATTTTGAATTTAACAGTTAAATGTAACCTGATATAATAAAAGCTTATAGAAGCACTCATGCAATCTATATGCTATAAACAAGTAATCAATATAATTGTGTCTTAAATAAGTTTCAGCTGTGCTTTGTTTGATAAAATTTTGGTTTTGTTTTTCACTAAGCTTTTTAAGCTAATTGAAAAACATATAATATAAAATAGTAACTCATTTCCTGTCTGCCTTTCTTTTTTATGTTCGCATCACGTAATAATTTTTGCAAAAAAAACCGACTTCAAAACAGATAGAAGGGCACCAATTATAAACTAAAAATGTAAGAAGTAATCTGTAAGAATTAGATTTAACCCAATTATTAGATGCGCCAAAATTAGCGGAAATAATTCTTGCAAAAAAAAACCGACTTCAAAACAGATAGAAGGGCACCAATTCTAAACTAAAAATGTAAGAAGTAATCTGTAAGAATTAGATTTAAACCAAATAAAAGATGCGCCAAAATTAGAGGGAAAAAAATAAAGACTATTGAATGTCAAGCCTCTACCTATTACTGTTTAAAAGTTAAGTTATTTTCACCAGCATCCGTCTTGTATGGGGACACCATTCAAGCCTCTGTCTGTAACGGTTTCAAAGATAGGGTCACATAGATCAAATAACATCACCTATTCGGACACCCTTTAATTTACAGTTTTAAATTAAAGACCTGTTGTTATAGAGGACTTGGCCACAAAGTCCTCTTTGTAAATTTCAACTATCTGTCTATAACGGTTAAAAAGTTTAACCATATATATCAAATTACATGAACTATTGGGACACCCTTTACATTATAATTCCAAATATTTCTACTTGTTATCATACCAGAGAAAGTAGTGGATATTCTGCCTAATTTTCAAGTGTTTGTGTGTAACGGTTCAAAAGATAGGGCCATATAGATCAAATTACATAATTTATGGGGACACCCTTTAGTTTTTAAATTCAAATTGTATACTTGCTATAGTGGACTTTGCAAATTTCAGCTGTCTGTCTATAACAGTTCAAAAGTTTGGCCACATACATAGAATTACATTAACTATTGGGACACCCTTTTATTTCCAAATTCAAATTTTATACTTTTTGTTATAGCGGACTTAGCAATACAGGTTCTTTGTAAATTTCAGCGGTCTGTGTACAACTGTTCAAAAGTATGGCCATATACATCAAATTAAATGAACTATTGGAGCACCCTTTAAAATTTTGAATATTTATACATTTTATTATAACGGTCAGAGTAATCGACATTCTGTCAAATTTTCAAGGCTTTGCCTATAACGGTTCAAAAGATAGGCTCAAATAGGTCAAATTACGTCACCTATGGGGACACCCTTTAAATTTTAAATTTATTTTTTTTTATCAATTTCTGCTGTTGGGAGCTATACCGACACGCAATTTTTTAAAATTTTTATTTGGTGCCGGTTCTTAATACACGTAAAAAACATGTATGTTGAATGGGGACACCCTTTAATTTTTAATATAATGAACTGATTTTAAAATGGGATCAACCTGAAAGCATAACCTTTCAAATAAAGAAAAAAATTTTAAAATCGGTTCAGAAATGGCTGAGTTCTGCGGTTACATACATAAAAAAAGCAACATTCAGACGAATAGATAACCTCCTTCTTTTTTGAAGTCGGTTAAAAAAGCAACAATGTTATTATTTTGCTTTCACAAGAAACAAAAAAAATATTTAGTACAGAGTTGCCTAAATATGGGTATAATAGCACATAAATATTTTAATTGCCAAAAATCATCATGAAATTTGTTTTAACTCTTTTAATCCATCTCCAGAAAGAGTGAGGTAAAACGTCAATCAACTTAGTTTGTTAAATAACACACAAAAAAGTATACACTATATTTTTTAAATGAAGTTAAATAGAGTGCAAATAAAGTATTCGTATATTAATTTCAATGAAAACAGTGTACTTTTTAGTAGGCAATTTTGGGAAAAGTTAAAATTTTTTTTTGGGGATTTTCGGGGATGAAAATTTTCAAATTGGGGATGGGACTCGAAAAATATCTGGGAACCTTGATTCTAATATAGGATACTTTTTTTTCGCAAAGATATCTTTATTCCACGAGAAAGTGGAGAAAAAGCAGTGAAAAAACGAAATTTCCGGTTTAAAGGTACTGAAATTTTTGGTCTAAAACTGGGATATTTTAAACTCTATTGCATAACATCAGGCGCCAATTAAATAAAATTTGTATTTGATTTGTATTTTTAATTTGTGGAATTACAACGTTATTAAAATATTTTAAACACTGTTTACAAAGCTTTACACTAATTAAAGGAATTTCTTATCTATTTTAGATTTTTATTCAGGGATGGGTACCTTTATATAAAGTAAATGCATAAACCATAACTGAAAAACTATAAAAATAAGAGTCTTACAATTGGTGTGGAATACTTTCAAAGCAAAATCGAGCAAAATATTGTTAGGATACCGACGAAGTGGCGGGTACAGCTAGTATTAAATAAAACATTTTGAACAATTATCCACAAGATGTCATTAATAAAATATATTGTTAATCAATTTTGTATGGTTGTCTTTTCTCATTGGATGAGAATTATTTTAATATGCGCGATTAATTCGAGTCATTCGAGTAATTTTAAAACTTTAATCGACTAATCGAGAAAATTTAAATTGCAAAACCGCTTAATTGTTTGCTGGAATAAAATCAAAACCCGATTAAATGGATACTTTACTACGTATACCATATTAAATTTCGATTTCTTCATTTGCTCTTGAGAATCTGTTCTCATTAATCCCTCAATTATTAAAAAAGAGTAGTGTTAATATTATTAACAAGTTTGGTTCGTGAATGCCGGACAATCTCTAGATGAAATGGCGAGACATTCCAACCTAGAAGTCTTTTGAGTGCCAGGAAATGAAACTGCGGACGAACTGGCTAGATCTGGAACCTACCTTAGGGATCAGGAGATAGATCAACTAGTTGGCGTTCCGCTAAGTTGCTGTAAAGATAATTTCCAGCAGGAACTACTGGGGGCTGCGCAAACCAGATGGTCGAACGAGCCCACCTGCATGATCTCGAGGCTTTTATGGCCTCAGTATGATTACAAACGTACTGCAATCCTACTGAGAACCCCTCGAGGACAGATTGGCACACTAGTGGCTGTGCTGACGGGGCACTGCACTATAGGTGCACACGCTAGGAGATTAAATCTTCCGTATAATTACTTCTGTAGAAGTTTTCAGGACGAGCAGGAGGAAGAGACAGTGAAGCACCTCCTCTGTCACTGCCCTGCTCTATCCACGGAAAGCGCTGCTTGGCAGCCCGATACTGAAAGACCTTGCAGACCTATCAGGTTGCGATATTAAAAGGATAAACTCATTTATCTGGATTTCTGTATGGTTTTTGCACCTAACCTAAAGTGTGGATCAGCAGGTATATTCCTGCTCATCCCTCTTTTGGGCGTCACAACGGGACCAAAACGACCCAAGTGAGTCGGTTTCTCCTCTACACTAGGCCGGCGACCCGTGCAACCTAACTTAATATTATTATGGTTAGTATTGTTTGCCTCCAGAGGGTACAAATGCCAAGACAATTGACAGCAGGAAAATGTATTTTTCGAAATGACATTAATATCCTGGCTTTTAAATCTTGCAGCAACATGAATAATACTTATTTGCTGAAACGAAAATTAACTACAAATAGGAAAGATCCAGATGTTTACCAATATACACTTGTAGACAAACAATTAAGTTAACGATGGAATAATTTTTTTGAGTGTAAAAAAACGGTTACTTATTTGCTTTTGTTTTGTAGTTTTTGCAAATATTTATGAGTACTGTTACAGAGTTTTAAAATTATAAAAGAAAATCAGCACTTCGCTGTTAAACCTTGCCTTTAATAATCTGTAATTTGTTTACTCACATCGAGTTAAGAGGACAAATAATTAATTTATTTAAATTAATAACGGTTAATACTGGAATAAAATTCTTTTGATAATCAAAAAGTTATAAATTTTATATAAAAGTATTTAGGATCCCTCTTAAAGTCTATAAATTAAATATTATTCAGCTATGGGTAAGAATAAAAGCTCTACTCCCTCTGAAAGAGAGATCATTTGGAATTGCTTCCAAAATGTTGGATCGAATGCTGAGAAGGTAAAAACATTAACGTTATCTCGGGGAAAGGTAGTTAACGCCATAAATCATTACCAAAAATATAAAACTTTTTACAATTTAAAAAGAAATAAACAGCACAAAACATCCCAAGGCGAAGACAGGATTATGGCCAGAATGAGTAAGGCTGATCTTTTCCTCACATCCACCCAGATAAGATCAAAAATGGAATTCGAACACAATGTTAAAATATCAGCGAGGACCGTAAGAAGGCGTCTGACAGAAAATAATCTTCATGGTCGCATTGCTAGAAGAAAGCCAAACGTGTCAAAGAAAAATATTCAGCAACGTTTGCAATTAGCGAAAACCCACCTCAATAAAGACCCAAATTTTTGGAATCTTGTAGTGTGGAGTGATGAATCAAAGTTCAATGTCTTCGGAAACGAGGGTAGACCCTAAGTGCGACGTCCGGTAAACACACATTTGGATCCAAAGTATACAAAGAAAATTGTCAAGCATGGAGGATCATCAGTAATGGTATGGGGATGTTTTACATCGTCCGGGGTTGGTCCGTTAGTAAAAATAGATGGAAAAATGACTGGGGAAATGTACAAAGATATTCTCCAGAATAATTTTGACAGCGACTATGCTGATGGTTTGTCACTTGCCTAGATATTCCAGCAAGACAACGACCCGAAGCATAAATCTCGGGTCGTAAAGACTTGGCTTGAAGAGAAAAACATTAAAGTTCTCGAGTGGCCGGCTCAAAGTCCCGATTTAAACCCCATAGAAAATATATGGGGAATAGTAAAACCGGCAGTTTTAGCTAAAAACCTACCAATAAAAATAGACTCTGGGATATTATTCAGGAAGAATGGAATAATATTACTTCTCAGCAGTGTTCTGGTTTAGTTAATACAATGCCAGCCAGATGCGCCGAAGTAATACGCCAAAGGGGATACCCAACAAAATATTAAAGGTATAGAATTTCAAATAAATAGAAAAAATAATATTATTTTTTTATTCCTTCTTCCATGTAACTTAGAAGAAAGGTAATGGTAAAGGAATAAAGATAGAAAGGAAAAAAATATACTTATAATTCTGGGAGTACCTATACCCACATTTCTTATTTTACCCTTGCCTTTCTTATTTTACCCCTTAAAAACCAATCGAATTGGACCCTGTCAGAGCTTCCCAAAACTGTTGTGCTTGATAGTCCAGATCGGTCGTATGGGTTAAAATCACGTCACTATCGGAAGTGATCTAAGGAGCAGATTGAATTAGCAAGCTAAAGTGAATAAATGAGCTAAACTGAATTAAGGAGTTGAACTGAACTAAAAAGCTGAACTAAACTAATGAGCTGATATGAGGTCAGTGTGCAATTTAGTTCAATTAGTTCAGTTGAGTGATTAGTTCAACTGTACTAGGTCGTTTATAAACTAAAAAACTAAAAAAAACTAGAATTTCTAAAGGCAAAAAATTTCTGCTTCGGCCGAGGACTTTTCTTTAGCATAGCCATTGGATATGCCAAAGAAAGTTGCTGGTCTTATAAATTTATATCTTTATGGGCTTTCAAATTGGTTAGATTGTCAATCTAATACTCATGATTGTGGGTACCGAGTTCATTTAGAACGCACCACCTTAAACTAATTCGAATCCAATTTTGAAACCAAAACCTAAAAAACAAACTCAAACCCTTAACTCTAGCCACCTTGAATAATGCTTTGAGTCATTAATATGTGCGTGTGTAGTGTTAAACAGTTATATAACCTCTAAGGTAATTTGGTTGCAAGAAATATAATAAAAATGCAAGCCATTATATTGCAGGCAGTTCATTGCAAGCCATGAACTATTTAAAAATATGTTTCTGGAACGCAAACGGTATGCACCAACGCCAAAATTTCATGTCATGCTGATTTCAGACTATTTAAAATTAATTATATGATACTTAGGACACCCAGTATCTTTGCCCCTACTTCCCATTGAGGGCTTCGTGGTCGGAATAGCGACAAGAAGTTTGCTTAGACTTTTGAATCAGGGTTGGTAGGTCGAGTAATGTAGGACACACAAAGATTTTGCATTAGGTCGGACTGGACCGCTTCCATTAACTCCTGAGCTAACGGACTTTATGGATACCCTAAGTAGTATTACCGAATAGGAAAGATTGGCTGTAATCTGATAAATTGTACTACGGCGTGGCAGTGTTTACAGATAGTTCAAAGATTAATGTGATCACCGGTGCTGGAGTTCATATTTTAGAAACTAGTATATGCATGTCGTACAGGCTACCAGATGAACGTAGTGTGTTGCAGGCAGAGGTGATAGCGGTTATGAAGATGGTTTCTGGGCACGTTTTAGAAGTGGAGAAGGTCACTCTGTACGTTGACAGCCAAGCGGCGCTTAAATCCTCGGCTGTTAGGCGAGTGAAAAAAGGCTATGCACATGCTAGCGGACAAGTTATTGTACTGTTAAGAGCAACGAAATTGTTGAAGAATTCGCAAGATTGGGCTCGAAGAAAACTAACTAAGATAGAGTAGAATCGGTGAATCCACCGATTAGTCACTGGTATAGGTTTCTATCCGATTGTGTAGTAGAGAATCAATCCTAGGAAGATAAAGAGGATTGCATAGTCTCACGGGCAATTTGGCCCAGACTTGACACTGCAAAGACTAAGCTACTTCTGTGTTTGGACAGGAAAATTCTAAAAGTATTGATAGGCGTTCTCACTGGCCATTGCGTCATTAGAACAAGAGCCAGTAAATGGGTTACCTTCAGGGTTGTCATTTTGTTCATCTATTTCGCCAAAATCGATGTGAAAAATCCTTTCCCCCAACAAATAAATTGAATTTTTATTATAAAACATTATGGGTAATTAGCATAATATTAAATAATTAATATTTAAATTCCCAAAAATTTTATTAATAAGTAATTATGCAACTGCTTGTGCAAACCTTTGGCAACACTTGTTTTTTCGATTCTCTTGCGAGAACAAAATTAACTTGTGTATGCTTTTCATCACACCTTACGTCTGCATTCAGTGATGGCAAAAAACCATCCATTTGTAGAAGGACAGTAAGGAAAAATAATAACGTGGTTTGTTTGCTGGTGTTTTGTTGAAGCCTTAATATTATTCTATTAACATGCATAATTCTCATTGTGTTTTGTAGAATTTTATTACTTATAGAATATTTTTGGCTTCTCTAAAATTAGGAAAAAGGTTTCCTGATGTTCTGGCCTGAGCAACCAGTGAAATACGTATAGGGACTAGCTCTTTTCCCTTAACTAATAAATTGCATTTTTATTATAAAACGTTATGAGTAATTAGCATAATATTAAAAAATCGCCAAAATTGTTTTTTGTTAAAATTTGCCTATAATATATAATTTTTTTCAATTGTAAACTTCTTTGTCTCAAAAAAAAAATTGTGTCGAAATATTTAAAAATCGCCAAAATATATAAATATTTTGTTTTCTAAATAAAACTTAAATGATTACTAAACACGAGAAATATACAATTATATCTTAAAATTATAAAAAAAATAATTAAAAATAGTTTGGTTATTTTAATAAATTAAACATACCCATCATTAAGATATTTGTCACCATGTTCTTATTTAGAATATATTTTATAGGAATTAAATTAATTTAACATTAGTAAAGATCAACAGATGAACTGTTACATGCCCTATTTGAATTCGTATAATTTATATCATTAAGAAAATCTATTTCGCAGTAGAGTTTTGGTGGAATTCATTATTGCAAGCGCTCTTTCTATACAGGAATTAGCAACGGTTTGTTAGGATTAATAATTCTTAAAAAAAAAACCGACTACAAAACAAATATATGTACATAAATTCTTAACTAAAAATTTAAAAGGCAGTAATCTGTAAGAAATAGTATTCAAATAAAATACTTTTATACTTGTTGCTCTAACGGACATAGTAATATAGGTTCTGTACATTCAAATGTCTATCCATAACGGTTCAGCAGATAAAGACATATACGACAAATTACCTCAGATATGAGGTAATTATTTTTTTACACTTATTATTACTGACACAGCAATAAAAAGTAACGGTTCCAAAGATATGGCCATATAATTTAAACAATATCAGCTAGGGGACACCCTTTAATGTAAAATTTTATATTAAGCACTTATTTTAAAGGACAGATTCTTTGTCAATTTCAAATGTCTGTCTAAAACGGTTCAAGAGTTTGGCCATATGCATCAATTTACATCAACTATTGAGAAACCCTTTATAACTTTAAATATTTATAAATGTTATTATACGGGACATAGTAGTGGAGATTCTGCCTAATTTTCAAGTGTTTGTCTATAACGGTTCAAAAGATAGGGGTAGACAGGTAAAATGTTATCAACTAAGGGGACACCCTTTAGTTTCCAAATTTAAATTATATACTTAATGTTATAAACGACTTAGATATACAGGTTCTTTATAAATTTCAACCGTCTCTCTGTTAGGGTTCAAAAGTTTTACAATATACATGAAATTACATTAATTATTGGGACACCCTTTAACTTCTAATAATAAATATTTAATTTCTGATTATAAATATTGGACATTCTGTCCAATTTTCAAGTGATTGTCTACAATGCTTCAAATGGTTCATATATTTAAATTGACGTCACATATGGGGACACCCTGTAATTTTTAAGTTTATTTTTTTTTTTATTAATTTCTGTTATTAGCAGCTATAGTGATATGCTGTTTTTTTAAATTTAAAAAGGGTGCTCTTTACCGTTCATAATACACGTAAAAAACACGTATGTTGTATGGGGACACCCTTTAATTTTCAAAATTCTGAACTTCTTTTAAAATGGAACCAATCTGTAAGCATTTCCTTTCTAATAAAGAAACAATTTTTAATATCGGTTCAGAAATGACTGAGTTCTGCGGGCACAAACATAAATAGATAACCTCCTTCCTTTTTTGAAGTCGGTTAAAAAATAATTGAAAACGAAGAATTTTTTGTAATGACGGATTGCAAGATTTTTAAATGAAAATGTTCTTAAACTATAAATACATTCATCTTTTCAGGAAGTCTATTTATTGATTATATTTAAATCATCTATAAATATGAAAAACAATTTACGGTTATAGCTTCAATGAGTTGATCCTCCATTTCGGAATTCCTTAATTCAGTTTAAAATGTTGTTGAAGATGTCAACGAAAATCGCCAACAATGAAATTTATAGTCAAGCTTAAGTTCGTTTTTATTCTCTCTAAGAAAGAATTAATTAAATTACAAATTAGGTGATAATATTAAAGAAAAATTGGTAAAATTTAGTTTTAGACACCAGCAGGACCGGAATGCACATTTTCCAGACAGCCACGTCCGTCATCAGCACTCTTGTATCTAATCTACTTAGGTTAGTGTTTAGTTGTAAACATCATATATTTAACCAACCACACTCAGATAAAGGAATACGAGAAAACTTGTATTCAATTATCAATCGTCAGTTGGTGAGAACGAGGTCTACCACTACCTGTCGCCAATCATTACAAAAATTGCAAAAAATTCGCCATGTCAGCAAATCAAAAATTTGGTCGCCAAATAACTTTGGAAATCGCCATATATACAACCCTAGTTACCGGTACACCGGATTTCTGTAGAGTATGCAAGCGCCAAGAGGAGTTGGAGATTGTGGAGCACATTGTGTGCCCCTGCCCGATATGTCAAGGCCGCAGACTTCGGTGGCTAGGTGAAAAATTTGTCAATGGGCTATACGACATCGCGGGGTGCATACTCAAAAATGTAGAGTGGCTGAGGTGGCAAGACGCATATAGGTCTTCTTTTTTCTTTATGTTTAGTTTAAGTTAGCTTTATGTTTAGTTAAGTTGTGATTCCCACAATGGATCCTCTGTGTGTCCGAGTGGATGTGTTATTTTGTGGTGGATCGGCCATACTTTTAAAGACTCTAATCGAACATTATTTTTTGAGCGACTTTTACGAAGATCGCCTACAGGTAACAAATATCTGCGATAAAGAATTTTAATTAGATATTTCTTCGAAAGTGGCGATATCTTCTTTAAAGTTAGCTTTCAAGATCCGTGTATTTGGTGGTTTATTGTGGAAAATAGAACTTTCGGATCTAAAACACCCAGTGATCTTCCGTTTTCTCGGAAACGGATTAAACTAGCAATAAAAGTATTAAAATATTCTTTAGGTTGTGTATCGTACCATTGTTTGTTGTAAACTAATGCTTTATCAATCTTCAATCTGTCTGTCTGTCTGTCTGTCTGTCTACGTTCGCATCACGTAAGAACTCCTCACAAAATTTTGTGAGGAGCTACCTTAGCATCCTGATTCCAATATTTTTTAAATAAAAAACTCTTATTTTTTAAAAGAAAGTAGAGAAAAAGCAGTGATAGTACGCTAATATTTTTACCAATTTACTGCATACTTTTAGGCATCTTTTATTTTATAAAGCGGGGTATTTTAATCACGGTTGCGTAACAGATGGCGCTGTTTTAAAATATTGACAAAATATGAATTGAAAATTTTAAAATATGAATTACTTACTGCCAAATAGCCAATTGAATAAAAATTGTATTTGATTTGTATTTCGTCTTTGTAGAATTACATTGTTATTAAAATATTTTAAACATCTTTTACAGTGTTTTATAAAAATTTTTACAATTTTAGAACTTTATTTAAATTTTAGAATTTTATCCAGAGATGGGTACCTTTATATAAAGTAAATACGTATACGTGAAGCACCATAGAAGTAAAAGTCTTAAAATTTGGTGTGGATTACTTTCAAAGCAAAATCAAACAAAATATTGTCAACGTATGTGGGCACAGCTAGTCTACAATAATAATGTCAAATAACAGTGATACGTGGCACATTTATATTATGAAATCACTTTTGCACCACCCGTTATAAGTTAAAATATAAGTGCAGCAATAAACAAAGAATAAAATAACTTGTTTATAAATTCTGCTTCATTAACTAAAATTAAGTTACACTTTTGATGTACAAAAATTTTAAATTATATTTTGGTTAACTTTTAGACAAAAAAAAAATATACTAAAATCTGTTTATCATTTACATTTTTAGATAAACCTTAGTGTCACAAAATGAGACTTATGATATTTAAATGAGACTGGGTGTTCCTTGGAAAAAAGACTTTCTTGGTTAAACCTTTTTGTTTTTGAAAAGCGTCAAAGGAGAAGATGGATAAATAATTTCGAAAAGGTGTTTTAAAAAAAATTAAACGACCACTTTAAATGCTAATTTTGTGTTAATGTGCATAAATATGAGCGTAAGTGAGTGAAATTGTTTTGTTTTAAAATTGTTACGTTGCCTTTGCTTGTAATGTAATGTTATGGTTTGATGGTGTTGGTATTGCTTATGTTGCTCGTGTTATTGTTGTCATTCATTCATGTCAGTGATGTTGATTGTACTGTTCTGTAATTTATTTTATTGCTGTTCACGAAGTTATTATGGTGGTGTTTTAATATCCATTTAAGCACTTTACACGTTAATTATATCTAGGCTTAAAATTTCATTGATGCTTAAATGAATTTAAGCAAAAATTAAATACATAAGCTAATGTGTAGTTAGTTAGGTTCATATTAAAAGTGTGGGCTAAAAATATACAATTCTCAAAAAATCAAATTCTAAATTTTTTAATAAGAAAAAATTTGATTGCTTTATTATAAAACTTTGTTACTGGCAATTCGACGGCGGATTCAAAACTTTCGGTATCTTTAATTGATGCTTAAATGCGTTAACAAATTTTTGCTAAATATTACATTTAGTGTATAGTTCGTCAAAGTTAACAAGACTTCATATGTAAACATTCTCTTTATTGATATTATCACCTTAAAACTTTAAATCGTTAAGCCATTGAATAAATTAGTTTTCAATTTTTTATACCCTTTAAACTATTTACACTCTGATTATAAATCTATATAATTAAAATCAAATGTCGCTCGCTGGTAATCGCATAGATTTGGCCAATTTTTTTCTAAATCTTTATCAATTGACCACGTCCAATTTTAAGTAGCTAGAACTATGATAGGTAGATCTTTGGACCAGTAACCCCCTTATTGATATATATAGTTTAACGAAACACAGGCTGGATTGTTATAGTGGGCGTGGTACCTCCTATACAAACCGAAAAATTATTATCGTGTACCCAGAGAACTACAATATATAGAGTATTGAAAATTTCCACGAGTAACCCTTATATTAGTGTTCATAATCAAGTAAAATACAAACTGGATTGGTGCAGTAGGCGTGGTACCTCCCATACAAAGGAAAAAATTATTTTCGTATACTTAGAGAACTACAATAGGTAGTCTTGAAACTTTGCCCAAGTAACCTTTATACTAATGCGCATAGTCTAGAAAAACTTGGGTCAGTGGGCGTGTTAACTCCCATACAAAGTGAACATTTTTATTGAGAACTACCATATGTAGAGTCTTGATAATTTGCTCAAGTACTAATGTGCATAATCTAGCAAAATACTGATTGAATTAGGAGAGTGAGAGTAGTACATCCCATAAATACTCATACTAATAGTCTAGCGAAAGACATATATTAACTGCATATTAACTGAAACAATTTTGTCGTGAGAATAGCATGTGTATTCGAGTTAAAAGTTAGCCATACTTTTCTTCAGGGATAGCTAGTTCTACATAAAAATAAGAAAGTTTTTGGTAGTGCTAAACTATGTTCTAACTGGCTGGATCATGTTGAAATTTTGTAAAATTTCTCATATCCATTTTCTGAATTTTGTTGGTTCAATAGAGGATGTTTACGATTTAACGTTACCCAAGGCAGAGATATACAAAGTATGATGACGAAGAATGTAGCAATCCTGAAAACTGATTAAATTCAGCAAAAGAATGTAATGCATAGGATTGCTAAATAAAATTGAATCATCTAAAATTTATAAAAATTATTCTTTCAACAGCTCTACTTTATAATGGTAAAAGAATTTACTCATTTTTAAATTAATATATCTGTGGCAATTAGGAAAAAGTGCTAAGTCGACTTACGCAAAATTTAAGCTACTGGCACCTTTGTAATATCTGTATGTCAAAGTACCCATTTGCAAAGTTTAAATTTTTTTCTTTCTCTTTTCAAAGTCTAATCGCATTTGAAAAAAAAAAACTTAAGAAACTAATTACAAGCTGTTTTTCCAAATCATAAAAACTTCTTTCACAAGTTATTAGTTGGAATTATTAGTCACGAGTTCAATACTTAGCCATGGCAACATCAAATTTTCTGATATGTATTAATTTTTCTTTATAATAATGTATATCACAGCGCCTCCCATCGCAGCGCACTAAATCGTCGCAAAGTAAAATAATTATAAATTGGCTATGGTAGCTGCAAACTACATAATTCGCCTAAATAACACCAGAGGCGCTTGCTACACTGTTCTAAAAATAATCACAACGTGCAATTGCAGTGTTGCCATAAGCGAAGCTTTACTATCACACTAACCATCTGTCTTATCTTCTACTATCCCTTTCCAAAGGAAGCAACACATTTAATATAGGCATTAACTGCCTGAGGGATACTTCTCTTTATAAAAAAAAATTACGTTTGACTCCCATATGTAGAGTTTAAAGATAAATTTTTTAAAATTAATTTTAAAGTTTAAAATTGTTCTCCTACAAAACTTAAAAATTAGACTTAAGCACTTTTTCCTTATTGGCACAAATATATAGTTTGGCTCATAAATGTAATTATTTTTTTTTTAATATTCATTCCGACAATCTAGAGCCTCCAAATCCTCTGCAAGGTGTATGAACATGATATGGCTTGCGTGTGCTAAACTTTGGCATGGGAAGTGTAACCCTATCTACTGTAGTTTTCAAAGCGCTCATCTAATTGCATTGAAACGTTGGATTGCTATAGCAAAGGTATAGTGAAGCCCAGGTTTTTAATTTTTAGAAATTTTAAGCATATGCTAAATATATGGACTATTCCGTACAGTTTAGGAGACAATCGTCTTTCAAAATTAAAATGTGTTTTGCTTGAAATCAATTTATAGGAGCATATCATGGTCATGATTATATGACTTTATTTTTTTATTTTGCATATGAAAGTGCTATTGAAACTCCTCCAGATATAACAATATCTTTGACAAAATTTTTTGCGGACCACCAGATGAAATTGATTGAAGGCATTTGCACAGTGGTTTTGGAAATAATTTGTTATCACATGAGCCACTAAAGGTATCATAATGAAATTTTAGAGCAGAGGTGTTTGTGAATGGAGATACATACAGTTGCCACCCTTGGATAAGGTGGGGCTTGTGGGTAAGCACCCAAAATTAAGTACTTCGGACATAATTTTTTTTCCAAATGTCAAAATTTATTTATATCTCAAATGTTAAAATTTTTTTATAAATATTTAGATCTATGTCACTTTAAAATTTTATAACTATATCTCAGTCCGTTCACAAGTAGTATTATTTCAAATTCTAAACTTTATTTCCGAAAAAAAAAAATCACTTTGTCATGAATTTTCATGAATTTTCAGTTTTGAAGGTAAATAACATTTGAAAAAATCTGAGCGGCCTACCATACCTCATGGAAACAGAGATAATAAAGCAGTAACTCATTTTCTGTCTGTCTGGCTGTCTGTCTGCCTATCTTTCTGTCTGTGTTCGCATCACGTAGAAACTACTAGGTGTTACCTTAGTATCCTGATTCAAATATATGGCGTTTTTTTCCGCAAAAATATCTTATTTCTATGAGAAAGTAGAGAAAGTACGCTGATTTTTTTACCGATTTAAAGGTACTGCATACTTTTAAAAGCGGGATATTTTAAACATGGTTGCGCAGCAGATGGCGCTGTTCAAATAGATGACGCTGTTTTAAAATAATGACAAAATACGAATTGAAAGCCGGATATTTTAAACACGGTTGCGAAACAGATGGCGCTGTTGTTAAAATAATGAAAAAGTATGAAATTCTTAATGCCAAATAGCCAATTGAATAAAAATTTTATTTGATTTGTATTTTTGCTTTGTAGGATTACATTGTTATTAAAATATTTTAAACATCTTTTATAGAGGTTTACAATAATTTTTAGAATTTTAGAATTTTATATATATTTTAGAATTTTTTCCAGGGATGGGTACCTTAATATAAAGAAAATACGTAAAAGTCTTAAAATTTGGTATGAATTACTTTCAAAGTAAAATCGAACAAAATGTTGTCGAGCCGCACACAACGTATGTGGGCACAGCTAGTATTACATAAAGAATAACAGTTCAAAGTATATTCGAATCAAAAAATAATTATTTTCGGTTTGCCCCACCCAATCATGCCCAAAAATTATTCAGCTCTTCATCTCCATATACCAAAGGTACGAATTGAATTTCATTTTTAAAATGTCAAACGGTATAAATCTTGGACGAATCATTAATCTAGCAGTCATACACTTTTCTCTGGTACCGATTACTTATAAAAAAATATATAAATATGTGTGTGTTTAAGCTGTAGGAGATACACTAGTCTTGACTATTAATGAATTTTTCCTATCCTATAATACCTGCCTTGTGAAATTTTATTAAGATATCTTTAGTGGTTCATTAGTTATCGAATTATTTCCAAAATAAAACATTTGTTGAAACACTGTGCAAATACTCCTGTTAAATTGACGACGATATTAAATAGATCTTCAACAAATGAAGATCTATTTAATATATTATTGGCAACGTCAGATCCGTTCATATCCGGTATTCGAAATCAATGGAAAGTGGACCATCGGGATTTAGATGAAGAAGCCAAAAAACTACTAAAGAACAGAAATAGCACAGAACAAAATATGGAATATTTGCAATTAATATTTAAGTCAAATGAATAAAAATTATATTTTCTTGTTGCTTAACCAAAAAAAAAACATTTTCCATTCGTCATGAAAGCTTAAAAATTAATTTTTTATGCAATCTAGGCTTAGGTAATACAATTTGTTAATTATTGACACTATTTTTCATATAATATGCTATATAAACGCCCACAAAAAGGGGGCGGGGTCCAAAAATAAATTTTTATGATTTTCTGGCTCCAGGATAAAGACCTTGAACCTTCTTTGACATAAAAATGTTTCATTTGCTTAACAAATTAAAAAAAAATTTGTAAAAATGTGTAGTTTTTCAGGGGTTGGTTTAGTTCTTCTTATGGGAATTTTTTTCCCCCTGGTCCGATTTGGCCCATTTACGAACTTAGCCTGCCCTGTCCTTCAAGATATATATGTACCAAATTTCAAGGGTCTAGCTTTTCGTTTAGACTGAATCGTGTTCATACAGACAGGCGAACAGACGGACGGCCGGATGGACAGACGGACGTATGGACAGACGGACATAGCTATATCGTCTTAGATTTCATCACTGATCAAGAATATATATACTTTTTTGGATCTTAGAGGGATATTGTACTATGTTACACACAGAATAAACCCATATTTCACTCTGAAAGTTAAAAAAATTAAAATGTTCAACTTTGACCTCGAATTCCTTAAAAAGTCCTCAATCAATTTTAATGTAATTAAAACTGAATCAAGCTGAGCTAAATATCTATCCATTAAAAAAAAAAATTATTGCAATATTTTGATCGGTTCAAAAGTTACAGAATTTTGGCCAACGAAAAACGGTTTTCAGCCACTGTGCGACGGCGTCTTAATCCACGAATGATCCACTGGATATAAAGCACTATAGTTGAATCAATATGGTGTTATGATGCACTTGTATGGAGGCCAGTTATGAAGTCACATTCTCATGTGTCATTCATAATTTCATACTTTAAAGAAAGTTTAAGTTTAAGATCATAACGAAGTATGAGATAAAATAAATAATTTAATATTAAAAGTTATGGACACTATTTCCTCATAAGCAAATATCAATTAGAAAACAAGGAAACCGAGAAAAATTGACGCCTGACAATCAGTGGGACAAGGGGATTGCTACAATCATTCCAATAAGAGATTGATAATCTCTAGACAACTGTACTGGCGTAATTGAGATATATACTGATGGTCCTGTCTATGTTAAAGTATGCCATCGAGTTATATTGATTATCTTTTTGTGATCTTCCTTTCTGTTGTTGCTGTCTAAATAGAGCTGTTGTCTAAATAGTGGTGCTATTTTGTTTAACCCATCTGTACACATTTTGAAGAATTTGCCATTAAATTTTTTATTAACTTTCTCTTTAATTTTTGTCTGTATAAATATTATTTGATGCTTCTTTTTAATGAGATTAATATTACAAAAAAAAAAAAATTAAAACTAATATTAACGCACATTTATGAGCATATAAGCAATTTGAGTTAAAAAGGCTTATGCATGGGAGACCTTATTTTGCTGTGGTATACCTTTGGTTCGTTTTATATCCAGTGTTTAATTACAAAAAAAAAAAAAAAAAAAATAATTGCACACCTAAATACGTGGGAATATAAAGTATATTTTACTCTTTCCTTATTGTAGTGAATTAAAACTGCGTAGTTACACCACCCAAAAGGCTTTAAATTCGTATAAAAGTGAACTAATTACCTTCCTTGGGGCTTAAGTGATATTATTTGAAATTTTTAATTAAGTTTAAAAAATGTGAAACCAATAACAAAAATAATTTATTTTGCTTTGTTTAAATATTCATGAATATTTGATGAAAATAAATGAAAACTTAAAATTTCCATTAAAGAGATGTGGAATATAAAACAATAAAATATAGAATATTTATTTTATAGCATTCAAAAGGAATTAAGCATAATTAAAAATATTTAATTTTAAATTTCAAATTTTTAATGTAATATGTCGATGGTGCATAAATGAGATTTTTCTATTTTTTAAATTATATTTTCACTTTTGTTTTTCAATAACTTTTTTTAATGCATTATGAATGGTATCTAATGGAAATATTTAACCCATTTGGACCCACATACAAATTGAAAGTAATATTTTTAAAATATTTTTTATAACGAAAGTCTTAGAGATCATTAAGCTTGTTTTATAAAAAAACGACTGACCTAAAATGGAGATAATAAGGGTATGCATGATGTTTTTCAAAACTTCTGTTTTTTTTGAACCATTTATAGTTGCTTTATAATTTTAATATGTCATCTAGCGAGTGTACACATCGGCATTTGCTAAAGACCGTTGCACACTATAACACAAGTAAAGGGTGTTTTTTATGCCCTTTAAATTGGCATTACTTTTCAAGATGGCGACCGATTTAACAGCTGTCAAGTGATTTTTTCTCAGTTTGGTTTGGCAATTCATCATAAATAGACTCACGCCTAAACAACGCTTACAAATTGCAAAAAAAAAACGAGACTACCGTTGTTCCCGATTTTCATAAGCGAATTTTGTTTAGCGATGAAGCGCACTTCTGGTTGAATGGCTACGTCAACAAACAAAACTGCCGCATTTGGAGTGAAGGTAATCCTCAAGTGTATGTCGAAACACCGTTACATCCAGAAAAACTGACTGTTTGGTGCGCTTTATGGGCTGGTGGAATCATT
The DNA here is from genome assembly GCA_949628195.1 of Phasia obesa. Taxonomy (NCBI): domain Eukaryota; kingdom Metazoa; phylum Arthropoda; class Insecta; order Diptera; family Tachinidae; genus Phasia; species Phasia obesa. The sequence continues at coordinate 120,567,613 of OX451217.1, forward strand.
GGTCCGTACTTTTTCAAAAACGATGGTGGCCAGAACGTTACAGTCAATGGTGATCGGTATAGAGGAATGATTACTAACTTTTTCATTCCTGAATTGAATAACCATGATGACCAGGAGATGTGGTTTCAACAAGACGGCGCAACATGTCACACAGCTCGTGCCACAAGAGATTTATTGAAAGACACGTTTGGTGACCACCTAATTTCACGTTTTCGACCTGTGAATTGGCCTCCACGATCTTGTGGTTTAACACCGCTAGACTAATTTCTGTGGGGCTATGTAAACACATTGGTCTATGCGGATAAGACACAAACGCTTGACCATTTGGAAGACAACATTTGCCGTGATATTGTCGATATACGGCCACAATTGGAAAAAGACATCGAAAATTGGACGTCCAGATTGGACTACATCGGCGCCAGCCGTGGCGGTCATATGCCAGAATTCATATTTAAAATGTAATGCCACAAGATTATCTTTCGGATAAATAAAATTCATGTCAATCGAATAATCCATCGTTGTTTTATTGCAACTTAAAGTTCTATACCTCTATAAAAAACACCCTTTATTAATAATTTTGAGGAAAATGAAACTCTGACATGATGAGTTGGTATTATTTATTTTAATTTCAAACAGCGTTTCGATCAGGGTTGCATTTGATTCAAAAGTATTAATACTTGTATTATAGTGTAAAACGCCCTTAAGCAGCATCCCGATAATTATAATATAAAAAATTAAAAAGTAACTCAAGTAACATTTACACTGGTAAGATAATCATGTCTTCCTAATCAAATAAAAAACTCAATGATACCTCAAACCTAGTTATACTTCTTAATCGTCGAACCTGGAAAAGCCACATTGAAGCTTATGACGGAATTCGTTTAAAAGCTCTCATGCCAAGTAAAAATATCCTTATAATGTTTACTAACTGCCACACAGGACACGCATGACAGGTTAAGGAAACACCTAAATGCGATAGGAAAGAACAACCGGTGTAGAAGTTGTGATTACGACAACGAAACTTCAGAGAATATTGTAATGCTTTATATCACAGTGTCATGTTTCTCCCGCTTATTATTTTTCTATTCTATTCGATTTAAGTGTGTAATGTGGAGTTCTGTTCAAGTCCAGCTTCTATGTTCTCCACTGTATGGGTATATTGGAGTAAACGTATTATTAAGAAAAACTATGTGTGAATTTTTAACAGAGACTGGAGTTAGATGAAGGCCCAAAATTATAAGTAAGCTAAAAAAAACCTTTAACTATCATGTACTTTAAAAGAAAGTTTTTGGAACGAGCCTTAAGGCCCAACTATAATATGTATAAGCTGGCTTAAGCTAATGTCAAAAAATGAACGAAAAGTCTGTCAAATGCTCAAGCAACTTATTGAAGACTTTTAGGTGGCTACAATGTACTTACATGAATCTAAAAACTATCATGACACAGTTGCACATTTGTTTTATTCGTACATTTGAAAAATAATAATTTTTTTCTGAATAAATTTAATTTGTTAACAAAAAGGTGTTAAATAAACATATTTTATATATCTAATGCCATTCATATACAAATTTATAATTAGTTTTAAGAAAATTTCGAAAGAAAAATTTAACTTTTTTGCTGTTTTGGTCATTTTGGCCAAAAGTACTAAAAAATACAGCGGTGTGCATCACTCAACCCATAAACATTAAAATGCTCTTTTTTAATTTCGATTATTATACAACGCCTCCCTTTTTTCTTATAGAAACTTCTCTTTTAAACATTTTATATTAAATTTATATATAATTTGTTCACTTTCATTCTCCCTTGCAATTTTTTACGATATGTAAAACACAAAGCACAAACAGCTGTTTCCGTACGGAATGTGCGATCGGTTTCGGACTTTGCTTAAGCAAATGACATTTGACGAAACTAAACGAAAAGTGTTGTTAAGTACATTATAGTTTGCCACATAAGATTTATATCAAGGCGAATTAATACCAGGTGGAGGCGATAGCACAGCTGATTGTTTTTTGTTCTCGTTTTTTTCTAATGTTTTGTCAAAAATACATTGTTTGATATCTGCTAATCTAATGTCAAAGTTGTTGTTTTGTTATTGTTGTTGCCCTATTGCTAACACCTGGTATGAATTCGCCTTGATTTATATGTAATTGCTCAGTTGTTTAAGTTGGCTTAAGCTAGCTTACGCATATTATAGTTGAGCCTTTACCCTGGTTATTATAACAAGGAACTACTTATCTCTCCAATAAAATCCTAAATTAGTTATTGGCAAGAGCTAAGAGCTACTGGCAGAATAATACTTAATTCGAATGCAATACTAAACCCCAAAGATGTCGATAAAAGGGCAAAACAATAGATATAGCAAAACAGATGTGGTCTGTTTCAGTATTTAATAAGTATTTACTATTTTTGATTTCCCTAATACATAACTATGCAGCTAAAGCGTATTTTTGTAAGAACGTGCAAAGGTTTAAAAACCGTTTTATTTTTTAAATAATTCCGTAGCTCATGAACCATTAAAGATACACAGTGCAACACGGAAAAAAATAACCATATACGGACACCACTACGTGATAAAAGACCAAAAAAAAAAAAGACCCCTGTCTCCCAGTTTTGCCCAAAGTCTTCCAGGTTTTTTTTATGGGCCCTCAAAGATGTGGGGCCTCGATGTCATTTTTGCAAAAAAATGATCATTTACTCAAGCTCATATTTTGCAAACCGTTTGAAATTTTGATATACTCTCTGAGATCTTAGGTTCATTTTTGTAGTTGATTGTTTCCTTGCTACCTATGGACCTGAACAGGGGAAAAAAGGTAAAAAAAATTTTTTTAAAGTTTTTTGCGATTTTGACCTTGAAGATGAAGTTTTTTTGTTCTTTATGACAAGAGCTACAACATTGCCTCAGAGAGTATATCAAAATTCCAAACGGTTTGCCAAATATGAGCTTGAGTAAATGATCATTTTTTTGCAAAAATGACATCGAGGCCCCACATCTATGAGGGCCCATAAAAAAAAAACTGGAGGACTTTGGGCAAAACTGGGAGACAGGGGTCTTTTTTTTTGGTCTTTTATCACGTAGTGGTGTCCGTATATGGTTATTTTGCCATGACTTAAAAAATTACACAGTGTGATATCTTAATAAAAGCATTGCATTTTTACACAGAAAACGACAAAAAAAAAAAACCCATTAAGAGGCAAGATTTGTGGATCTCCTTCAGATTAAGTATATGTTTTTATACCCTTACCACAGGTGGATATGGGTTTATATAAGTTTGTCATTCCGTGTTTATATATTCTGTGGGTGTGTGTGCATACAGGTCATACCGTTTGACATATCGGAATGAAATTCAGTATGTGTCTTTCGTGTATGCAGATAAAGAGCTGTATAGTTTTTTTTAAATGATTTGTGAAGGGGAAAGGGGTAATTTATTTACACCCCAAACCGAAAATAAATAATTTCTCGATTTGAATACACTTTGAACTTTTATTCTTTATGTAGTATATCGTTAAAAATATCTGTTTCCATGAGGTGTGTTAAAGTTGAGTGTGGGCCACTCTATATTGTTTTTCATTGCTTGTACATAAACTTAACGTACCCCTAAAAAAATAATCAAAAGGCGTCAAATTGCTCGATCGACATGGAGTCCAAGAAATGGCACCATTTCCTGAAATAACATTATTACCAAAATGACGCTCCAATAATTTGATGATTTCGTGAGATGTATGCACATACATATGTATGAGCCATATACATAGTAGCACCGTCCTGCTGAAAACACAATAACAAACTTAAAATTAAGCAGATATTCACATGTATAAAAATTTAATGCATTAATTTAACCTCGGCATTTGTAAAAGGTCAGAATATTAATATGTGCTGGAAAACCACAGAACTGTTTAAGCGAGAAGAGACAAATTATGTAAAATAACAACAAAAAAACTACACTGCATCATATTTTTTGCTTAAAGTGCTGAGGCGAAATAATATTACAATTTATTTATTTTCATTTCTCATCATATTCTACGGCTTGCACTTTATGTTTACAAAACACTTTACAGAAAAGTTGATTTTTTGTTTTTTCGTAAAACTATTGTTATTTGTTGCTTTTGGTGAAGGTCTATAGGGAGAAATATAAAAATTATAAAAGTGTGTTGCTATAACGGGTAGTCAAAATAAAAGTATTTTTTTTTTTTAATTAAATAAAACGTAATAAGTTTTATTGTGTCTGTTATTTAAGGTTTTATCTATAAATATAATAAAATAGTAACTCATTTCCATCTGTTTGTTTGTCTGCTTTTCCTTTTCATTCGCATCACGTAAAAACTACTGGATGGATTTTAACAAAATTTTGTGAGGACGTAACTTAGCATCCTGATTCCAATATAGAATACTTTTTTTCTGCAAAAATATTTCATTTCCAAGAGATAGTGGAGAAAAAGCAGTGAAAGTACACAATTTCCGGTTTAAGCATAGTGAAATTTTCAGTTTAAAACTGGGATATTTTAAACACGGTTGCGCACTTTTTAGTTTTGAAAGTGGGATATTTTGAATAAAATTTGTATTTTTTTTTTGTGGAATTACATTGTTTTAAACACCTCTTACAGAGTTTTACAATAATTTTTTGAATTTTTTATAGCTTTTAGAATTTTATCCACTAAAACACTATAGAAGTAAAAGTCTTACAATTGGTGTGGAAACTTTTAAAGCAAAGTCGAGCAAAATATTGTCAGGACGCCCACAATGTGGCGGCCAGAGCTAGTTTAAAATAAAACAGTATTCCAATTATTTCCTGCTTTGCAGTAGCTTAGCCTATCAATACAATTTTCGAAGACTTTTTGACGATTCACGCAAAGAAAAAAATATGCTTGAAGTAACCATAATCTAAGAGCAACATATTGTGGTTAAATTATATGTTTGTAGTTAAACCATATTATTATTAATATAAACATTATATGGTTAAATTAATTGATTATAATATGGTTACAAGCTATGAAATGTCATATGGGATATGCCAGTTTTTTTCTACATTTTTCACATTAAAAGCCCAGGGACCGTAAATAACAGTTATCGGTTAAAAAAATTATTTTATAACAGTTACTTTGAGAATTAAATAACAAATCCATCTAAAACAGTTATTTTTCAACGTAAAAATAAAAAATCATACGAAAGTTTAAAAAAAAAATTTTATTTTGCCGTAAAAAAATAAAACTTTTTTAGAAGGTTTATTTTTTGTTGGTCAGAAAATAAAATTTATTTTATGTAAATTGATAACCAACACAATCACCAATCATTTCCATTGAATAAATCGTCTCTAAAATAATGTAGATTTTTAATTTTTTATTGTTTGATTACCGATCTTCACCGGATTTTTTCCCATTTTCACGGATTTTTGCGACACATCTCATACATCACTGTTAGAGCAGAACAAGAAAGCGAAGAAATTGATAAGTTTTTCTCTGGGACGAATAAAATACATTCCAGGGACTTTAATTTAAGATTGTTCTATGCTCTTAAATTGGTATTGAACGGCCTCAGTTGAAATCTGTCCACTAAAAAATTTTCTAAATAACCAAAATGGGTTTTATTTTCTAATGGAAAAAATAAAACTCCTCAGAAAAGTTTTATTTTGTGACGGCAAAATAAAATTCTATTTTTCATAGTTTCATTCGAACTTTTATTTTTTTGTTGTAAAATAACTGTTAACTATGGAGTTGAGATCGATTTTTAGGGTTCCGTACACAAAGTGTAAAAACGTAACCCTATTGTTTTCGCTACAATGTCTGTCCGTCTGTCAGCGCCTTTTATCTCTGGAACCGTAATATGTAGACTCTTGAAATTTTCACAGATGATGTATATCTGTTGCCGCTATAGCAACAAATACTAAAACTTATAGGGTGTTCCGATAGAGGGCTGTTATTCACGAATATGTGCCTATTTCGTGAACTGTAGGAGGCATAGACTCAAGATTTAAAAACAGTGATTAAAACTTAGTTCGCTATATAAATAAGTATAAAAAAATAAACCTAAAAATTAAAGGGTGTTCCGATAGTGGTGTGATTTGCATGTATAAGGCCTTAGTTTTGAACCATAATAGGTAGACGCTAGAAATTTTCACAGAAGGTGTATAACTGTGGCCGCTATAATAGCAAATTCTAAAACTTATAGGGTGTTCCGATAGAGAGGTGTTATTCACGAATATGTGCTTTTTTCTTCAAATGTAGGAAGAATACAATAAAAATATGCAAGCAGTAATTAAAACTTAGTACGCTATATAAATAAGTCTAAAAAATAAACTTAAAAATTAAAGGGTGTTCCGATAGTGGTGTGATTTGCATGTATAAGGCTTAAGTTTTGAACCATAATAGGTAGACTATTGAAATTTTCACAGAAGGTGTGTAAATGTAGCCACTATAGCAACAAATACTATAACTAATAATCCAAAAGTGACGTGTTATTTGCCTTTATATCTTTATTTCTTGAGCTATAGGAGGCAACCACTTAAAATTTGCAGACTGTAATTTAAACTATGTTCGCGTTATAAGCAAGTATACAATATTAAATCTAAAAATTAAAGGGTGTTCCGATAGTGACGTAATATATGGCCTAAGTTATGAACGATAATAGGTTTACAGGAGGTGTATTACTATGGCCACTATAACAAATAGTAAAAATTAAAGGCTGTGCCGACAGTGACGTGATTTGCATAAACATTGACTAATTTTTAACCATAATAGATAGACTCTTGAAATTTTCACAAATGGTGTATTACTATGACCCCTATAAAAACAATACAAATTTTAAGGGTTTTGTCGACAGTGACGTGTTTTGCATGTATAACGACATATTTTTTGAACCGTAATAAATAGACTCTTCCAGTTTGTATAGAAGATGTGATGCCATGGCCGTTATGACAATTACTAAAAAGTAAAGGGTGTTCTAACAGTGACATGTTTTTCACGTATAGTAACTTATTTTTTTAATAGTAATAGGCAGACTCTTGATATATTCATAGAAAGATAATTGCCATGGCCGCCATAGCAAATAACAAAATTATAGGGTGTTCCGACAGAGACATAAATTGTACGTACATAAATACCCTTATTTTTTTAACCGCAACAGGTAGGCGCATGTATATTTTTATAGATAGTGTATTAACATGGCCGCTATAAAAAAATTGCTAAAATTTAAAGGGTGTTGCAACAGTGATGCAATTATGACTTTAATTTTAAAATAAAATGGTGATTCATAAGACATGAAAAAATTAACAACTTGAATTTTTAAAGTTGTACTAAACATAGTACGGAACCCTAAGTGTGTGAGTCTAACTCGCACTTGACTAATTTATTTAAGATTACCATTGATTCTTAAAGATATCGTCAATACAAATCTATTGATATATGACTGTATAGATCTCCTCTTGACTCTAACATAAAGAGTTTTTGAGTTTAATTTGTTTTTGATAACTGTTACGGTCCCTGTAAAATACACAATTATTTATTATTTTTTTTATTTATACATAAAACATAAGGTATTTGCACATGGCAACCATAACATCGCAGTCCATGAATTCTCCAGTAAAGAATTGTAAATCCATAAAACGGCTCAAGATTTCTTTCATTACCTTGTTCGTGTTGTTCTTGAAGACATAAATTTGATCGGGAGATCTCTTTTCCAGTTCAACCAACCACTTTTCATGTAGTCTTGCAAGTACAAAGTGAAGCCTTTCTTGTCTCCGAAAGCAAAGCATTCTTGTAAACGGTGATTAAGAACAACATCAACGCCAGTCTCAATAGTTAATTCAGTATCCTTCTTAGCTTCTTCAACTGAGGGATTGAAATCTTCAATTTTAATGTCAGCTTTGCTGCGGCTTACTACTTTACCATAAACCTCGTAAATTACATCATTGACCAATTTCATTTTGAAAGTATCTGGGTGCCTTTCATCACCAGTAATGATATCCTTGCAGATTTTCGTGACGTTGAGGTTTCACTGCATTTTGTGGTATAAAAATTAAAAAAATATTCAGTTTCACACCGAGAGGACACAAATTGCGGAAATCCAGAGATGCCGTTTGCCATGCACTCAATTCGACAACAAAAAAAGGCGCTATCTGCATTCTGTGCATGCAAAAGGATCTTTAGAAGTAGATGGGGCCTGAAACCGTACATGGGTACATTGGATTTAAACGGCAGTGATCAGGCCTATCCTCATCTATGAAGCATCTGTCTGGTGGAGAGTGGTGGATAGTAAAGTACACCTCTCTCTCTAACGTCTAAAGGTTAATGAGAGTCTTAATTACTGGTGCGATGAAGTCAACTCCACAGGCCAGTTTGGAGATAATGCTGGATCTGACTTCTATAGATGTCTACATAAAATACGTATCTGCCAGGTCGGGGCCTTAAGGCTCAGGGAGTCGGGCGAATTAAGGTATATTCAATGGCAATATCTTGAGGGAGAAGACTGATTATTTAACCCCTGTTATAGACAACAAATCTTTTGTTGTAAAAATTCCTAGTAGGTATAAGTGGAAGCAGAACTCCATAATTCGGAACAATGCGGTTTCAATATTTACGGATGGCTGCAAAATGGACACGGGAACTACTAGCTTGGGCATATTCTCTGAGTATCTTGACCTTTCAGTTTCACCCAGGCTTCCTGATACCTGTACCATGTTTCAGGCTTAAATATATGCTATATTGGTAGGGGCAAGGAGTACGGCTCGAGTCTAGGGGTCGCCCAAGGGGACATCAACACCCCCTTGGTCAAGATCTCTAATATACTACCGGAATGGTCGTAAAAGAAAACGGCTCGCAGGTGGTCTACACTGACCAACGGGAAATACTCATTATCACTTCTTGTAGGCATCATAATTGCAGACTGTATGATTGGACGTATGTCGGAGCGTATGGGAATTTCTCGTAGTGGGCGGTGCAGAAGCTGTATGGATGAGGAGGGTTCAGTTTAACAACAACGCTGAGACTTCCCGGCATTTCATGGAAGTAAGGAAGGCTTTATCACACTAATGGCACCCCCGGGGATTCCAATGTCACTGCAGGAATATGGCAAATGCTTTGACGCGGTCCACTCGGGGAAAATAGGGGCACCAGACGCTAGGGTTCCTAGAGCCTAAATCTGGAAGAAAAGGTCTGTTGTTTTATAACACGGGTCCTCTTCGAGGCCCGACCAGTGCCCAAAGGACTGGTACCACGGGAATCGGTGGCCCCACAGAGAGCCTATCCTCTCTGTGACCGGTTATTGGTGAGGTCCCCTTCGGGGTACATGTGGTGGTTGTGGTTTAAGATCGATTTATGCACTCACAACAGACGGAGTTTGGATAGTCTTCACACCCTAAGCAAGAGGTTATAATGTGGATCTAGGAAAGGCTTGCCATACTTGCTACTCATTGTGAATGTATCACACACAAAAAGCGATTGGTGGCAATCGTAAAGTGTTGTTATACTACACAATGGGGGCGCTAGTCTATGCCTAAGTTTCACTCGGTAGTAAGACCACCGTGAGGTTAGGCCGAGTAGGCAGGTACTCACGTTAATCTTGTTCCACACACATCACACTAATGGCTCGGATGATATAAGCCTCTAGAATGTGGATGATTTCTGGATTATTAGCATATCACTGGGCTTTAACGGCCCTCCATAAGATAAAACGCAGCTTTGAGGTGGCCATTGGACATTGCTGGCCATTGGGATGGCTGGTAACGTGATTACTAAACTTGTGCAAGAGATTGTTTGATGATCTGTATGCGATGGTTTTATCCATATGCTGTTGACACCAAAGATTATCCAAGTTCATATAATTTACTTTAACTTTAAACTTTCGCTGACTCTTTTTCGACATTCGCAGGTACATACCGAAACAGACCACTAACTTCATGGGTCCCTTTCATCCGCATTCCTTCCTCAATGATTTCTGCTATCCGCCTGGAAATTTGAAAATACCTTACTTTTACTCTCGACAGTAGTGATTTCAGGCAGGCTCTGAGACCTGTGGACATTCTTCCTTATCACAAAGTCTATGGTATTTGCTAACATTTGCTTAAGGCCCGTGCACCCACCAAAACCTTTTTCCAGGCAAATTCTGCAATTATTTTGGCCAGATTATACTTGTGAGTTTGTGACCTGTCACTATCGCATTGAACCATTTGTAGGCACCCAAATTATATCCAAGCTCTTCTTCTTGGGGTTCGTGCCAAATTGTAGTTAAAAATTTCAGACTCTTTGGTGGGACTCGAACCCAAAACTCCTGTCTGATAGATTAGCACACCTAATGTTTGACCCATGATGTCAATATTGTCGGCAAAAGCGATCAGCATATATTTTCTCGTTAAAACAGGTTCCTGTTCTGCTGTGCCAAGTAAGAAAATAGGTAGGCAATCATCTTGTCTCAAGTAGGAAACGATAGGCAATCATTTTGTCTTAAACCTTGTTTGGTGTTGAACGTTCAGTTAAAGTCAACCAGCAAAGGGATATCAAATTTAGTCATGGTTTCAAAAACACGAATTTGATTTTCGAGTGCGAAAATTAGGTATCGGTGTTTTTTTCTTGGACTTTGTTCAACATTTGGCCTAATGGCGGATTTGCTAAGTCTAGAGTCACACTATTAAGGACCAATAACCTCCGTGATTTCAGCTTTAAGTCTCTTACCTAACACGTTCGATATTTCGCTCGGATTTTGCTTGCGTTATGTAAATAAGTGTAAATAATTTTTTATTAAAGTAATTAATTTTTTTTATATGAAAATAATTATTTATACAAAATATATTTTTTAAACATAAAAACTGAAGAATTCTCAATTTGTATCTTTTCATTAACTGCTTATTTGAAAGATATAATTAATATTTTCCTGTAACTTTGCAATAACTAAAAACTTTTTCCTTTATATAATTAACTTATCTTATTCAAGTGTAAATTAGCCTTAACTTTAAGGAGTTCATATTGCTTGGAAACAATTTTTTCTATTACCTTTTTTTGATTCATTTCATTATTTCGTTGGCCTCGAAAGTTGCCAAAACTTGTTTAACTTTTTTTCTCCTTTTTCTGTTCGTTTATATTTATCTGAATTTTTATTGAATTAAAACAATTACTTGGGCAGAAAAAGGAACATTGGGAAAAAAAATATGTTTTAAATATTTTCAATTTACGCTTGGCAAGAAAAAATCTACTTTTTTGTATAAAAAAAACTTTGAGTAAGGAAAACAAGAAAATGTTTATATAATGTGCGCGTGGCAAACGCAGAAAATATAGAAATAGAAAATGATAAATTTTCATTTAAAGCCATGAGGAAAGTATTATTTTTCCTATTTTTTCGTGAGCTCTCAAGGGCAGCCAAGTGTGAGAAGAGTTAAAATCATTCGTAAAAGCTACTCCTCAATTCGTATAAATAACAAATCAAAATCAAAAACAAGCCACAAAAGTTCAACAGTATGCTTAATGCAGAGAATCACAAATTTGTTTAACTAAAAATAAAAGTATAGAATTTTACATTTAAATGGAATGTAACTGAAGTAGAATAATGAGGTGTCAGACTTTTCAGAGCTCAAAAATGTTTAGGTTTTATAAACAAAAAAATTACAAAAATCGTATAACATAAAATACACTCTTCACTCTTTTTAAAACAACATTTCCACATGGTATAACTCACCAGCGCACAATGGGCCAGGCCACCATTTTCCAATGACATAACTAAAAGCTATCATTAATTTTCAAACGATCAATGTTATTAAGAATTTAAATAATTTATATAAAAATATGTATATTGGGTGGGAGGGCCTAAGCACCCTCTAATAAAATTTAGCTACCTATCACTTTAGACCTTATAAGTAATACGTATGCTTGGCGACATTTTAATCTATCTTCTACGAGTAAATGTCGTTCGTTGGTAATCGCATCATTTAAGAACGGCTGCACCGATTTGGCTAATGTTTTGTTTTTTTAATTTTTAACTAATTATTATGTAGCGAAAAAACTATGGTAGGTAGAGATTGACCAGTTACCCCCGTATTAATATACATAGTTTACGAAAACACAGACTGCATTGGAATAGTGGGCGTAGTACCTCTCATACAAAGTGAACTTTTATTATTGTCTAGCTGGAGATCAGCAATAGGTAGAGTCGTGAAGCATTGCATAAGCACCCTAATGTGCAAAGTCTCGCAAAACGCAGACTGGGCGTGAGGTGCCATGCCCACAAGCGAGAACAAAAAGCATAGTCCGTCTTACTTTACATAAATCGAAAACTAATTTGAAATCTAAAAATCACGCACAAAGTACGTGTTCCGAAGTCTCATAATGCAGCTCACAGAACCTACAAGTTTTGATCTCAGTGCTTCATAAATTGAATTCATGTTCACAAAGACCACAGAGTCCAGCAAACCATCTCCTGAGTAGCTTTAAGTCACTCTTATTAAATGAGCCTTTTTACTTGTCTAAGCCCTGTCAGAAATCAATTTTTTCTTTATCATAACCTTTGGATATGCCAAAGATAGGCTCTGGTCCTATAAATCAACGTCGAGCCTCTCGGTTGACTAGACAGTTCGCCCGCTAATTTTTAATATGACCCTCATGACTGAGAACCGAACATAGTGTTAACCTATTCTAGGAACCGGGTTCATCTAAGAACGTCACACAATCCATGAATACCCCATTCCTTAGCTAAAATCAGGTTAGGGCATTTAGAGCAGCTTGAATGTCCCTTTATACCTTTTAGCTTTCTCCTTAATCATTCCCTGGCACAGATCAGGATAGCGTAAACTTTAGCTAAAAAGATCGTTGGATATATGACCATTTTCCTGTTTTAAGCCATCAAGCAGACCTGATGTGCTACATCGTGCCATTAATTCGGGTTGTCCCAAGGAATCCTATCGGGAATAAGAACATAAAAATTCCTGTGCAGCAATAGGGTCGGTTAGGTCGAAACACTAAACTATCCAATATCTTCATTGAAAGCTTCCATATTAATCATCATATAATCGTACTAATTGAAACTTGGTTAAATCAGAAAGAGTACTTTGGATGTCGAAATTTTTGGCAATGAGTTTAATATTTACAGACGTGATTCAGAAAGAAAAGGAACAGGTGTTGGCGTTTTAATTGCTACAACATTTTCATCCAAAAAAGAGGACTTGAATATTTAACATTTTCCCAATTTAGAGGCTTGTAACTTTTTAACGAAACATGCTATCAATTAAAAACTTGACACTATTTTATTCTAGATTCTGAATACTTAGTAAGGTCGACCAAAAATTAAAAAAATAATTTAAGTCATTTTCTCCCCAACAAAAAGAGTTAATCCAGACACGTAAAGACATTTTTTTGTAGATATTTTTAAGGGCTATCTAAGATTGAGTTACAAATACATTTTTTATGATTTTTTATGATTTTTTTTATGTAGGGGAATTGTCGATGAGACCACTTCTTAAATAAGACCCTTTTCGACCCCTTCTGTCCTCAGTGATTATGGGCAACCGATTTGTAATTGACGGCAATCTTACTTTCATTGATCCACATGGTACAACCTACAGCTTTTAATGTAGACTGTAGTGATTTCAGACTGTCAACTGACAACTATCGGTATTCTTTCTCATCACGGAGTCTCTAACAAGCTTCTGCCCGTGGTCCTAATGCTAGCCAGTGCTGGACATTCACATACAAAGTGCGCTACTATCTCAGCGTCTTCCAGGCATAGTCTGCATCTTAGCTAGATGATACTTGAAGTTTCCATGACCTGTCATTAACGCAGTATCTAGCTTAAGGTACCTCTATTATATCTATTATTTCTAAGTTCCTGCCAAGGGGCTCTTTGAGCCCCCTTGGATCCTGTCTACATGTAGTAGCCTCCCTCCACCTTCTCAGGTTTAGTGAATTCAGCCATTGTATGACCTTCGCTCGTATTAGGCCATTATTTAGTGATACTCTGGGTTCTGCTCCACAGAAATTCACAACAGATTCCCTTTTTGCTAGTCGATCTGCTGCTTCATTCGCAGCTATGCCTATAGGTCCTTTTACCCACATCAGTGTTACCTCAACAAAATTGGATGATTGACATGTCCGCTTATACATATCTTTTTAACTAAAAACTACCCTACAGGAACGGTGACCGGCATTTAACTGTCACTGTTGATCGATAAATCCATCATTGCGTAGAACAATGTTTATATCACGTTATTAAGAGCAAAAAGGAAACAATGGTGTAACAATTGTGTTTAAAAGGGTGGATTTTTCATTTCCTTCAAATTTATTACATGCGCAAGAGTGATTTTTTTTTTATTTCTAAGTTTCGATCATAAATTTCTTGTAGGGTAACTAGTGGCTTTAGCTTCTTTTCATTAATGAAAGGAATTATCGCGAACTGCAGGATGGTTTTTATATTTGTTACCAAATTTTACAATTGTAAAGAATAATTTATTCAAAAGTTTTATGAATTTTCAGACTTTGTCTGGTGGTTGACAGACAAGGTGTTGACAGCTTTGTAAAATATTGTGTGGTTTTGATGACAACAAATTTTTAGTACTAAAAAACTTTTATGTGAACTTTTATATATTTAAAATTTGCCCAATTTGCATATTTTTTCATATTAACACAATTTTGCGGTACTTTGTTGTTTTTTTTTATTAAAAATAGTTCAAAATTGTTAAAAACAATACCATACTAAATTTGCTTAATAAACGTTTTTTAAACGAAATTAATTTTTTATGAATATGACCGTAAACTTATATGACTAAAAAAGGATTATTTAAGGCATAAAAACGTTTTTAATTTATAGCCGTTGATAATTTACTAAATGAAATTACAGCAGCAATTGAGTTCACAAATTGTTTCATTCTTCCATAATTTTTTGCTACACCCCAGAATACACGATGGCTTAGAAAGTGTATATTTTAGGAATAATTTTTGAACCATGAAAAATTATGTTAACAAAGTTAAGATACTCTTTGATTGGTTTCTAAACGATTTCTAGTGCAAAAGTTTTAAATTTAATATGATCTGGTAAAATATACTATTGTGAAGAAGTAGCTAAAATTTCCCACGACCCTTTTAAAAATCTCGACGTGATAGAATATAATTTTTGCAAAAAAAAACCGACTTCAAAACAGATAGAAGGGCACCAATTCTAAACTAAAAATGTAAGAAGTAATCTGTAAGAATTAGATTTAAACCAAATAAAAGATGCGCCAAAATTAGAGGAAAAAGAAAGACTATTGAATGTCAAGCCTCTCCCTATTACTGTTCAAAAGTTAAGCTATTTTCACCAGTATCCGTCTTGTATGGGGACACCATTCAAGCCTCTGTCTAAACGGTTTCAAAGATAGGGGCACACAGAGTTTCTTTGTAAATTTCAACTATCTGTCTATAACGGTTAAAAAGTTTAACCATATATATCAAATCACATGAACTATTGGGACACCCTTTACATTATAATTCCAAATATTTATACTTGTTATCATACCAGAGAAAGTAGTGGATATTCTGCCTAATTTTCAAGTGTTTGTGTTTAACGGTTCAAAAGATAGGGTCATATAGATCAAATTACGTAATTTATGGGGAAACCCTTTAATTTCTAACTTCAAATTGTATACTTGCTGTAGTGGACTTTGCAATACAGGTTCCTTGTAAATTTCAGCTGTCTGTCTCTAACAGTTCAAAAGTTTGGCCACATACATAGAATTAAATTAACTATTGGGACACCCTTTTATTTCCAAATTCAAAATTTTATACTTTTTGTTATAGCTGACTTAGCACTACAGGTTCTTTGTAAATTTCAGCGGTCTGTGAACAACTATTCAAAAGTTTGGCCATATACATCAAATTAAATGAACTATTGGAGCACTCTTTAAAAAAATTTTGAATATTTATACATTTTATTATAACGGTCATAGTAATCGACATTCTGTCAAATTTTCAAGGTTTTGTTTATAACGGTTCAAAAGATAGACCCAAATAGGTCAAATTATGTCACCTATGGGGACACCCTTTAAATTTTAAATTTATTTTTTTTATTAATTTCTGCTGTTGGGAGCTATAGCGGCACGCAATTTTTTAAAATTTTAATTTGCTGCCCTTTACGGTTCTTAATACACGTAAAAAATATGTATGTTGTATGGGGACACCCTTTAATTTTTAATATAATGAACTGATTTTAAAATGGGACCAACTTGAAAGCATAACCTTTCAAATAACCTTTCAAATAAAAATTTTAAAATCGGTTCAGAAATGGCTGAGTTCTGCGGTTACATACATAAAAAAGCAACATTCAGACGAATTGATAACCTCCTTCTTTTTTGAAGTCGATTAAAAACTGATTCTTATCAAGCACTTTAACTACTTCCTGTTCATTCTACTTTTTTAACTAAATGATTTCGCTGTAGAATTTTTTCGACGAACTAAGTTGCGTTATAAAACGAATGTACAGTTTTTTTTTAACTGACTTCACAAAAAGGGAGAACGGTTATGAATTCGTTTGTAGGTTTTTTATGTTTGCTTCCACGCTCCGTCATTATATATATGTAAGTATGTCATTCCGTGTGTATTTTCTGCAATATTTACTTCTCAACCCATAAAGTGTAAATATTCTAGATTCCTATTTGATTTAGCGATGTTCGTCTGTTTTCGGGTTGAAATCAACTTTGCCAAGGCACCAGAAGAGATACAGAAAATTTAAGACCACCACTATGTCAGACATAGTTTCGAAAATTTTGCTAATGCATTTCAGCAACATCAGACCTTTCCATTCGAGGCCCACCTATACTTTTGTGTTTTTATTTTTTTTTCAGTCGTTATGATTCATTTTTGTCTTTTGTTTTTGTTAAGTAAATATTAGACCGCATTTTTGTCTTTTGTTTTTGTTAAGTAAATATTAGACCGCGACCAGTAGATCACATGAAGTGCATACAGATCTCGAGGGGTCCATAAAGCCAAAAAATTTTCCAAAAATTTTTACAAACATTTTCAGTAAAAATTTTACAAAATAATTTCCGTATACATTTTACAAAAAATATTCGATAAAATTTTTACAAAAAACTTTCGATAACATTTTTACGAAAACTCTTAATAACATTTTTTTAAACAATTTTCAATAAAATATTAAGAATAATAAAAAATATAAAAAATAATTTTTACAATAATTTTTCTAAAAAAGTTTCTAGAAAAGTTTTACAAAAAAAGATTTTAAAATTTTTATTATTTGTTTTGTTCTTTTTGATTTAACAAAAAATTAATAAATTTTAAAATAACAGGATGACCCAATATAACACACGTGTTTTTAACGTATCTCTTGAACCGTAAAAGACAGACATTTTAAATGTTTACAAAGTGTGTATCAATAGGTCCCATTAACAAAAAGTAATAAAAAACTAAAGCTCTTAAATTAGAGGATGTCCCCATAGAAGTCGTAATTTGATATAAAGGTCCTTATTTTTTAACTACGATGTCTTCTATAATAATTTTTGCAAAAAAAAAACCGACTTCAAAACAGATAGAAGGGCACCAATTATAAACTAATAATGTAAGAAGTAATCTGTAAGAATTAGATTTAAACCAAATAATAGATGCGCCAAAATTAGCGGACAAAAGTAAAGACTATGTGAATGTCAAGCATCTCCCTAATACAGTTCAAAAGTTTAGGTATTTTCACCAGCATCCGTCTTTTATGGGGACACCATTCAAGCTTCTGTCTATAACGGTTTCAAAGATAGGGTCACATAGATCAAATAACTTCCCCTATTGTGACACTCTTTAATTTACAGTTTTAAATTAAAGACCTGCTGTTATAGAGGATTTGGCCACAAAGATTCTTTGTAAATTTCAACTATCTGTTTATAACGGTTAAAAAGTTTAACCATATATATCAAATTACATGAATTATTGGGACACCCTTTACATTACAATTCCAAATATTTATACTTGTTATCATACCAGAGAAAGTAGTGGATATTCTGCCTAATTTTCAAGTGTTTGTGTTTAACGGTTCAAAAGATAGGGCCATATAGATCAAATTATATAATTTATGGGGACACCCTTCAGTTTCTAATTCAAATTGTATACTTGCTATAGTGGACCTTGCAAAACAGGTTCCTTGTAAATTTCAGCTGTCTGTCTATAACAGTTCAAAAGCTTGGCCACATACATAGAATTAAATTAACTATTGGGACACCCTTTTATTTCCAAATTCAAATTTTATACTTTTTGTTATAGCTGACTAGCAATAGAGGTTCTTTGTAAATTTCAGCGGTCTGTGTACAACTGTTCAAAAGTATACATCAGTATATACATCAAATTAAATGAACTATTGGAGCACGCTTTGCAATTTTGAATATTTATACATTTTATTATAACGGTCAGAGTAATCGACATTCTGTAAAATTTTCAAGGTTTTGCCTATAATGGTTCGAAAGATAGGCTTAAATAAAATTAAAATTACGTTACCTATGGGGACACCCTTTAAATATTAAATTTATTTTTTTTTATTAATTACTGTTGTTGGGAGCTATAGCGACACGCAATTTTTTAAAATTTTAATTTGCTGCCCTTTACGGTTCTTAATACACGTAAAAAATATGTATGTTGTATGGGGACACCCTTTAATTTTTAATATAATGAACTGATTTTAAAATGGGACCAACCTGAAAGCATAACCTTTCAAATAAAGAAAATTTTAAAATCGGTTCAGAAATGGCTGAGTTCTGCGGTTACATACATAAAAAAAGCAACATTCAGACGAATAGATAACCTCCTTCTTTTTTGAAGTCGGTTAAAAATACATATAAATTTAAGAATTAAAGGGTGTCCCTATAGGTGAAGTATTTTGATGTATATGACTTCTTGTATTGAACTGGCATTTGTCAACAATAAGAGAACCATAAACATGTATGTAAATCTCAGTGAAACGTATGGAAGAGGTTGAAAATGTGAAACATCGGTTTTGCATTTGCAACATCTTCTTACATCTAACATCTACCATCAACTCAACTGTCAAAAAATTAAAAAACCCAATTGTTAATGCAGAGTATTTAAGTTATAAAAAGATGTAAAAAAAATTTGAAGTGGTTTATATTTTTTCCACATAAACAATGAATTCATGCCAGGTGGGAGCGTTAGCCCAGCTAATTATTTTTTGCTCTTCTTTTTTGCTAATATCTCGTCAAAAATACATTGCTTTACATATGCTAGTAGATTGTGAAAGTAGTTGTTTTGTTATAGCTGTTGCTTAGTGCTCCCACCTCAGATGAATTCGCCTTGCACATAAATGACATTTTTCAGTGATGCCACTAAATTAATCTAATTTATTGCAGTTTTTCTAGTGATGACGCTAAAATAATCGAAAGATGTAAAATGAAACAAACTGAGATAATAGCATCTTGTGAAAATGTTAAAAGATGTTGAACTTTAGCCCTGTTGAATTCTTATGGAAATGTGTCAACAACTTCGTAAATTGATGGTAGATGTTGATCAGTGTAAAAAGCCTATCAAAGTGTATGCGTTCACCCATAATTTAAAATACACTTATCTTTTAAGGCGCTATAGACAGACACTTAAAATTTACTCAGAGTGTGTATTTGTATGTGTATGTGAGCAAAACGTATAAAAGTATATTCGTAATTTAGAGTCTTAAAATTTGCTCTTGGTGTGCATATGTAACTTTTATTTTGATAATATCAAATAGGTTGTGAGAATTAATAAGGGGTGGACAAGAAAGGCTCGCAAGTGGTGCAAAGCTAACTCTCTGAAGGTCCTTCGGGTATTGTTGGCCGTAAGACGAGCACAACAGGGACGGGTTAATTTCTAATGGAACACTTTTCATCGAGCCCTCTAGATGACAGCAATCGTGAAAAGTTATGAAAACTTCAAGTTTTATCTGGCAAGATAAAAATTGAGGAATACGATTTTCCATGCCTGCGCCTTTAAAAGGCTGATAAAAGTTCCCATTGTGTGTAGACGGCCAGTACTGGTTATCATTAAGCTTACGATTAAGGGCAGTAACATATTAATCTACAACACATAAAATTGGGGAAGTTATTTTGAGTATTTTTTTCCTTTTTTCGTTTCACTTGTAAGTTTAAGGTGGTTGGTAGCTGTGCTGGGAACCTTAATGGCAAGTTAGTGGTTAAAGAAGATTAGTCGTTAACAGTTCGCCTAATCCACGGTGGAACAGCATAGCCAGGAATGTAACTCTGGATAGCGGTCGACCTCCAGTTTCAATGTAGACTTACCCACGCATAAGGAGCTTTGTGTCGGTGGATATCGTTTTCTCCAATAATGGCCTAGGGAGAAGGGATGGACGGCAACGCCTCGCAAGGGGTGAACAGATTAATTTCTAAAGGTTCTCCTAAGGCGTTGAACCGGGATATTTCGATAGGCATGGACGAGGAAGCCTCGTTAGAGGTGGAGAGCTTAATCCCTTTGGGAACTCCGGTTGCCACTGGCCAAGGGACAATATCTAAAGAGAATGACAAAGAAACATCGAAAGGGGTAGACTGGTCAGTCTATAAAGATACTTCTGCGGCTATGGAGGTAAATGTGGATGAATTGGACGCACCTGGCCTTGTGGGCTTAGGCAAATCCTTTTCGAAAGCAGGTACCTCAAAACGTTCCTTCAACGTCGAGTCGGAGTCTCTACAACTAATGCCTAAAAGTGTGAGACAGAAGAGGAGACGGGGAAAGGAAAAAGGCTGAAACGGCAGCGCATATTGTGCATGAATGTCCAGCACTGGCTAGTAT
The DNA here is from genome assembly GCA_949628195.1 of Phasia obesa. Lineage (NCBI taxonomy): Eukaryota > Metazoa > Arthropoda > Insecta > Diptera > Tachinidae > Phasia > Phasia obesa. Next base: position 120,588,340 of record OX451217.1, read on the forward strand.
AAGACCACTGGTAGAAGCCTGTTAAATGTGAAGGCCATGGGGGACCCGAGCCTTTAACAAATGCTAGCAATTACTAGAGACTGAGTGATGAGAAAGAAGGCCGAAAGTTACCAGTGACTCAATGTATGTAGGTTGCCGTAAATTACATTTCGGTTGACTGTATACATAGAGAACGGAAGGAGGTAGAAAAGGGACATATTATGAAAGTGATCTGCTTCGATATTCGTCCTACATTAATAATAATACTTTTTTCGTTAATTTAACTATATTTTGTTTATCAGGTCTGTTCTGAAAATCACTTTTTATCAAAGTGATTTGAAGTCACGTATTCTACATACAAAAAATCACGTAATTTTTAATCGGTTAGGAAAATGCCTGCGATTGCAAATTACTTGCTTATTTTTGCGAGTGCTTTGTTGTTAATTTTATAACAAACTACTAGAATAAATAGTGTGAAGTGTTCTTTTACCATTTTTGTAGTAAAAATTCGCTTAAAAAATAAAAAATTGTTTGATTTACAGAACGGTTCGTGATTTCAAATCACGTGATTTTCAGAACACGATTGGAATATTTAAAGGTACTCATACACTTGCAATATTATTGTGCAATAAGTGATATTGTACAATAAAATTGCCTATGTATATATTTTATTAAAGTATTTTATTTTATTAAAGTCTTCTCATTCATATTGCGCAAAATGGAATATTTTGTAATTTTGTGTTAACACCATTGTGCAATGATGATTTCTTGACAATCCTCTTCTTCTTTACTTATGTCACTTAACATTATCTTTGTATTTATTTAAATTATTTAATTATTTTTTATGTAGGTATGTAGGTTTTGTTTACTTTTGCATACACACAAACATATGTATGTACGTATGTAAATGCCAAAAAAAATTGCGCCATTTATTGCATAAAATTTTTTTACTTAAAAACGACAATAATTGAGGAAATAAAATACTCAATGTTATTGTGTAGTTTATGGGTACCTTAACTAATTATTTAGTAAAATTAATTACGCACGCATGTAGAACTTAATAACGATGGCCGGTGTAATTTAAGAAAATTTGTAAAATTCAACTGATTTAAATGGGTAATTTTTTTATTAGCAGGTGGGTTAAAAAAAGTTTCAATTTAACTTTTTAAAACTTTTAAAAAAAAAGAAAATAAAATAACGCAAGCAAAATTTGTACTATAAGAAATAGGGAACTTTTCAAGGTGAATTCAGTTAAATGAAATGGTAAACTATATTCGCCATTTTTTTTTCTTTATATAAGATCATGAAAAAGAAACATAGAATAAATGGAATGATTTCTACCTATAATTTAAAGCTTTTAAAATAAGATTTTGCATTGTATTTAATTAAAATTAAAATAACGAAAATTGAATAGTAAAATTTAACATATTTCATTAACAAAACTTCTTTACTAAAATTAAATCTCAGCTTCAATCTTTGAGAGTGATGACAACGACTATTTGGTATGTCAAAAACACAAATCTGCAGAAAGATCTAAAATTGCCATTGGTTAAAACAGAAACACATCCATCCTCGAAGTATATTATCCTAGACGACCGTCTTTATATTCGACTAAGATGGAGGAATATTGCCGTTTTTGGACAAACAGCAAAATAATAACACCAGTCTTGAAAATAAAGATTTTCCCACCTCTGGCTGAACATAATTCTATATAAATAAAATCAGATATCGTTCATTGGTAATCTAGCAATATACAGATTTAATTAGAATAGTGACAGTGCTACCTCCCATTAAAAGTGAAATAACGCGTGATTCATTTCGAGGTTCCCTAATTAAAAAAAAAAAACCACAGAAAATCCAAATTTAATGGAGAATATTTATTATCATTTGAAAGAACATTCTTTGGCATTTATTTTTTGAAGATTATGTCAAAAAAATGTTGGCCGGTGCTACGTCGCAGATGGTCCATCCGTTGAGTCCAATTTTCGGTGACTCGTTCGAGAATTTCGACTGGTAACTGGCGAATGACTCGCGTGATGTTTTCCTCCAAGGCCTGAATCAAAGTGGGTTTGTCCGCATAAACTTAAGACTTTACATGTCCTCACAGGAAAAAAACTAACGGTGTGATATCACACGATCTTGATGGCCAATCGACCGGCCCAAAACATGAAATTATGTGCTCACCGAAATGTTCTCTCAATAAATCCATTGATTTATGCGATGTGTGGGAAGTGGCGCCGTCTTGCTGAGACCAAATGCCACCGAGATCACGTGCTTCAATTTTAGGCATCAAATAGTTGGTTATCATGGCACGATAACGGTCGCCATTGAAGTTACGTTCGTAGCGGCATCATTTTTAAAGAAATATGGACCGATGGTTCCACCCGCCCACAAACCACACCAAACCCTTGTTTTTTCTGGATGAAGTGGCAGCTCTTGAATCTCTTCAGGTTGCTCTTCGTCCCAAATTCGGCAATTTTGTTTGTTTACATACTCATTGAGCCAGAAATGGGTCTCATCGCTAAACAAAATTTGCCTCGAGCCCATAGAGCGAAGCGATTCAGACGTAAGTCTTTCCATTAAGAAATGCCAAATAATACTGAACAAAAATAACATGACTGAATGACACGACTCACACGTGATCTGTCAAAAAAAAGTACCTCGAAATGGATTACACACAGTGGGTGTACCTTTGTTTAATATTATGCTAATTACCCATAACATAGCAGCTTTGTCGTAAGAAGAGCGTGCGTTTTCGAGTTAAAGGTTAGCGATACTTTTCTTCCAGGTGTTTGTTGTATTTTTTGTGGATGGGTGCGCTTTGCTACACCGGAGATAGCTAGTTAAGTATAATAAACACTGATTAAAGATGTGAAAATTTATTATTATTAGTTCAGTTATGTTTAAATATAAATTAATGAAAATGAGCAAAGACTTACAAGTACAAAAACTTATTTTTCTATGTTTATAAATAAAGTTTTTACTTCTGTTTAAGTGCTTAAGAATATTTTAGCAGAGCGGATACAATGGTCTTATTAAAAAACGTTTAAGCTTTTAAGAAATTTTACTACAGCAAAATATAACAACTAACTGAACTTATTTACTTATTGAAGGGAGTTGAGAAAATAAAGCAAAATTAATGGAACATAAATGTTATATAAATCTTAAATTAAAAAAAAAGTTTGAAATATCCTCAAAAACAACCAAGTCCGCTAAAATACAAAATAATTTAAATTTTTTCAAGGCTCTTTTGTAATTTAATATTTTCATAATATTTCTCACTTTCCTTATTATTTAATAATTGGTAAAAATTAGAGCAAAGCGGTTTCCTATAGAAGTGTGTGGATCTAAGAGTTTATGATGAACCCCGTTTTAGGTACACTGAACCAAATTTCCCAGGTAATATTAACGAAAAAATTTTGTTGAAGTTAACGACCACAAGTAAGAGCGCTATATTCGGCTGTGCCGAATCTTCTACGGTGATTTTATTTATACATACATGTACAGCATTATCCATATTGTTGACTCTTTATATAAATTAAAATAAGTCGTATGAGAAAAAACTCATTATTCATGCTTAAAAGCAAGAACCCCCACGCAAATCCCGAAGGGTCTGTGAGAACAAAAAATGTAAAAATTTTAAATCAGTATCATACCAGCTTTCAACAAGGTAGGTTTGTGTCACTTTGCTAAATATTTAGCAAACCAATGCATTTTCATTTTAACCACTCTTTTTTTGGTTGGGGGCCTTTGTTTTAAAGAAATAGAAGACAGCGGCTACTACGCAGCAAGAAGAAAAAAATTTCCGTTGGCAACAATTGTCGCCGTGTAGTGAGCTACTTAATGATATCGAAGGCGACAGCTACATCATAAACTCTGACATTGTTGTAGAAATACTTATTTTGCTTTTATAAAATTAACTAACTTTTGCAAGTAATAATAAATATTTCCTCTAAAACTTTTTGTTTGTTTATGAATTTGTAATTTACAATTTTGTGACATTTTCTTTAGTTGAATAAAATAAAATTATCGCATACAAAAATAGAAATTAGCCTAAGCTGAATTCAGCCATAATGGTGTTCATGTGCTTTGCTGGCTTCAAAATAATCGTTTACCTGTAATCGTGAACACAGTTTGTAGTCGGTATCCTGATGTTGTCTATGTATTTAATGCATCTAGGTCTTAAAACAGAAATCTCATCTATTTAAGAATCAAATTCATAGAAATATTGATTTATTTTTAAATATTTCGAAAATTGTAAACATTTTTGCAAAATTTTTTTTTATAAAATTTTATTCGAAATTTTTTTTGAAAAATTAAAAAAAAAATTTCGAACTTTTTTTCTGTAAAAATATATACAGAAAATTTAAGGCCACCAATCTGCCAGGCATAATTTCTAAAATTTTGCTATTGCAATTCAGCAATATCAGACCATTCGATTTGAGGCTGCGGGCATTTTTTCAGTTCGTTTTTTATTTTTTCATTTGTAATGATTTTCGTTTGACTTTTTTTTTTTACTAAATATAAGACGGCGACCAATAGATCACATACACATCTCGGGTGGCAATAACTTCCTAAGAGGGCCGATTTTGGGTTTTTTTGGTTTGAATTGTATTAAAAGCCTTTATAGAAAGCAATAAACATAGAGATGATCAAGAGACCCACAGGGGGGCCACTGGGAAACAGGAGCGGTCAATTAGGGCGGAGAAAATATCATAAAAAACATTTTAAAGGTTTTTTTTATTTAGTCTGAACATTCTAAGGTATTATGCATTGCAGGATGGTCCTACGGAGCCCTGGTGGAGGCGGATGGGCCCTCTTCGGGGGAGGTGGTTGTTTAGGGTTAATATAGAGTTCGTTTTTCTTAGGTTTTGTCGATTTTATTTATCTTAGGTCTTATCGTTCCGTTTTAGTACCAATGATTTCCGGGCGGACCAACAGAAGATAGGGTGTGGGGCTGTCAGAACCCCCTATTAGTAGTAGGGCAATATTGATTTTGATTCGATCAATGATTAAAAAGGGGTAGCGGGGTGTTTCAATATATATTGTACTCTTATTTGTTTTATTTTATTAAAGGCATGTCGAACTGAAAAATTTCAATACATAAAAATTAAAAAAGGGATGTAAAATAAAAGAAGAAATTTCGTTAAATTTAACTTAAGAAAAATTATTTGAGTTGACATATAAAATAGAAATTTTTTTCAATTTATACTTTTTATTTTAAACATTAAAATCATATCAAACAAGGAATAAATCTTAAAATTAATCCAATGAATATACAAATTTAATAAAAAATTAACTAACAATTTTATTTAATTTAACTTCTTGTTTATCATACTTATATCCTTTTCCATAAAGAGAAAGAATATTCATAGCGAATACAATAAAATACAATACAGGGAATTAGCAGTAAGAAATTTATATTATGTCATTACTTTAAAGCAGCGCCATCTGTAGCACAACTGTCCCGCTTGCAATTCATCAATTGTCAATATTTTAAAACAACGCCATCTGTAGCGTTACCGTGTTTAAAATAACTCGCTTTCAAAAATAAAAAATGCCTTAAATTATGCAGTACATTTAAATCGGTAAAAAAAATCGACCTACTTTCACTGCTTTTTCTCCACTTTTACATATTTTTGCGGAAATTAGATATTTTTGCGGAAAAAAGTATCCTATATTGGAATCAAGATACTAAGGTACCTCCTCACAATATTTTATTATCATCCACCCGGTAGTGTTTGCCTAATACGAACACAGACAGGAAAAAGGTTATAGATTATATTATAGATTAATTTATTAATGCTAAAAAAAATATACAAAATATTTATTCTCCAAAGGTGCTGCATGCTTTGCGTTTTCTCCATTAATTAATAAGTTTTTAATATATCAGAGTGCGACTGTGATTATTCCTAGAAACTTATTATGGAGTTCCTGAATTGTTTCCAAATTTGAAGCTGAAACAGGCCCTACCCCATAGTGAAATACATTAACGTTTAAAAACTTAACAAATGTGCCTCGGTTAAGTTTGAAATGAACAATTCTATCCTTAAACCAAAATGATGGTAATGATAGGCAACCTTACGTGCCAACTTTACTATTAACTTTAATGATTTTAAACTTTCGACTGGTAACTGTCGACCTTCTTTCTCATCACACAGGTTCGTGCAATCGCTAGCTTTTGTCTAAGACTTACATCTATAATATTATTCACATGTATTTACAAGTGGTTCTAAGCCTTAATCTAGCCAGTGGTGGATTTTCGCATATCGTCATTTTCGATGTTCATCTTTGCCGGATGATTAGTGCAGCTTCCATCACTGCCAATAACGCAGTTAAAGGTGCTTTGATTATATTTAAGCAACTTTCGGAACTTCATGCCGAGAGGCTATTGCCTAAGGAGTGCCTTTGTCCAAATCTGACGGCCAATAAAAACCGGAATTCTTCCAGAAACTCACCTCTTACGTGGCTTTTTAGGGTTCCGTACACAAAGTGTAAAAACGTAACCCTATTGTTTTCGCTAAAATGTCTGTCCGCCTGTCAGCGCTTTTATCTCTGGAACCGTAATAGGTAGACTCTTGAAATTTTCACAGATGATGTATTGCTGTTGCCGCTATAGCAACAAATACTAAAAATTATAGGGTGTTCCGATAGAGACGTGTTATTCACGAATATGTGCCTATTTCGTGAACTGTAGGAGCAATGGACTCAAGATTTAAAGTAATTTAAAGTAATTAAAACTTAGTTCACTATATTAACATGTATAAAAAAATAAACCTAAAAATTAAAGGGTGTTCCGATAGTAGTGTGATTTGCATGTATAAGGCCTAATTTTTGAACCACAATAGGTAGACGCCTGAAATTTTTACAGAAGGTGTATTAATGTGGCCGCTATAGTTGAAAATTCTAAAACTTATAGGGTGTTCCGATAGAGAGGTGTTATACACGAATGTGTGTTTATTTCTTGAACTGTAGGAGGCATACAGTAAAAATTTACAAACAGTAATTAACACTTAGTTCGCTTTATAAACAAGTCTAAAAAAATAAACCTAAATATTAAAGGGTGTTCCGATAGTGGCGTGATTTGCATGTATAAGGCCTAAGGTTTGAACCATAATAGGTAGACTCTTGAAATTTTCACAGAAGGTGGCCGCTATAGCAGTAAATACTAAAACTTATTGGGTGTTCCGAAAGTGAGGTATTATTTGCCGTTATGTCTTTAAACTTAAAATTTGCAGACAGTAATTAACTCTATGTTCGCTTTCTATTAAATCAATCCTTAAAATTTAAGGGTGTTCCGAGAGTGACGTGCTTTGCGTGTATATGGCCTAAGTTTTGAACGATAATATGTAGACTCTTGAAGTTTTTACAAGAGGTTTATTACTATGGAAACTATAACAAATAATAAAAATTAAAGGGTGTTCCGACAGAGACATGATTTTTACTTAAATAGCCTTATTTTTTGTACCGTAATAGGTAGACTCTTGAATTGTTAACAGTAGATGTTGTATTTCGGCCGCTGTAACAATTACTAATTACTAAAGGGTGATCCATCAGTGACATGTTTTTCACGTATATTACCTTATTTCTTGAACCACAATAGGTAGGCCTGATAATTTGATAGAAAGTATATTACCATAGCCGTTATAACAACAATTCCTAAAATTTAAAGGGTGTTACAATAGCGATGAAATTTTCGCGAATATGTCTTTGATTTTAAAAATAAAAGGGTGCCCCATAAGACATGAAAAAATTAACAACTTGAGTTTTTAAAGGCGTACTAAACATAGTGCAGAACCCTACGTGTGTGAGACTAACTCGCACTTGACTGATTTATTTGTCCAACATAAGAGTTGAAGATTTTTTTCTTAAATTTTAACATATACCCGTTTCTATCGGAAACCCCTCTATATAATCTTTGGCAGTATATTTAAATGAACAAACAAACTTTAAATACTTATTTAAAATGCTATCAAAAATGTATGTCATTTAACTTTTAAATATTTGAAAGTTTAAATAAAAATGAATCATAGAACGCAAAAATAAAATCATTTAATGAAAACAATTTATCTAAGTTATTTTCAATGTCATATCATGAGACTAATTAGCATTATTTAAATTTGTTTTTCTTCGAAATCAGTATGATGATTTGCTTTTAATAAAATATTTTACAAATATTTATTTTTCTATTTTTAAATATTTCGCTAAGTCAGAAAAGCTGTTTGGGTTATATTTTGGCAATGCAATAAACAGTGTGGAATAACGTCTGGCCGTTGAAAATATTAAAATTGAATAAAAATTCTCCAACTAATTACAGTATTTTTGTTAATTTAAGTTAAAAATTTTTAATGCTTTTGGGCCAATAAATTTAATATCATCAGAATGTAAGCGGTTTTAAGTGTTTTCGTAACTTTTCTATTAAATCTCAATATTTTAAATAAAGTCTTCAATAGATCCGTAAAATTTTACAAACCCTGAATAGAAACTAATGCAAACAGCACGAGAAGAATTAATTAGGATTTCACAGAAAGAACACAAACCACACATGAAGCAGTTATATGACCAGCTGATTTGATTTTATGACGAGAAAAAATCTAAACAGTAACTCATTTCCTGTGTGTCTCTCTGTCTGTCTGTCTATCTGTCTTTCTCTTTGTGTTCGCATCACGTAAAAACTACTGGATGGATTTTAACAGAACTTTGTGTGGAGGTACCTTAGTATCCTGACTCCAATATAGGATACTGCTTTTCCACTAAAATATTTTATTTCCAAGAGAAAGTGGAGAAAAAAAGCAATGAAAATACGCCGTTTTTTTACTGATTTAAAGGTAATGCATACTTTAAGGCATCTTTTATTTTTGAAAGCGGTATATTTTAAACACTGTTGCGCAACAGATGGCGCTGTTTAATAATAATGACAAAATATGAATTACTTATTTCTATTACTTTACATGGATTTTGACTGTAGCCTACATATATGTTCTAAAATACCAAAAGGAGACTGCTGTTATAAAGCTATATGTACTACCAATTATTGCTAAATTTTTTTTTGATGTCCATTCGTAGATTTTATAGGCAAAATACTAAAATTTCCTATTTTCCGATTTTTGGTGTTTTTTTTTGGGAATTGTGGGATTTCCTTTACCTTAATGTTGTAGATTTTGTACTACTTGATTTTTGCGACTTTCTACATATCTACATATCTACAGAACATTTTATTTGAATCGTTCATCTTATACCAATGTTGTTACATTTTTATTTTTACTAAAATATTCTGGTTTTTAAAGACTTAATAAAACTGAAATTTGCTTAAATGGGAGAAGTCAAAGAAAGAAGTCACATTTTTCTTAAGAGATCAAAAACCAATTAAACCAATTTTATAAAAAAAATGTTTGGGAATTTAAATCTATAATATAGACCCGGCCTATGAAAAGACCCGGCCTATGACTCAAAAAAAGTTTTCCACTTTTTTTTGGTTTCGATAGTTTTTGAGACGCTCTTTCACGTGGTGAAAGTCCTGCAATCGTGCGAAATAAATTTATTTACCAATTATTTTTCTTCGTTATCTGTAATAGACAAGTCCACTGTAAAAATATTTTCATCCACTTCCATTTGATCTTCAGCTTGAAACAATGCTTGTAGTTCATCCTCGTAATTGATACCAACATCATCGAAAGAATCATCCTCATTCTCTTCGTTTTCACAGAAATATGTTTGAAAAACCTCGCTAAATTCTTCTTCGTCAGACATTATTCACAAGTGACACACGTCAGGTTTCTGGAATATTTTTGTAAAGCAGATGTTAAACAATTAAAAAAGTTCAAAATTGAAAATATTGAAATATTAGAACAGAAGTTATGGTAAGTCAAAGTCGATTTGGGGATTTGAAAACGCTGGGTCAGAAACTGGGTTGTGCTTTGCATTGAAAAAAACCTCGCTCTTTATATACATACACGGACTTACCTCATTTATGCTCTTTTGTATTTTTTGGTTGCCTTTTGGGCATGACTGTTCATAATGCAAAAGAAAAACTACTAAGAAAATGACGAAATGCATTGTTTATCTTTAACAGCTAATTTTTCGAAATTTTGTTTTGGAGTCATAAGCCACCGGGTCATATATTATATATAATAAAATAATAACTCATTTCCGTCTGTCTGTCTACTTTTCATTTGTGTTCGCATCGTAAAAACTACTGGATGGATTTTTGTAAAAAATATAAAGTGGGAGGTACCTAGCATCCTGATTTCCATATAGGATACTCTTTTTCGCAAAAACATCTCATTTCCAAGAGAAAGTGGACCAAAGCAGTGAAAAAAAACACAATTTCCGGTTTAAAGGTTTTGAAATTTTCGGTTTAAAACTGGGATATTTTGAAAACTATTGCGCAACATTAGGCGCCAATTAAATAAAAATTGTATTTGATTTGTATTTTTACTTTATGGAATTACATTGCTATTTCAATATTTTAAACAACATTTACAGAGGTCTACAATAATTGTTAGAAAATTATATAAATTTTATAAATATATGTAAAGAAAATATGTATCTGGATAAATTTTAACAATATTTTGTGAGAAGGTACTTTAGCATGCTGAATCCAATATAGTATACTTTTTTTCCGCAAAAATAACTTATTTCCAAGAGATAATAAAGAGAAAAATCATTAAAAGAACGCCGATTATTTTACCGCTTTATAGGTACTGCATACTTTAAGGCATTTTTTATTTTTGAAAGCGGGATATTTTAAACACGGTTGCGCATCAGATGGCGCTGTTTTAAAATAATGACAAAATGACTTACTGCCAAATGTTATTAAAATATTTTGAACAGAGTTTTACAATAATTTTTAGAATTTTTTTTATTCATTTTAGAATACTATCTACGGATGGATACTTTTATATAAATAATTTTTGTAAATACATAAACCATAATACATAAACCATAACTGAAGCACTATAAAAGTAAGAGTCTTCCAATTGGTGTGGAATACTTGCAAAGTAAAATCGAGCAAAATATTGTCACGCCAGCGACTGCAGCTAGTTATTTAGTATTATGCTAATTACCGATAACGTTTTATAATAATAATTTTTGCAAAAAAAAAAAAACCGACTTCAAAACAGATAAAAGGGCACGAATTATAAACTAAAACTGTTAGAAGTAATCTGTTAGAATTAGATTTAAACCAAATAATATATGCGCCAAAATTAGCGGAAAAAAGTAAAGACTATGTGAATGTCAAGCATCTACCTATTACTGTTCAAAGCTTAAGCTATTTTTACCAGTATCCGTCTTTTATGGGGACACCATTCAATCCTCTGTCTATAACGGTTTCAAAGATAGGGTCACATAGATCAAATAACATCACCTATTCGGACACCTTTTAATTTACAATTTTAAACTAGAGACTTGTTGTTATAGAGGACTTGGCCACAAAGATTCTTCGTAAACTTCAACTATCTGTCTATAACGGTTAAAAAGTTTAACCATATATATCAAATTAAATGAACTATTGGGACACCCTTTTATTATAGTTCTAAATATTTATACTTGTTATCATAACAGAGATAGTAGTGGATATTCTGCTAATATCAAAAGATAGGGCCATATAGATAAAATTATATAATTTATGGGGATACCCTTTAGTTTCTAAATTCAAATTGTATACTTGCTATAGTGGACTTTGCAATACAGGTTCCTTATAAATTTCAGCTGTCTGTCTATAACAGTTCAAATGTTTGGTCACATACATAGAATTACATTAACTATTGGGACACCCTTTTATTTCCAAATTAAAATTTTATACTTTTTATTATAGCTGACTTAGCAATACAGGTTCTTTGTAAATTTCAGCGGTCTGTGTACAACTGTTCAAAAGTATGGCCATATACATCAAATTAAATGAACTAATGGAGCACCCTTTAAAATTTTGAATATTTATACATTATATTATAACAGTCATAGTAATCGACATTCTGTCAAATTTTCAAGGTTTTTCCTATAACGGTTCATAAGTAGGCTCAAGTAGGTCACCTATGGGGACACCCTTTAAATTAATTTTTTTTTTTTTATTAATTTCTGCTGTTGGCAGCTATAGCGACACGCAATTTTTTAAAATTTTAATTTGTTGCCCTTTACGGTTCTTAATACACGTAAAAAAACATGTATGTTGTATGGGGACACCCTTTAATTTTTAATATAATGAACTGTTTTTAAAATGGGACCAACCTGAAAGCATTACCTTTCAAATAAAGAAAAAAATTTTAAAATCGGTTCAGAAATGGTTGAGTTCTGCGGTTACATATATAAAAAAGCAACATTCAGACGAATTGATAACCTCCTTCTTTTTTGAAGTCGGTTAAAAATGCAATATACATATTTGTTGGTCAGAGTAATTGGTCAAGATTACTAAACTCATTTTTGTATAGTTAGTTACAAAACTGTTTTTTGTAACAGTTAAAGTAGAGCCATCTTATTCATCATTATTTAATTTGTCTTACCGGAACCCGGTTTATTTTTTCTTCTTCTGGTGGTTAGATCTGCTTTACAAACGACGTACAGAATATAAGTTATTTTTAAATGGTAAAGTAAAAATTCTATCGCAAAGTGATAGATACAAAATTATACTACATTATCATAAATTTTTGGCGTATTTTGGTGATAATATCGGCATCATTGCTGCGAACGGTCGGCATATGCAGCCAGCCCTAATTTAAGTAAGGGCACTCTAAACCACCCTGATACTTTGCATACAGAGTCATGGGTTTGAATCTTAACAGATTCTCGTAAGCTTATAGAGTCAACATTTCATCTCTTTTTCCTGGAAGCCGGAACCTAGAATGTTTTTTTCTAGACAGTTTGAGATAGAAACATGCGACGAGTAACATGAAAAGTGTTAGTTTCACCAATATACGATTATAAAGGAAATAGAATATAACAAGGTCAATTTATAACATGTAACAAGCACAACAGTAAGTCCAACCTAAAACAATATATATAAAGCACAAACTGTGTTTGCTTGTTTGTCGGAAAGCTATAGCTGCCTACACCAGTAAACCGATCTCTCTAAAATTTAAACAGTTTATTAATGGATATATGGATGGTAAAATAGCGTACTTATTTTATTGATATTCGAAGTGGGCGTGGCACATCCCATACAAAGTATATATTTATCATCGTGTAACTTAGTAAAAGTAATAGGTATAGTCTTGAAATTTTGTACACATATCCTCTATATTAATATACATATTTTAGAGAAAGATAGACTGGAATGGAATAGTGGGCATGGGCGAAAAATTATTATCATGTTCCTGGCAAACTGCAATAGGTAGAGCCTTGAAGCTTTGCACAGGTAACCAATTCGCATAGTTTACCAAAATACAGCATTAATTGGGACAGTGTACATGGTACCTCCCATACAAAATGAAAAATTATTTGAGGGTGCTGTAGCTTAAAAAGTTAGCACGTTGACTACTAAAGCAATGATAACGAGTTCAACACTCAGACGTGGCAACATCAATTTTTCCGATATGTATTAATTTCTCTTAATAATAATGCATATCACAGCGCCCTTCTTCGCCGGTATTATCACATAGTACTAAATCGCCGGCGAAGTAAAACAATTATTAATTGGCTATGGTAGCTTCAAACTAAATCGCCTAAATAACACCGGAGGCGATATTTTTTTACTTATACAAAGTAAAAAATATTGTGCGAGAACTGAATTAGGTACCACCTTAGAATTTCCCCCCATACCAACGGACATAGTCAAGCTAAACTCTCAGAGAAATGTGCATAGTCTAGCAAAATACAGACTGGATTGGGACAGAGGGCGTGGTACCTGCTATACAAATTAAAAAGTTATTATAGTGTACCTGGGGAACTACAATAGGTAGGGTCTTGACAATTTGCACAAGTAACCCTTAAAGTAATGTTCAGAGTTTTGCAAAATACAGACTGGATTAAGATTGTGGGAGTTGCACCTCTCATAAAAAGTAAAAAATTATTATAGTATAGTCTAGCAAAAAACAGATTGGATGAAAACAATAGGCGTCGTACCTTGCATATAACTAAATTAAAACATTTTCAAGTTAAAGGTTGGCCATACTTTTCTTCCAAGTGTTTACTTTTTTTTGTGGATGGGTGTAGCGAAGCGCACCGGGGATTTTTTATTTATTTATTTAAATATATAAAAGTCTACATAATAATTTCATACAGACTTTAGTAACAAATTTAATAATTATTTGTAATACTAATTTTCAAAGACAAAAGAAAAATATTTAACAATTAAGGAAAATTATAATATTGCGTTTTATAACGTTTAAGCTTAAAGAGTAATCAATAAATTGATACAGTTCATTAAAATTGGCACATATTCTTCTCAGTGGATCAGCATAAGCATAGTTCATACGAAAACATTTAATTGCCAGAGGTTGAAAGTAACGTGTCGGCCGATGTGGAACATTAAATGATATACTTCTTAGTATGAATTCAGAGTGTATATCGCCATTGAGAATACTTAACAAAAACGTAACGTTTAGCATAGTCCTTCGGCTTTTAAGAGAAGGCAACTTAATTAGCGATAATCTTTGGTGATAAGGAGGCAAATTTAATGTTTGATTTCATCTTAAGCTTCGTAGGCTCAATAGCAAAAACTGTTTTTGAATAAACTCAATATGATCACTATGAACATTATACAATGGATCCCAAACAACTGAGCCATATTCAAGAATAGGTCTAACTAAGGATGTGTATAAAAACTTAGTTACATATGGAGTAATAAATTCCTTTGCCCATCTTTTAACAAAAGCAAGAACGCCTCTCGCCTTATTGACCATCATATTAATGTGTGGAATAAAACTAAGCTTAACGTCAAGCATTATACCCAAATCCAGGATGGAACAAACTAATTCCAAAGGTTGTTTGCCCAACAAAAAGTTGACACTGACGAAGTTGCCCCTGTTAAATCTCATGTGCTTGCATTTGTTAGAGTTTAGTTCCATTAGGTTTACATTGCACCAAGTATAAAAGTTATCAATATCATGTTGTAGGTAAAAATGATCCGAATATTTTTTGTATGTAAGAAAAATTTTTACATCATCAGCAAACATAAGTATGTTGCAATATTTTATAACATTTGGCAGATCATTTATAAACAAAGAGAACAGGATTGGACCAAGATGGCTACCTTGCGGTACTCCAGAACAAACATTTATAGGTTTAGATATGTGGGTTTTGAAAAGTACATTTTGTTTTCTATCATTTAGATAAGATTTAATCCAATTTAGACTATTTGCAGAAAATCCCAGCATATATAGCTTATTAAATAGAAGTTTGTGATTGACTTTGTCGAAAGCTTTGCTAAAATCCGTATAAATGGCATCAGTTTGTTGATTTTTCACGAATTCTTTATTGACTAACGTCGTTAACTGTAACAGGTTGGTAATGGTTGAGCATCCTTTTCTAAACCCATGTTGATGCGGCGATATTAAAAGCGATATGTTGTGGCTTAGAAAGTTGCAGATGAATTTTTCAAGAAGCTTTGGTATCGAACTTAGTTTTGCAAAACCTCTATAGTTTTTTGCATGTGACTTACTGCCAGATTTGAATAAAGGAATGATATATGAGCTTTTCCATTGACTAGGAACATAGCCACATCTGATAGATGAGTTGAAGATGAAAGATAAAGGTTTCGACAAATTAGCTGCACAGTACCTCAGTAAACAGTTGGGTATACCATTCGGTCCATGGTTAAAAGTTATTTTAAGTCTTCTTAATTCAAACTCTATTTCAGCAGAATCAATTTCTGGAAAGTTTATTGATAGATTTGAAGAAATTTCAAAAGGATAAGTACTGGTGTCATCATATATAGCATCAGAGTAGCAAAAAAATCCGCAAACATATTGGCGATAAGAGCGTCATCATCAGATTCACAATTTCCATATTTTATTACAGGCGGATACTCATTAGATTTACATACGTTTGGAGTACACAAAATTATAGAACGATTTAGGATTGTTTTTAAATTTGATTTCATTTCATTTTTACACAGAGTGGTATTTAACAAATTATACTCAGCGAGACAAATAGAGTACCTTGCGTAATCAGCAGTAGAATTAGAGTTTCTGTATTTTTTGTAGAGTTTATTCTTTTTATTTTTTAGACTTGATAGATGTTTAGATCTCCAGGGGGGGGGGGGGGGGGCAGAGCATTTGAAGACAGTTCGTTTAGGTATGCATTTTTCCATTAAAGAATAAACAGATTTGTAAAAGGTAGTAATCAACATTTCAATGTTTAATGGAGTGCAATTTGAGATTAATAACAAGTTATGACAGTCAATATTACTTAACAATCGATTCATCTAGGATAGCTAGTTATTCTATAAACAGCTGATTGAATAAATAACAAATGTGCCTAGTGTCACCTTTACACATATACCCTCCTTAATAAATTATAAAGTTCATAAATACCAGGCAATAACTTCTGATTGTTTTGCATTTTGCTCTGATTTCGTTTCAGTTTAGCTGCTTTACATGACTTTTCCTCAAAAACGTTGCAAAATGAATTAGAAAAATAAACTTTTAACTGTTCATTTGCATACTTTTCTCTTAAATATATTATTGCTATGTTGCAGTTGATTTCTTGTAGTTTAAGTCCTTGTAAAAGGTTTCATTGTTGAGGTTTTTTTTTTCTTTTAAAAAGTGTTTTCCTTTGACGACTGCTAAAGCTCCATATTAAACTGCTTTAAATAGTTGTAAGAGAACAAGAACGTATTCTTTTCATTGTTTTGTGACATCGACTTAAGCAATAATTACAGAAGCGACAATAATAATGCAACGTGCCAGTTCTCTTTAACTGACCTGTCACTGTGTAAGAAGATTAATGCTTTAAGTTTTGAACTTTGTTTGCTTGATTATTTGTTGAATAATTCATTGTATGCTGATGGCAAAATTAATTTCTAAGCTGCGTTGCTTTGAGTTTTGTTATTAACTGGGTTGCAGTTTTGCTTAAAATAGCTTTGATGTTCTTATGCTTATTTGGTATGCAGGTTGCATTAAATAGGTTGCCCTCCTGCAAAGCGGATTTGGAGATTTAGTATGGAATATTATATCAATAGTAAGTAAAATATGTTGTAAAACTAAGATTTTTTAATACAGGCTGGTAATTTAGGCTACTGTCTTCTTCGAAAAGCTAATACCTATTATGCCGGGAACGTTCGATAGGTTTAGAAAGGGTTTTGCCAAAAATGTCACCTCCACTCGAAGACCCAGAGGGTCCATTGCAATATCCTTCAGATAGGATAGGAACGAAAAAAAGAGAGAAAATCATTGGTGTGCTGCTACTTATCCACCTGATTTCCCTATTGACCCTGACATCATCTTCTACTTTTGCACCGATCAAAGTAGTTTATCCCACCCATCTAAACCTGCAGCTTTGTAATACCGGACTGTAACACAAAATATGCTATTCAGTTTCCAATTCCTCATTCAATAACTCTGAGAACTTTGCTGCCCAAACTCAGAAGCAGTTTCGTTTTTGCATTGTCCAGACTGGATGAAATTGCCCGTGAAACTCTGCAATCTTTCCTTTTTTTTGTAGGGGGGATACCGGAGCAGACCACTAAATTAATGGGTTCCTCAATGATTTCTGGTATCTGACTGGAAATTTACGAATACCTTAATTTCATTGAGTCTCGTGCTGTCACTAGCCTTGTACTCTCGACTGTAGTGATTTCACACTGGCAACTGATACATGTCGAAATTTTTCTCATCACAAAGTCTATGGTAATTGCTAACAATTGCTTAAGTATAAGGTCTCCACAGCATCTCCATATAATATGTGTCTGCCCTTGGCCCAAAGCCTTTTTTGTTAGCCTTTTTCCAGCTACAGTCTGCAAGTATCGTCTTACCTCAATTTTTAACTTGACCAGATAATGCTTGACAGTACGTGACCTGTCTATGACGCAGTTAACCATTTGTAGGCACCCAGATTATATCCAAGCTCCTTCTTGGCGTTCCTGCCACCTTCTACTGAAAAAGCCAGATCCTTTGGTGGGAATCGAACCCACAACCCCTCACTGATTGACTAGCACACTACCTACTAGCTGACCGAAGTACCCCGCAATCTTTCCTTGCTTCCCAGGTCTTATTTGCTCTTTTTATCACCCAGTTAGATAAAAGCCTATAGTAGTGACTAATCGATGGCTTCACCGAATCAGAATTAATCTCCTCCGAGCCCGATTTTTCAATTTCGTTGGCAATTTCTGTGCCCTAAACATTCTACTGAGCCGGATGCCAACATAATCTAACTCTACGTTTCCGTCAGAACATCAAGACCTATTTTTGTACTCACCTACTAACCTTGATTTGACCCTGTGTCCTTTTAAGGTTTTACTGTCGATATGCAAAGTGACCCCCTCCACGTGCCCAGAATCTAATACAGTGGCCGTCAGGACCGTCAATACATCTGACTGGCACTCACTGCATTCATCCTAAATATGAACTCCTTCACCGGTGCCCACATTAATAGTAAAAGATCCATAATAACCGCAAACCAATCATTTTGTTCGCGATTATTATCCTACCGAAATCCAGGTCAGAGACCATAAAGACCGTTACCCTGGGGTTATAGAAACAGTTAATCGAGTAGAAATTTTGTATGTACTACGACCTTACGAACTCCTATATATAAGGACCGAGCGAACTTCTCGCCGCCATTCCGATCACCAAGCTTTCAATGGAAAGTCAGTGCAGAATAATGTCAATTCTGCTTGAGGTATACTCACCTCACATGCCTGAGGTATACTAACCTCTTATCTTTGGCAAGAGTTTTCCTATGAGCCTCCGTTCTTAATGCCGCCCACCAGGTCGTACATCCAGACGTAATAATGGCTGTTACAACTAAAATGTAAATCCACCTTACTTCTCTGGTCGTAGTCACTAGTTTTTACCTAAGCAGTTCTTGCAGGCGTAGTATGCATTAAGACCCTTTTTGAGTCACTCCTGAATGTTCGTACTCCCGAGAAGTCTATACTAAGGAAGGAAAATTATATTTTTATTCGGTATCAAAAATATTTTTAAATAGTACTTTTTTGATACCCAGAGTACTAAATTGTTCCTATAATTTACGAAATATTTGGCAAATGCAACTAATGAATAAAGTCTACTATCTTACTATTGGAATTGGAATAAAACACCGAAGAATGTTGTCAATTGCAATGATAGTTTGACGTTATTAGAATGATAGTTTATTTCTTTGAGTGCCTCGATAGACTGATTGGTAGTGCGTTTGTCTATCAGTCTAGCGGTTGCGAGTTCGATTCTCGCCGTAGTTTCTGGGTATTTTCTGCAGTAGTTTTGTCTTAAAAAAAGTTATTTTGTTCTGACATTTTTTTTCGTTATAGGTACCCACATTTTAGGCCATATAAAGCAGCCAGTGGCAAGTGTATTGTACCCGATGTGTAAACTTAAGCTCGGATGCTCCTCTGCTATGCTCATGTCAAATTTTGGATCCATCGGACCAGCCCGTTACAAATGGCTGAATTATTTTCAAAATATTTTGATTCGGCCCCACTGTGCAGTGCCACATAACATGTACGTATTTTGCAGTAAGAAATTGAACATTCCAGATATAAAACACATGTGGTGCAAATGAGGTGTAAAATAATAAAATGTTGGAGCTCCGCAAATATCTCTTTAATATTGCTTGCTTTCTGTTGGTCTAGGCCCTTCTTTAATTGTTTAAAAATATTAAATCGAGAAAACAGAAAAAAGCATATTTTTCCAGTAATTTTACAACTTTTAAATTCATACTTCAAAAGCCAAAAATACACGGGTGTTTTTCAAGCGACTTGTGGTTTAAAAACAGTCTTGTATACATTGACAAAGTATTTATTTAATTAATTTTTCTGTTTTTGAAACAAAATTGCTAATAAAAGTATTTTTTTTTAATAAACAATAGTAATTTAAATTAACAATAAAATAGTTTAATATTATTTCACTAAACTAGTTTTTTTATAAAAATAAAGGTGGATTTTTGTTAAAAAAAGGAATTGAAAACTATTGACTAACAATGGTTTTTGTTTTTAATTAACGTTTTATTTACTTATTTGTGTATGCTTTTTATCGTGTGCTTTTTACAAACTTTGAATAAAATTTCTTAACAAACGTGCTAAACTCGAACAGTGGGTACAATAAAAGAAAATAGTTTTGTTTAAATATAAATTATTGTTATTTATTATTTAAATTTTATATACACTTTACCAAAGTAATGTTAAATATTTCCTTACTCTATTATTTTTCAAAATAATATACATTCGGTTTTGACTTTTATGATTTTCAACATTACAAATGTAACATAAAGATATAGAAAAATTTTATCGAAAATTTTTTGAAAATTGTTTGTAAAAAAATATATGCAGGAAGGTCCTAATTCCTGCCTATATGTACCCTATTGACTGCTCCTGGTTCCTAGTGGGCTCCCTGTGGGTCTGTCGGCTACCATTATGTGTATTGCTTTCTATTACGGCCTTTAATACAAATCAAAGCAGAAAAATCCTACCAACCTAAAAACAAACAAAAACCGACAGGTCTCGGGGGAGACCTGTATGCACTCCATGCGATATACTGGTCGCGATCTAATATTTATTTAACAAAAAAATAAAACAGGGTCATTACAGCCAAAAAAAAAAAAAAACAACATGAAAAAATATAGATGGACGTGGTTTTTTTGCCCACATACTCGAATCTAATGGTCTGATGTTGCTGAATTCCATTAGCGAAATTTTCGAAACTATGTCTGGCAGATTGGTGGGCTTAAATTTTCTTTATCTGGCAAAGTTGATTTAAACCCGAACACAGACAGACACAGAGACGGACAGACGAATATCGTTTAATCAAATTTCTATGTATAAAGATCCAGAATATATATACTTTATTGGGTCGGAAATGAATATTGTAGAAATTACACGCGGACTGTCAAATTTATATATACCCTTTTTCACCTGTGGTAAATGGTTTCACATTTGCCATTTATCCCTCTGATGTTCTGCTGAGAGAAGCAATGTATCTCCTTCTTAACCCCGTTCATTTAGTATGTTACGCACCAAAGGATTTGAATGAGCTATTTCGCTATTTCTGCACGCATGGACACAAGAATAATCCTATGTTCTCTGTAACAATATATGGTTGCGACAAACAACTTATAGTTATTATAGTTACCATGGTCATGAAAAACCATTAAATGGTTACTACTCCAAAAGAATGCGACATGGTCGGTTTAAACTATAAAATTTTTAAACCACAACCACAATGTTGTATTAGATTTTCAAAATAATATGGTATTTATAACTATAATTTATTATTAGTAAACTAATTATGAGGAGTTTGTTTATATCTAACCATATTATCACTAAATACAAACATATAATGTTTAGTTTAGTTTTTTAAAATTATTACAATCTAGTTTTACGGGTCTCTTTAAAAAAAATTATAATTTATGTATTGAGTCGTTTCGATATGAGCTTTAAAAATAATCTAATAAATAATTGTGTTTTATTATAAGGAACATATATTTGTTTATATAAAAAAATTAAGTATGTTTTTATATTTATATATCTCACTAAAAAATTATTTAATTTATTTCATTATAAAATCTTATATTTTACAATGTTATTTTTATGTTAGACAATATTATGGTTCTAACATAACAATATTATTATTATGTTTATAATAATATGGTTTGACTTTAACCATATAATCTTTATTTTTTTAAACAACTCTACTTCTGGAAGCTTTTTGCTTGTCTGCAGAAAACAGTCTTTGGCGGTTATCGAACCTGCAACCTCTAGACAGGTAAACTATCGTGCTACATAATATGTTGCACTCAAACATAATATGTTGCTTTAAGATTATGGCTATCTCAAGCCGTTTTTTCTTTGCGTGTGCTTTAACTGATCGCACGTATATATCTTTATGAATGTTCGTGTTTTTTATATACCACGGAGCAACTGTAATCATCCGTAGAATCTTATTTTGGAGCCTTTGTATGCAATGCCTCATAGTTGAATGCCATAACATCAAATTGGTTTTGGAATTGACTTGCATAATAGAAGCTTGCAAGCTAAGTCGAGAGTAGAGTTTCTGCCAATAAGTCAGTTTAGTTGCAGTGCTTTTAACTTCATTCAGTGCTTTTAATCTTCTATTGCAGATTGTCTGAAAATTACTGGATCAAGTTTTAAAGGAATCACTGGCACAATTAGGTCTGCGAGAGAAGAGAAATTGCGATAGAAATTAAATATAGAGCATCATGAACAATTCTATTGGATGTAATTTCAGATTTGATGACACCAATTAATGAAACATCAAAGGAAATATGCTGATGAAAATAAAAAATTGGTCTGAGAGCATAAATATTAAATAATATTGTTATTAATTATAAGATAAATTTATTTCAGAATTAAGTTTATTTAATATTTTGGTTCTTAAATTTAAAAAACATTTTGTGAATAAAATAAGTTTAAAAATTTATAACTTAATTAAATCTCTTTTATTATAATAAAATTGAAAAGGAATTACCATTTACAAATCGACAACGATATGGTGTTAACTTTACAAAGGTGTGGTGTCAATTCCAACAATACGGTGTCAAAGTGTACACGTTCGTTGTCAATTCAACAATCCCTCGTTAATATTTCGTTTTCGAAATGACAACGTCCGTGTACAGTTTGAGTACAAACGTGGTCAATACGCTTTCGATACCGTATGTGATCGTTTTGCTAACGGATGGTGTCATTTTTTCTCTGCGTGTATACAATAACTTTAAATGGGCCCCAATATACTACCTTGTGGGACTCCGGGTTCAATTGGCTGAGGTGAGCTCAAAAAATCTCCTTCTTTTACAATGAATTCGCGATCGGTTAAATAACTATCTAACAGCTTACTCGTATATAAGTTTACGGACGAATTGATGGTTTGGAATACATCCTTTTTCGCCTAAAATGGGGCTCAGTTTAGTTATTAACATCCTCTCGAACAGCTCTGACCTTTTTCAATCTTTTTCAAATGTCCAGCAAATATATTGCCTTTTTCGGTATCATTTCTTGCCCAGTCTCCAAAAAAAGTTCGCAAGAGAGGCTTACCTTTTAAGGTTTTTACACGCACGCCATAATGAATAATCTGATTGGGGAGTTGGGTGTAGGACTTCCGGATAGTTTTTCAGGGATGCTGTTTTTTGAGATTACAACATATCTCTTATCTTTAAGTCTGCTTTTGAGTTAAGGAGATCTGTGTGACTGCCACTCTCTACGTGTTGTTCTATTTTTAGTTAAGAAGCGCTTGACGTTTACAGTATAAATTTGATTGTATCTAGCTAGTCAGTTTACTATTTTCCTGCTTGGTACAATATAATTATAATGATGTGTCTTGGATCAAACAGGAACATGGCTCTTACCTCAGTACCTTTAACGACCGAAAATTTTGAATAGAAAATTGTCCTTATGTTAATCGTGTTTTTGTATTTTAAGTTTAAGTTTTTTGTGAAAAGGGTAATAGAGCGAATGGGTTCCTTTATTATAGACTAGCTGTGCCCACACATGTTGTATGCGTCATAGATAAAATTCTAGAATTTATATAAAATTCCAAAATTCTAAAAAGTATTTTAAAGCTTTGTAAAAGGCGTTCCAAATATTTTAATAACAATGTAATTCCACAATTTCCACATTTGACTAATTGGCAGTAAAGTTTTCATATTTTTTCATTATGTAAAAACAGCGCCATCTATTGCGCAACGATTTGTAAAATATCCCGCGTTCAATTCATATTTTGTCATTATTTTAAAAGAGCGCCATCTGATGCGCAACCGTGTTTAGAATATTCCGCTTTAAATTCATATTTTATCATTATTTTAAAACAGCGCCATCTGTTGAGCAAACCGTATTTAAAATAGTCCGCTTTCAAAAATAAAGGATGCCTTAAAGTATGCAGTACTTTTAAATCGGTGAACAAATCGGCGTTCTTTGACTGCTTTCCACTCTCCACTTTCTCTTGGAAGAAAGATATTTTTGCAGAAAAAAGTATCCTATATATTGGAATCAGGATACTAAGATACCTTTTCCAAAAATTTTCTTAAATTCCATGAAGTAGTTTTTACGTGTTGCGAACACAGATAGAAAGACACACAGACAGTCAGGAAATGAGTTACTTTTTTATTATATGTATAGATTCTAAAGTAATTGTAGAGTTTTGTAAATAGTGTTTAAAATATTCCGCTGATAAAAATTAAAGGTGCTGCCAAGTTTGCAGTACCATTAAATCGGTACAATTGCATACTTTCGCTACTTTTTCTTTATATTCTCTTGAAATGATAAATATGTATATAATGATATACGGGAAAAAAGTAGCCTATATTTAAACCGATATACTAAGGTGTTTCCTCACAAAATTTTGTTAAAATCCATTTAGTAGTTTTTACGTGATACAAACACGGACAGAGAAACAAAAATTCTATAAAATTAGTAGGTTGTATTCCATTTTGATTAATGTCTGCACCAGAGATTAATTTAGTGTACACATTTTATCCTCTATACACACAAAGCTACACAATAGAGAACGAAAAAAAAAATACATTGAAAAATGTATGCATGACTCACTTTATACACGAATAACTCTCGAGTGTCCACTTCAGTGCATTATATCTAAATGGGTACATTGAAAACATTAAAAGCATTCGCGGTGAAGATACTATTGAATTTGTTTTGTAACTTCGTAAGATTAATATGTGTGTGCGCAGTAAAAGCAAACAGCGTTGCCGTTTTTGGTTATTTCTAACCAAAATGGGTAATTTTTTTTTTCGATGTGTAGATGTGTACTTTTATTTAAATTTGGTTAGTTTTTTTTCTCAAAGTAGAAAAAACAATTAATGAAAATTTTACATCTTTCTAAGGAATTGTATTAGAGATTTGAATTTTAAATATAGATTATTTTATGTTTTAAATAATATAAAAAAAATACTTTTATTTATTTATTAATAATTCGCTTAGGTGAAATTAAATACCCAATATCACTTTTTGCAAATAATGAAAATATTATAAATACCCAATATCACTTTTATGTCTCTAGTTCAAAAGTTACAAAAAGCACTAATATGGCAACTCCCACCCATGTGTTTGCTTGCTAAAGCATATACACAAGATGTACACAAGTACAGGCGTAGCCACACATTGATATCAGATGTACATGCCGAAAGAAAGGCAATGTCTTCAATGTATAGAAGGTGTACAGTGTTTTCAAGGTGTCCATTAAAATTTCTTGTACATTTCTACGATTTCTGGTCTGCACCAGCAACAATATTTAATATAGATTGTTCTAGATAAACATTTTTATTAAAAGTGACAGCATATCTGCGTCATGAGGTTTTTTTTTCATTTTCAAGAAAGTTGTAATGTTTATGCCCCAAATAAGTGCAAACAGCGAAAGGCCTGAGAAACTTTGGTCAATAGTATTTTTAAATATATTATTTTAAATAAAGTATAAATTTTGCGATTATCTATTATTAGATATTTTGTCATTTCCGACTAAATTGTCATACTGTTATTTTTTAGCGATGAAATAGAAATACAATATTTACATGGAATCCATTGTATTTAATAAAGTTCTCTATCACGTTCCATATGTTTTTTTTAGAAAATATTTACAAGCATGAAACTCATGCATGTATTAACATGCACTGACATGTTTCCATTGTTTTTAATATAAATTTTTGTTTGTATTGTCGTTGTCTATTATTAACAAGAGCTGCAAGTATGTCAGATATTAAATAATAATATAAATTACTTTTTCAGAGAAAAGCTCATGTTAGAGTGTGTCTAATATATTTGAAGATATTTTTGATTAGACATAATTGGTTCGATTTATAATTTTTGCTATTTAATTTTTGTTACAAAAATTTAATAATCTGTTATGTATTAGCTTTTATGCTCCACATAACATAAATGGGCGGATAGATGGATGGCCTTATGTTTATGCTTGGTAATGTTATGACTTAGAAGGATGAAAAAACATAGACAATTAGAAAAAAAAAACAAAACTTATTAATAGGCAAGGTTTGTGGATTTTCTACAGCTTCTCGCAAAGAAAAAAATTGTTGAGGTAACCATAATCTAAGACCAACATATTAAGATTAGATTATATGGTTGTAGTCAAACCATATTATTACACACTGTGTAATTTTTTAAGTCATGGCAAAATAACCACATACGGACACCACTACGTGATAAAAGACAAAAAAAAGACCCCAGTTTTGCCCAAAGTCCTCCAGGTTTTTTTTATGGGCCCTCAAAGGTGTGGGGCCTCTATGTCATTTTTGCAATAAAATGATCATTTAGTCAAGCTCATATTTTGCAAACCGTTTGGAATTTTGATATACTCTCTGAGGCAAAGTTGTAGCTCTTGTCATAAGGAACTACAAAAATGAACCTAAGATCTGATTAAACAACTCACTTACGGGAGAAGGCTTTATAGTATCTCAATGTTGAAGTAAAGAAAAAACAAATGAAATTAAAAAATTTTCGAGAAATTTTTCACTTTTGCGGCTACCTAAGCGCTACCTAAACGGTGTTAAGAATCATTCCTAGGAAGTTCGTATGTTCTAGAAAGTTGTTTATTAAGATCTTAGGTTCATTTTTGTAGTTGATTGTTTCCTTGAATTTTGAACGGTTTGCTACCTATGGACCTGAACAGGGGAAAAAAGGTAAAAAAATTTTAATTTTTTAAAGTTTTTTGCGATTTTGACCTTGAAGATGAAGTTTTTTTGACAATTTTTGTTCTTTATGACAAGAGGTACAACTTTGAGAGAGAGAGAGTATATCAAAATTTCAAACGGTTTGCAAAATATGAGCTTGAGGAAATGATAATTTTTTTTCAAAAATGACATCGAGGCCCCACATCTTTGAGGGCCCATAAAAAAAAACCTGGAGGACTTTGGGCAAAACTGGGAGACAGTGTCTTTTTTTTTTTGGTCTTTTATCACGTAGTGGTGTCTGTATATGGTTATTTTTTCCGTGTTGCACTGTGTTATTAAACATTATAATAATGGGTGATTTTTTTGAGGTTAGGATTTTCATGCATTAGTATTTGACAGATCACGTGAGATTTCAGACATGGTGCCAAAGAGAAAGATGCTCAGTATGCTTTGACATTTCATCATGAATAGACTTACTAACGAGCAACGCTTGCAAATCATTGAATTTTATTACCAAAATCAGTGTTCGGTTCGAAATGTGTTTTATCGACAAATTTTGTTCAGCGATGAGGCTCATTTCTGGTTGAATGGCTACGTAAATAAGCAAAATTGCCGCATTTGGAGTGAAGAGCAACCAGAAGCCGTTCAAGAACTGCCCATGCATCCCGAAAAATGCACTGTTTGGTGTGGTTTGTACGCTGGTGGAATCATTGGACCGTATTTTTTCAAAGATGCTGTTGGACGCAACGTTACGGTGAATGGCGATCGCTATCGTTCGATGCTAACAAACTTTTTGTTGCCAAAAATGGAACAACTGAACTTGGTTGACATGTGGTTTCAACAAGATGGCGCTACATGCCACACAGCTCGCGATTCTATGGCCATTTTGAGGGAAAACTTCGGAGAACAATTCATCTCAAGAAATGGACCGGTAAGTTGGCCACCAAGATCATGCGATTTGACGCCTTTATACTATTTTTTGTGGGGCTACGTCAAGTCTAAAGTCTACAGAAATAAGCCAGCACCTATTCCAGCTTTGGAAGACAACATTTCCGAAGAAATTCGGGCTATTCCGGCCGAAATGCTCGAAAAAGTTGCCCAAAATTGGACTTTCCGAATGGACCACCTAAGACGCAGCCGCGGTCAACATTTAAATGAAATTATCTTCAAAAAGTAAATGTCATGGACCAATCTAACGTTTCAAATAAAGAACTGATGAGATTTTGCAAATTTTATGCGTTTTTTTTTAAAAAAAAGTTCTCAAGCTCTTAAAAAATCACTCGTTATGAATTTTTTATGGTTAAATTGAACGATTATCTATACATCTATACAAATACGAGTATAAGTAAAATAAAATATTAACTCATTTCCGTCTGTATGTCTGTCTGTTCGCCTTTCTTTTACGTTCGCATCACGAAAAACTACCACATGGATTTTAACTAAATTTTGTGAGGCAGCAACTTAGCATCTTGATTTCAATATAGGATACATTTTTTACGCAAAAATATCTCATTTCAAATGGCGCCAGTTGAATAAATTTTTTGTTTGATTTGTCTTTTTACTTTGTGGAATTACATTGTTATTAAAATATTTTAAACACCTTTTACAGGGCTTTACAATAGTTTTTAGAATATTATATAAATTTTAGAATTTTACCCAGGGATGGGTACCTTTATGTAAAGTATATACTTTAAAGTCATAAAATTTCGTGTGGAATACTTTCACAGCTAAATCAAACAAAATATTGTCAGGACGCACAGTGGTTTGAAAACGATTTATTTTGCACATAATTCGGTATCATATGAACCACTGAAGATATCTAAATGAAATTTCACAGAGGTACAGAAGAGGTGTTTCTAAGTGGAGCTGCAGACGGTCTGGGTAAGACCACAAAGTTGTGTAACTCGGGTACATAATTCTTTGGGAATGTCATAAAAAGTTTAGTTTTAACTCAAATGTTAAGATTTTTTAAACTTAAGTAGACCTTGGAAATATCTATAAAAAATATGCATGCATGTGTAGGTTATCTCTTTTAGTTTGGGAGAAAATTGACTTTCAAGTTTCAAGTTTTGTTCTGATAGAGCTTTTGGTTAAAAAGTTAAAAGCTTCTGAATTGGGAAAATGTAAAAATACCGCTTTTTCATGATTTATCCCAAAATGGTGGTTATCTTTTTTTGCTTATGTAACTTAAACTTCGGTATTAGTAAATTTTTTAAACCATTTCAAAGACAACCTATAGAAAATGCGAAAGAACTTTTAAAGCCTAAATTGTTGGCCAGTTACTCCCAAAAGAATTTGACAGTACCGTAATTAATAAAGGAAGAGCAGCCACTTTTGTAAAGAAACCAAATTTGTTTGCACATTTTTCCCCGTTCCAGGAATTTATACTTTAAAATAAAAAATTTCAAATTATTCTTGTATTCTTCTATTTTATAGTCAATTTGGTCGACCTTTTGAGGTTATTCGGAAGCTGCGAAATTTAGTCGCACTTAATTTTGCACCAACTTTACATTTGGTCATTAAACCATTACATAGAGTGGGAACAGTGGAAAATATAGCAGCTGTATGCGGCAGTGTTGCTGTTGACCGCTCGCAGCAGTTGGGCCTTTTTATAAATCTTTTTTTATTTGCCCAAAATGGAAGAGCTGGACTTGGCTGACATGTGGTTTCAACAAGACAGTGCCAAATGCCACACAGCACGTAAAACAATGGCCCAATTAGGATACGTGCGACTTAACGCCTTTAGACTATTTTTTGTGTTGACGCACTGAAAGTCAGCCAAAAATACTTGTTAGGCAAAATATAAGAAAAAAATTGCTAAGCCAATTTTCAGTCAAAATGAAAGAGACATCTACGAACATTTTTGTGGATATTTGCGATGAGTATCTATGTTTTAAAAATCTTAACATTAGAAATATAAATAATTTTTATGACATGTCAAAAAGATGTATGCACGAGGAACCCAAATTTGGGCCTTTATGCAAAAGCCTACCTTTACCCTATCGCTAGTAACTGTACTCAAAAACACCTCTGCTTTACCTCTATGAAATTTGATTAAAATAATCTAAATATCTTTAGTGGTTCATGAGCTACAGAATTATTTAAAAAATAAAATGTTTTTAAGCCACTGTGCTTTAGGCCACAGTGGCATTGATGGCGGTGATCAGCATTGACTCCGTATACATTGTGATTCGATGAAATAAAATAATTGTTAGATAAAAATCGTATTATATCCATAATTTCAATTTTGGGACAACCTTGACATTTACAGTTCTCTATTAAAGCTAAAGGAAACGGAAACAAAAACTCATGTTATAATAGAACCTACACCTTATTTTACTTTTATTTAGCTGTGATTCTTAAAGTCCTTTTTTTGTAATATTGTACAAATAAAAAAGGCATTAAGTTTAGGAGAATTTATTTATTTTATTATTTTTTCAAAAATAAAACTGTCATTTTCTTAGATTTTTCTTACAACCCTACAATAACTAGGTTTGACATAAACGTTAAATTGTCAAGTAATAAAGACAATATGAAAAATAAAAAATAAACACGAAGTATTCTTTATTTACTTATTGTTTATTTTTCATTTCTTTTAAAAATAAATACATGTATACATACATACATACATACATACATACATACATACATACATACATACATACATACATACATACATACATACATACATACATACATACATACATACATACATACATACATACATACATACATACATACATACATACATACATACATACATAAATACATACAATAAACAATCACTTCCTTGGTCTCTAAGGAAAGACATACAACTTTTAAAGACAATCATATGAAGTAGAATAGAAAAAATATTCCATGTCTTTAATTTGTTTAAGGAGCTGTGTAGCTTCTTCTACCAATTTCCCACCACTCATGTAACGACTGGCACAAAAGGAAACATGTAATGCATTGACTGAAAATCTGTGGTCATGTCCGCCGTTTTTAAATTCAATTTTTTCTTGACAACTTTGGTTTCTTTGTTTTTAAGATATTAATAGACTTTTTGAAGGGCGTAAAAATTTGAAGTAATTTTAATTTACTTTTTGTTTGGCTTTTTTGGTAACAAAAATATGAACAAGACAGCGCTATTCAAAAAGGCAATAAAGTAGTTGGCTTTTTACTTACTGCTACAGCCAGAGAAAAAATGACACCATCCGTGTACAAAGTGACCACATTCGGTGTTGAAAGTATATCAACCACGTTTGTGCTCAAACTGTAAACGACCGGTGTCAATTCGACAACGCAATATTGACAACGAAGGGTTGTTGAAATGACAACGAACGTGTACACTTTGACACCATATTGTTATCGAAGTGACACCATACCGGTGTCGATTTGATACCACACCGTTTTAAAGTTGATACCATACCGTTTATGATTTATAAATACTCATTCCTTTCTAAATTTACCATAATAATAATAAAACAGATTGTAATAGATCATATTTTTTTATAAAATTTTTATTATTAACAAAATGTGGTTTTAGTTACTACACGCAAAGAAAAAACATGGTTGAGGTAACCATAATCTAAGAGCAACATATT